>JARKIC010000247.1:0-354918 GCA_029378375.1 Mycena olivaceomarginata
CGATGGCGACGTCTACAGGCGTACCAATCGCGATGTCGCGGACGACAGTAAGCAACAGGTCCTCCATGTATGCGAGCCGTGGAGACCTATAACGTCCCAAGAATAATCGGGTCTACAATCCCTTCAACGGTGTGCGGCGACAGTGTGTGAAAATCTTACCTCGTATTGTTGCATGACGTGCCCGTGCTTTTTCTGTAGATCGAGATCGCAGAACGCCGCCATAAACGACGAGTTGATGGCGTACGACAACGGCCGTAACAAGTCGACAATCGACAACGACCCCGCAGAAGAACCAGAAGCCGGAGTTCCCTGGTATAAGGTGTTGACGAGGGTAGTGGTAGGATAAAGCTCCTCGGCGGATGCTCGCGACTGAGCCAGGTGTCAAGTTTTAGACAGAATCCATAACTTTCGAAACTGACCTCGAGAATCCACATCAAAGCCGTGCCCATAGCCTGCAAATTTTTGGTGGTTTTTTGCAAGAATGATTTGGTGGTCATCCCGGAGAGCTGTTGGACAAGGGCCCACGCCTCGAAGCCGGCAACCACACCATCCGGGTAGTCGCCCTCCGTTACCGTAGTCTTCACCTTTCGGGACTTTTTCTTGGATTCCTTGCGTTCTCGGTCGAGTTTGTTGCGCCAAGACGTTTGGAAGTTGCTGAAGCGGGTTGGCCAGGTGCTCAACGAAGTCAAAACTACCGGGCCGTGCTATGAATATCCGACGGCGGTTGAATTAAATGAACACTCACCTCCACCTGTTGTGTCCCAGTTGGCATTGGCCGTACGAGGCACGGCATATCGGACGTTCCCGACCTCATCGCCAATAGCACGTCCAACACTTGATAGCGTAGCAAGGTTGTCCAGCATATCGACATGGCTTTGCTGTTGGTTGCTACTTGGGTTCGATCCAGCGGTGGATGTTAGGTAGGCCCAACAAAGCGCGCCATTCGGCGTCAAGTATTCGGTAGAGCTAAATGGTGGCACCTGGTGGTCGAGTTTAGGAGAAACTCGCCATAGTCCCTCAAGTCAAAGGCAGCAGCCGTTTGGACCCAAGTACCAGTTATGAACGCGTCGGACAACCAGGCGTATTCCCGGAACAGAGGAGTGTGGGTAAACCGCTCAGAGACGTCGTGTTGAGCCATGAGCCACCGCCGTCGGAAAGGGTGGGAAAGACAGATGAGAGGCTGTGCATGTCTTCCCACGTACGACTTCGGATGCATCCGCGGGAGTGATCGGCGATTGCCCGCTCGTAGGAAGTAGGCTCCTAAGCCCATATCGGTGTAAAGACACGATCAAATATCGGACAATGTGATGAAATTTAGTAAGGAATGACAAACAAATGTATCTCGTTTATTACAACGTAGACTGATATATGTGGAAGGGCTGTAAGATGATATTTGGTGGTGAAAAGGTAAACAGTTGTATCTCGTGTATAACAACGGGGTGCGATATATGAAGAAATGGGCGCAGCGCACGGTGTAAACGTCGGGGTATATGCAGACATCCGTTAGGCGGATTTAAGTCTATTCTGGCTCGCCTAACACAACCACCCATTTGAGGTTGAAGCTGAGATGCTGTTCGTCTTCGCGCCCGGGGCCACTCTTGACAAAGTTGGAAATGGTATAAGCGACAGCCGTGCAGGAGTTGGTAGGAATTTCGCCATTATAATGGAGCAGGATTCTAGCCAGGTCGTCAATATCGACGGAAGCGTCGAAACCGGTGTATCGACCGTCATATACGCTTTCAGTTGTGATTGTCGCATGTGGGGAGAGGTGGCCAAAATATCAGGTGCGTGCATCTGATTATGCGTGGGAATAGGTGTATCATCACGACTTGGGACAACAGCCAACCTATATTCAACCGGACAAGATGTCGAAATCTGCGTCGGATCAGTGCGAATGGTAACCAATACCTGCCAATACGGAAGTCACTCCGACACTCGCGGGAGACGCGTGTCGCCTTGCACCAGATGTTCTAAAGACGAGTTGAATTAGAACGGAAACAGCCGCATAAGGAGAAACAAACCTGTGAGTGTACGCTCTGGTGTAGTGTACATGGCTTTCCATACGTGGCTGTACCGCCTCTGGCACTCCCCGTACCCGTGTCGGCTGACTCGCATTGTAGCGACTGTAGTAAAATTTGGAGTAGCCGCTCGAACAGGGAGTACGTCTGCGTGTAAGATATCGGCCAGTGGAAAGTAGACAGGTCATATTGAGAGGGATTGATCATGTGTTGTGACCTCGAAGCTGTTATTGTGAAGTGCGAGAATTGATGTGAAACGAATTCGCGAAACAAACATAAATCTCTTTGATGGAAGAAAACATATAATTGCTAAACGTACTATATAAATATAGACAGTAAAATTCTTAAGCCCAATCAAGAGTCGAGGCCAACTAATATGTGGAATCGAAGATTGAATAAAATACGGCATGAACAGATTCGAACCGGGCCCATCTCGGTGAATTAGATAATGACTAAATACATTAGATTGAGCTCTTAAAACGACTTCAAAAATCTAATGAACACAGCCACTATTTTATACAATCGTTGAAACGCACTGATATAGTTTCGCCAACTCAAAAACTGGATCCGATTGATGAAAAGAACGAGTACATAAAGTACTCGTAATCAAGATCTATATGTGCGCCAATTTTTTAATTTAATTTTAGGGGGGCCCCCTCACCCCAGTGACAACTGGAAGGAGCTGGTAAGTGAATCCTTCATTCAACAATGTGCGTTGACTGACCTTTCATACCAGGTGAAGGGTGCCGCCGTGTTGGCCTTACTGGCGGGGCAAGTCAGAACAACAATTATGCCCAAGCAGTAAATGGCATGTACCTTGGGGCGACGGTCGCCCAGCGACAGCATTTCCCTATCCTTGGTATCTACGGGTTCTCCGTTGGCTATACAAGCATTATTTCGAGTATTTGGAAGACGACAACCACTACGGGAAAATCATCGGTGAGCACAAGCCATGTTTTTTTGTTTGACTCGCTAACCATTTCTAGGATCCGTCTGCCGACCCCGGAGACGACTTGAACACCGTTGATGACGCTCTGGTGTTCCTGCAGCAAATAAGAGAAAGGAAAGCGGTCCAAGAACAAACGAAAGCGTGTTCGGGGCCCTGGACTCTTCAGTCTGCTCCGAGATGCTTGTGTGGCAACTGGTCGAGCCATCGCACAGTCTCACCTCGCGGGTCTCACTTATGACAAATTAATCTCATGAATCACATTGCAGAACAAGTTCTGGGTCGAAAGAGTGAGTATAAATTATTACGGGGAATACCATCGACTTACACAAAGTTCTAGGTGCGCAGGAGAATGGCACATGCGCAACCCTCTTCCCGTTACACAAAGCTAAGCTCGAGCACCTGCAAACAGCCGACCTTGACGCCTCCATTCTCGCCGCGCCTCCGTTGACCCTGGAGGACATTGTTCTCAATGACGCTGAATCGAAATTCTTCACAAAAAACATGATACACACCATCCTTCGCATCATCGTACTTCACGGCGGCGCAGGCTTCGAGCGATGGCACAAGCAGCTTGACGCATCCCAGCCTGTCAGCGCGGACATTATTGATGTTCACAAGACAGCACTTCACCCTTGCCGGCGATGGAGACTGACGAGAGCAGCATAACGGGGAATGTCCAGGTCATCGAGGAAGATCATGAGCGTCCTCGGCTTCAAACCGGACGACCCCAGATGACGGGAAATACGTCCAGATAATCGCTGGGGATCAGTTAAAACCATCGCCCGACAGCGCTCAATTCTAAACGTACGGCTGGGTCACGAAAGCGGTCCTAATTCTTGGAAGCACGTTGTGCTAATGCCGGGTCTTTTTCACGCCAAGATCGCAGACTGTCATGGCCTGCTCGAGACACATTTTGGGGCAGCCATCGGCGGGCGCACGAAGCCCTGGGAGTCTGGGATTTCATAACCAGTCCTCGATCGCCTTCCTATCACCCTCACCTCATTACCCTCCGTTCCGCACTTGTCGTGATTTGATCATGGTGTCGCTCTATGCCCGCGTCTTGCACTGCTTGCTTCTGTCTTCCGGCCACGACAACCCTCGACGAATGTGCGGCCTCCATCGACACCTGGGAGACTCCTCGTTAGCCACGCGGAGAAATCTACACGACTCATACACCGATGTCGACCGCGTTCAGGAGCTTCGTGAACGGCGGATTCCCGAGGAACGGAAACGGGACGCCGATTTGAAGGCTGCAAAGAAAGGGCAGACGGCGGTGGAGACCAACAAGACAGACCTGCCACACATTCGGAAAGGCGACATGGTCTTCGAGAACGCCATCCTGTTCCTCCGCGATGCGTTATTGACGCGCGAGTTTGCCGATGCTGTCAAGAGGGGAGACTCGGGGCGCATTGTCATCATTCTCCGGCTCTGGCTTTCACGTATCGCGAAAACGGGCGCACCAAGTACGCGCATGAGATGCTCCATGTCTTGCATAAACCTGATCTGTGTTTGGACAAATGAGCTTCGGTACACTTCTCTTGACTTTGCAGGCCTAACAGATACTGAATTTCGTTCCTAGAGGTATCGTCCTTCAGAATTGGCTCGCAAATCCGCAGGTAAATTCAACTCGTTCGTGGAAATAGACCTTGTTCAGGAGGCATCTGAATTTCTGGATCAAGGTGCGTCTCCATTCACTTTAGCATAATCGAGCACTGATAGACTCAATTTAGAAAATATACAGGCAGATGGAGCGGGACATTCATGGGATTGGCTGGCGCTCGTCTCGCCTTGTGTCGACATCTTGCGGCAACTCGCAACTCGGATGAATGTCGAACTCGGCACCCGGCAAGGTTCCAAGCACGCCACTACGGACCTTGCAAACGACATTGCGGCGCTAATGGCCAGCCTCAACGACCACGAGGTCTATGTCGAGAAGGAGGGACGCGTTTTGGACGAGACGAGAAGCCCGTCCCGGATGTCGTCCTCTGTCGGCATGGCGGCGCTGACCCATGGTGCGTCGATTACACCGCTTGCTGAATTCAATCAGCAGTTCGACATCCTAAGTGAGCGGCGCCGTCTCACGCCTGTTGCGGAACTTTCTCGGCCTCATCAACACTTCTGGAATCCCCGCCCGACACCGGCTACCAACGCGGGATCTTCCCACTGATGCTTCCAACGGAAGCAGACGACGATGACGACGAGTTTGCAGACCTTCCAGAGCTCGAGGGTGGCTGTGGATAGCGACAACGAGGACGAGCCTGGGGTATAGGAAGACGAGGAATTTGTTCGCTGAGTCCTCCGACGCTGACTAGTTTGACGAGGGGGATCATTAGACTCGGAGCTTGAGAGGGATGACATTCCGGAGTGGTACCTTGACGAGGACGATGAGGAGTACTCTGACTCGGATTCAGATGGCGAATCCAACATGTAGAGACATCGTAGTCGATTGTACGCGTTGAGAGCAAGTCGAGAGTGTCTTTGAAGTACGACTGATCCGCTTGCAACCGCCACCTCGGATTGCCCAATTTGGGACGTGTCTTGGAAGTTCTCATGTTTTGCGCGGTCGTCTGGAGCAGTAGGAGCTGTTTAGTGGCGGATAATTCTTGGAAGGTTGCCCTCGACTGTCCCTATGGCTCAGGAAGTAAGGGATATGTATTATTATGTGGCAAAAAAACAAGTGGGAGCCAATCGATAGAGAATCAAAAATAACCCGTCTCTGAATAAGGAACTTGGGGATGATTTCTGGACGGTTTGCGACGCATTTTTTCTAAGTCGAGGGTCTGAAATGGCGGGGCAAAAATCCATCACCGAAACAGGCGACATGTGGGTCCAGTCCGTATACGAGGGTTACCCTGTGTTTGACGTCCCATCATTATTTGCTCTGATATTGTATCTATTTACTTTCTATCCTAAATCTGGAATCAGCTCCGTCTCTGTCTGTAACCGAGTGGACGTCGACTGGCTAGCGAGTCTATCAATCATGCTGAAATGTTGTGCTTCTACGTTATTTAGGCATATTTGGGTTTCCAGAAGATTTCCCTTGTTCTCAAGAAGTACCCCAACATTGCTCCCACAGGTAGATTGTGCCATAGATGAGATATCAATCCGATTCAGAATACAACTTGAACCAGTACTTTGGGTAAGATTTGACTCCAAAATCCATGAAATAGTCTGATTGTTAGTTTACGACCATATCCCGGATTTCGTCAGAATTTGATAGGTTCTGTTGCCATTCGGAATCCAATGATGTGGATCATGCCTCTTTGAGGCGGGAGCCAAACCTTTAGGGTATAGAAAATAGCTTTCTAATATTATTTTGGACTCTTAGCTACTCTTAGGGTGACAAGTTGGTTGGGTGTTCCCATCAGTCCCACGATCCCAATTTGGATTGCATTGTTAAAAAAGGAGGGAAAAGAAAGTTATTGGGGCAGTTTGGGATGCTAGGAGGTAATATTGACTCTACCTTGACATTTCAGACCCTGGACAAAGGTTTTTTCACAATTTTCTGGGTGACAATGGGCTGATATCAGTATTCCACAAAATACATAATAGAGAGGTTGTGCCCAGGTGGCATGCCGCTTTTGACACTTGTGCAAAGTGGCACAGCAGAATTTTTTTCTCCGTTAAATATCATTACCTGAGTTGCAGATGTTGTTGATACAGGTGTTTTATGCCTGAGTTTGTGTATTTCGTGAATTGGTGCACCTGCGAGGACAAGCAGCGAGCAGAGACGGCAATGAGTGTAATGGCTGTTTGACGAGATATTTCTATGGAGGGTGCTTTTTAGCCTGTGGTTCAACTAGATCCCTTAGACATGGAGTCGCTGGAGGCCACCCAAGGCCTAAACAATTGCAAGTCTAGAGTAGTTCGCGACACGCGGCGGTTGGCCGTACGGTGGGCGGGGTGCACGGCGGGAAGGCAAGCACAAGGTCGGCAAGATGTCAAGCACCTAAGGTGTTCACTGGCATTGATGTTCATTCCTCGGCAATCCGGCTGGCCTGAAAATCGAAACGTCAGCATCACCAGCACTAAAAGTGTTCAGTTCACATCACTCTGTCACGCGTCACCTGAACACTCGGTCGTAATAGTACAGTATTTGTGCTTGTGCGACTTGGAAAAACTGCGACAAATATTTCCTTTTTAGTATGGGGGGATGAATCTCGGCTGCGTGCTGGCTAGCAGCGGAAGAAAGTGAGGCGACGTCGTCGGCAAAGACAACAAAATATGCTGTAAAATCGCGAAAATATTACATCGCGAAAATTAGTTTGAGGGCAGGGATAATCCAAACATTAATGTTTGTCAAGGCAAGATTGTGTGTCGCACCACATTGGACAAGCAGGTAGATGATTACGATTCGTATGCTTTTGTTGAGTGTACGAAAATTTTCCCGAAATCTCGTACCGTCCGTCTTGAAGCTTAAACTTTCCCTGAGACGGGACGGGCCTCCGTCCCAAAAGTACGATATTTGTCGGCCGGGACGGCGCGAAACCCTAACTGGACAATTCTGATATTCGCATTTGGCTCTGAAATGAAATGGCGCTTTTTGCAATTCTGGTGCAGTACAATTGTTTTTTCTTTGCATAATAGTATAACAAGGCGAGAGATTATGCTTAAGGCTACTTCAACTACTTGCATTACGATCTCTTCGGTTGAACAATCTTCCTGGCTAGGTCCTGGGCATATCCGCACATCGTTAAAGTCGGGTTCCAGCTTCCCGCCGTGGGGAATATAGCACCACCGGTCACATAGACATTCTTACACCCGTGAGGTCTGTAGTGCTCGTCTAGAGCCGCATGCGGGTCAGATTTTGGACCCATATATAAGGTAGACGCTTCGTGGACCACACCGGGAATGCGGATCTCTTTGGTTTCAGGGCGCATCTTGTTCCATGTCCCTGTCCCGGTACCAGACTCGTCCTCATGCCAGTACTCCAGCTGGTGGGCTTCGGAATCAGCCATAACCTCGATAGCCTCGAAGCTGTGGAATAACCAATCAATCTTACAGAGCAGTGAAGACTATTCCGTGCTACTTACGTTGCTTGATCCATAACGTCCCAGAGGTCACGGTCGACTTGGGTCAGGGTGACTTGCAGTTTCACATTAGTAGTAACGTCGGGGTCTTGAGGGTTCCTTCTAACCCAAGACTCTGGGTTGTTCTCGTCAAGCTCGCCCAACGTAGCACATACTGTAGTTAGACGTAAGAATATTAAAAAAAGATGGATTAATGCAGGGAATATACCAAGGACGATATGTTTCTCGGAACCTTTCAGTTGCTCTGCAGTCGCTGCGGCAGCATAATCGGGGGGCATTCCCTTCCTGCATCTTCGGCATCCCACTCAGGATTTGGTGAATGAATAGCGTAACTTGGATATGGTATTGATGGTCGCTGGGCTTTGCCCTCCCCGAGATATAGTTCGCTGCGATCTCGAGCCTATCCTTCTTGATATCACGTGATCCCCCTGTATTTGTCTTGAGGACATAACGCCCCTCGGCCCATGGGGTAACGCGCGACGATGTGAGAAAGGAAATGCCCGGTCAGACGCTGACCACCGCACGAGATTGCATGCTCTCCAATGAGTTAAGCAACATGGTTGTTGCAGGGATCGCACCAGCGGCGAGAATGACATTCGTCTTGCCGTTCGGGAAGCATAAGTCACCACGAGAGGTCTCAAGGACCGTGACTGCGTGGTTTTCAACCTCGTCTATATGGAACTTTTTCACAACGCAGTCGACGGCGATCATGAGTGGACTTCCTTCTCCACGGTTTGCTAGAGCCGTCTGCCGTTCCTGGATAGCAAGAAGAGGACCTGGTGTAGAGAACTTGTTTGAAAGCAAGCGTTGAAGTTGGTGTTGTCCTTCCCACTGCCAGTGGTGCGGACTCTGTGACGTCGGCGGTAGGTATTTTACCCGCTTTGCGTCCGCGTTCAAGCACATCATCGATATCAGTCTGTAATTCTCCGAACACCTGGTCGCTGATTTTGTCGGCAGGGGTTACGTGAAGAAGTGCCTTGCACTTGTCCCAGAACTCATGCGATGCCGCAGTTTCCTTCAAGGAAGCGGGGAGCTTCGCATGAGTTCGGACGTGGGGAGTAGGGCACCACGCGGACCAGAAGGTGCTACGGGCCGCCGAAGAATGGGCAGCTTCCATGCATAAACCCAAGCTCAGGAATACGTCGAGTTTTGGTGGAAAGTGTCCACGGAAAGGTCTCCGAAGGTCCACCCAGGACCATCTTGAATGGCAGGGGGAGGGTTTTGGAAGGTTCAGGGAGCCAGAAGCCTACCGCGAACATGAATTAGTGCCAAGTCAAATACGAATACTCAGAATTCACCTCCCCGCTCCAAGATGAGTATTTTTGCGATGCGGATCCCTTTTCAATGCTTCGTCAACATACGCGAGGGGCGCAATGACCACTTCCAACGACAACATCGTCAAAGTCACCATGGTCCAAGATGCATTCCAAGTAGCGTCATCCACAAAGTAATGGTCGGCAGTCGCTACCGCCGGCGTCGGTGACTGCACGCCAGGACGAGGATAGCCAAACTCGTTAACCGCTTGTTCGGGCTGAGCGCCAACTCGGAAATGAACGAAGGTCGGATGGAATGAGGTGTTTTAAGATAGTCAGGAACTTTGGATGACGCCATTGATTCTTTGGATGAGTGGATGAGGAGCCCCCGACCGTTTACTGTCGAGTATTTATGCAAAGTTGGCAAAGATTTGGAAACGGCGTAGGCAGATCATCTGCACCCAAACTCCGTGGTCAGCGGCTCGCCCGGGGTAGAGCGTGACACGATGTTCCCCGCTTTGTACGGCAACATGGACCATATCATTCTTTTTTTGACTGAGGGCTAATACAATACCTGGGGTCGCCGTTTAAACTCCTGACTGTGGGTTACATCTACTACGCTGTAAGAATCACAGGGCTGCAAAGAAGTTGCCGCGAATTCTCATAATCGATAGACATAGGCTTGGCGATGCCACGAACACAGGCTTATCTCCCTTCAAGTTCGCATTTACCTTTTAGCCATTAGACCGCTGAGAATACTATTCAACTGGATGAGCATCGCACTGGGATGGCTTGCAGCCCCGGAAGAACGAAAATTTGGTGTGAAAAGAGACTTCGAGGCTTTCAAACTACGAAGCAAAGGGAAGACTCATTTTTGATCAGAATGCGAGCAGCTCCTCCGTGGTCAGCGGCCCGCCCGGGTAGAGCGTGACACGATGTTCCCCGCTTTGTACGGTAATATGCACTATATCATTCTTTTTTTTGACTGGGGCCTTATACAATACCTGGGGTTCAATACAATACCTGGGGTTGCCGTTTTAAACTCCTGACTGTGGGGGTACTTCTACTATGCTGCAAGAATCACAGGACTGTAACGAAGTCGCCGCGAATACTATTAGAATCGGTAATTCGGTGAGACTGTAGAACAGAACAGACTGTATTAATGTGCTACCAATTACAAGCTTTTATACTCTACCAGATAACTAGAACATTCCGAACATCTACTAATGCTTGGTAAATTGAACCTCGGGCTCGGTAAGCATGTCGGGCGGATCATGCACTCGTCGGGAACCGTGGAACTCAGCTTGATATTCCAACAAATAACCTCTATAGTAAGCAGATTACTCGTATCTTAAGCAGATGTCCTGATGTATGTGCACATGTTTGTACCACCGAAATTACCCCAACCGTTCCCTCAGCTGATACTCGGTATCCAAAAAAAAAAACAGGCGCCTCGGCGACCAACCACTCAATTCCCGTTCGACTTCCGTGCTGTGGAGAATATGAAGATCAGTATCAAGCAAATCCCTCGTCCAGTATGCGCATGTGTTGCCATTACTCTATTTTCCATTTCTTTCTCAATCGCAGGCCTACCTCAGCCTTAGCGCCAAGTCCATCCAATTGGGTTTAGCGTTGTTCCCATGATTATTTCTAGACAACGACTCCAATTAATCGGAGGAGTGACCAGAAGAGTAGGACTAGGATTGCCCCAGTCCTATGGAGTAGGACTCAGTCCTATGGGCAAGAAGACTCGCTGCTGTAGTTGACAGAGCTGATGAACATCGTTTCTGGTGACAGGCTGTCAAAGGACGTAAGCTGAGTGACAGCGATAACTCTTTCATTGAAATTCGTCGAGAAACTGTGGATTCAAGTCCGTGAGGGTGGTGTCAAAATGCATATCTTCGCTCTCTGGAGAGTGGTCGCTGAGAGCAGATGGAATCGAATTGTTGACACGATCAACATCTAGAACTGAATAAGGCAAAGCATTTGGTATTTCAATAAAATACAACTCACAGATTTGGTTGCCAGCACCGACCGCTTTATGAACTGTGAAAATATGTGTTGTTACCAATTCTGGCTCCCAAAAAGGACCCTCTTTGGATTCAAGGTCGTTGGTGAGATAATGAATTAATTGTGAGTTGCAACCCCATGGAAAGGACTTACAATGAGGTCCAGAGGTACTTGCACCTGGGTTGACGGGATTTGAAGTCAACTGCAGCAGGTGAAGTCGTAGCATTGCCGGAAGGACGTTCACTTGGGCGTCAGCCCTTGAGACGAACCCCAGTTAACCCACCCTTCCTGAGCTGTTCAAGCTCCTTGACAATGTCCCCACGGCGGATGTTCCACTCGCGTCGCAGCGAATTCTCGTCGTCAACATCCCTTCGAATGGCAATAAACTCCTCTTTGAGATCGGAGCGGTGCTTATCAAGTTTCATCTGCTCCTGCAGGGATTTTATTTCAGCCTCAAGTGTTCTCTGTCGCTCCAGGGATGCCTTGTTATCTTCTGCAATGGTATCACGTTCTGCTTTGAGGGATTCATAGCTAGTAATTTGACCCGCTGCAGTCTGCTGCTTTGCGGGCTGCCCATATCTTGCGTTGGGCGACGAGCTTTTTGCGTTCAGGATTGCCATTCCATCGCTTCTGAATCATACCATCCCGCTCGAGGAGAGTCAGTTCCTGGGGTTTGATATTGTCGCATTCTTGGGACCTGTTCCAAAGTTAGAAATGAGATAAAAGGAGGCAAATACCACTGACTTGAGAATTGCGGTAAGAAGTGGGATGTGAGTGCCGGTTTTCGCGTTGCGACCCTACGCTTCTTGACCCGATCCACACGTCCCACGATCTCCCATTCGTCCATTTTACCATCAACCCTTTTGAAAGTAAAATCAATGTTGAGTGAAAAAATCTTGTGGATTAAGATCGCAATATGTGGATGCATGGTAACAACAAGATGGAAGCTGTTCTTGGATATGGCCATATGAATATACTGTTCCGTCTTTGGAAGCTTTGTCTCGCGGATGTTGAATAAATAAAGAGGAGAAAATGAACCATTGAGCAGTTTTTGAACCGTAAGTCCATTGAGACCAGCTGCATTCACCGCTGTTTCGAGTTTGAGTTTATCTTCGGTGCTCGGCTTGCTCGTGGGGTGTATGGGATTCTCCAACACCACAATCGCTTTGTGGCGAGTAGCAGGTGAGTCTTCGACTGGGACATATATAATCATCCTGCTCGAGCATAGCCGATGTTCGATGCCGGCTGGTTTAATTTTGCCATCGATGATATGGCTGTATGGTGGATGTAGGTGGCATCAGATTGTTATTCAAAAAATATAGAACATTACGATGCACAACAGTGCGTCCAGCCCGACGCGTGGGTGAACCGTGAGAACGCAAATGGTTCATTTCCGCTGGTCCAGTTGGTAGGCGTCCTTCATTTTCCATCACAAACTGCAGAGTATCTTCATCGACATTTGGGGCATCGGCCAGTAGAGATTACTACCGGTCTCCGACCTCTTCCATTTCGAACAACCAATGAAATACTGTTTCCCATATGCAGATGAGGCCTGTTGTTCGGTTAATATCGGCGAAAAAAAAATAAGAGGCACTGACATGTGTGAGGTGAACCAGGACAGGCACTCCATCACACTGAATCTCGCATTTCGAGCTCTGAATACGATTATAAAATCTTTGATCACGAGTCAACCATCGAAACAAACAGTGATACATACCTGGCAGTAATTCCAGAAGGTGATGCCATTGACAGCAGCCGTATAATCCCCAACTTCCCCAAAGTCACTGCTCTACCTTTAGATACATTTACTTTGCTCTCAATATCCTTGTATACCAGCAAATGGGACAATATTCAGGTTGTGATGCTAAACTTAGGGGCCGTGAACCATCAAACGCCCGAAACTTTTTTTATGTTTTCCGCATAGATATGAAAACAGCTGTATTGATGTCGAGAGTGCACAAGCGAGAGTGATTGCCGCTCCCATATTAGTCACATGAGTGTCGGCATTGCTTCACATATTAGCCGAAGAAATGGGACTGAGTCTTATTTCATAGGAGTGAGTCCTACTTCATAGGACTGGGGCAGTTCCAGTCCTATTCTTCTGGTATAGACTCGCAATTTCCTGGGTGGCCGGGATGTCCAGGTACGCACACTAGCTGCATCTGCGACATTCGGATCCAGGCCGCCGCAGAACGCGTCCCCACAGCAGGGTATGCCCACAAAGCCGCTGCACGTCCCGCCAAGCTGAGAGCAGTGAATACCCTGCGCAGACGCCGACGTGACGAGTGCAAGTGCGAGAAGAAGACAGTTGAGTTTGAGCTGCATGGTCGGTTGGGGCATCCGACGCCAACTGTAGTTCTTATATGCGTTCCGGGACCTCTTGAGGTAAGAATCATCCCTTGGTGCGAATTAAGGCACACTACGGTGACGTCGGGGAGGGTGTTGTGCCGGTCAAAACGGTGAAGACCCGACCCGTCGGTTTATTTGGGACGCCCCACGGGGATGAACAGATGATTGTGCGGCGGGAACCTGTACTATTGGTAATTCAAGGGCGACAGGTACCCTGTCATGGACGTAGCAACCCGCTCGAACCTCGCATCCGGCTCAGCTACGCAGCAGACAGACGGTTCACCGCTGGCCATACTCCTACTATCTCTTTCTTCCCCCGGATTAATGTTATAATATTATACACAACGCCAGGTAGAGTCATCGCATGGCGCGAATTAGTAAGGCACAAGACATTAGGGAGAGCATTACGTGGCCCAGAATGCTGAAAATACATATATGTAGAACCAATAGGGGACATCATGCTAGGACACATTTTCATGTTTGTGAATAAATTTATTCATTTGATCGGATGAATAAAATCATGGTTTGTGGAATAAATCCATGATCACCCTGTTTGGTTTCCACAATATATTTTCATTAATTCTTTCCGATTTCGGCTCCTTGGCCAGTTTCAGTTCCTTGGAAGGCAGCGCCTCCTTGGTGTTGGTGTTGGTGGGTGTGTTGATTGTTGTGTTGCCCTCCACACCGGTCTTTAGAGCCTTAGGCTTATTCTTGGACCCCTTGGGCCTCCTTGGGCCTCCCCCGAGGACATTTTTTTGGATTGAGCTTTCTTCATGTCCGCCAAACAAGTCTCGAGCTCGTCAATTGATTCTGAGTCGGGAGCTTTCAACCGCTTCTCCATGAGCGGCGATGATCAAGATGGTGACAGGCAGCTTACTCAAGCAACTTGAAGCATATATTGCACAAAAATATGTTTATTCCACAAGCACGATTAAATTGTGCTTGTGGAATTTTTTTATTTTGTAAAAATAATCTTTCCCATCAGATGAATATTTATATTCACAAACGTGAAAATGCGTCCTAGCGTGAAGTCCCCTAATGAAATGGTTCAAAAGGCCTGATTTCCGGAGCGCTGGCGACAAAATGCCAATACCAGCCTGGATGGATTTTACTGGGATTTTCACCTCAGACTAGAGCCGAAATCTAGTCAAAAATGTCTGGATTCCGCAACAGGGCCCAATCTTGTTCCTCGCTCCATTAGTGCCAGGAAGATCAGACAATTCATATATTTTATAGGTGTGGAGAAGTCAGCGGGGGACTGAGCTATAACCCACCAAGCTCCAGGCCGTAGGGCAATGGGGATGCCGGAGAATAAACCCAAAAGAAACGTCAGACGAGGGCATCTCTCATGGCCCTCGGCTAACTCAAAAAAGAAGGCAGATCTACATACTATGTAAGTATAGTGAAATCAATATGAATGCGCCTTTGTCAAAGGTGAAAATTTGTAAGTTTGACAATCGACGTTCCTGAGTTATTAAGTGAACGCTAGTTCTAATTTGGACTGATACTCATGAGCCATACGAGATTCATATGCATATTCAACACATTACAGTGCCCTCGAGACAATGGAATTTCAATTTCAATAGGGTAGTGTCCTGCGCAAGGTTCGTGTTTTTCCTGCCGCTGGCGCGGTTTTGTGAGGATTCGAACCAGGCCTGCGCGCCTCAAAGCAGGATTTTATCCGGATAGTATTTTGACCAGGCCTGGCGTCCGAATGTTCAAATTTTGCCAGGAGTTGTACCAGGCCTTGAGTTTGCCGTCTATTAACATCGGTCCGTTGAAGATTATTATCGATTATTATCATCGGTCCTATGAAGATCCGAGCCCGTGGGTTATATTGGATGGCCCCGCGGGGATAGACGAATGATGATGCGGTTGGGACTTGGTTCTGTACTAGGCTGGTAATTCAAGGGTTGTGGTTCCTGGTTGTGGACGTAGCAACCGCTCAAGCCCATGGTGGGCTCAGATACGCACACAGCAGAAATCCAGTTCACCGTTAGTCAGTATCTTGAATTGTTCAACAGATCCGACTCCAATGCAGGATGACAAATCAGGCGTTGGTGCGCTCGGAAGCTGCCAAGACGCCCCTATTAGTAGTCCTTTTCAACCATCTCGACCATTCAATTAAATGAACCCTGCACCTTCATCCCTGTCTGCTGGGAGAGGTCCAGCCCGCCGAGATTGAACCGACTCGGTTCAACAAACGAACAGTTTCTTTTCTTCGCTTCTCGCGACCGTTGTGGAAGAGGGAATTGCCTGACATGTAGGTTCTTGTAATGGGTCGGTGATCCGGTAATGGTAAAGTAGATTTCGGAAATAGAAGCTGAGATATGGCCCCGAGCCGTAGAGTAAGAAAATGGGGTGAGAGTGTGTCGATAGCGGGTAAAAGTGCCGTGACCCAGTCCTCGCCCGAACAGCAAGGAAAGCGAGCGAGGAGCACATAAGGGACCTAAGTAGGAAACTCACCAGAGAAGACGTCCAAGAAGCTCTCAAACTTTCGGCCAACGGTAAGGCACCGGGTTTGAACGGATTCACGTACGAGTTCTGGAAGATCCTCGATGACAGATTCAAAACAGCTGTCTCGATGGACAAGGAAGGGTTTGACATCATTCGAGCCCTACTCATCGTTTTCAACGACATAGAGACAAACGGGATGGTTGAAGGCACCGGATTTTCCGAAAGCTGGATGTGTCCTCTATACAAAAAAAATGACCGCGCCGACATCGCAAACTACCGCCCGATATCCTTGTTAAACACAGATTACAAAATGTTCACCAAGGCGCTCACCATAAAGCTTGCTAAAGCAGCTCCAACCCTCATACACCCGAACCAGGCGGGCTTTGTGCCAGGCAGGCACATCTATGATCAGATTTGGCTCACAAAGCGGGTGATCGAACTGGCAGAAGCTACTGAAACAAACGGACTGATCGTAGCACTTGACCAGGAGAAGGCGTACGATAAAATCGAACATGACTACCTGTGGAAAGCCCTACGCAGTTTCAATATCCCAGAAGAGTTTATTAGTACGGTCAAGGCACTGTACAGTGACGCCTTCACTTACGTCATGGTAAATGGCGAGAAGAGTGCTCATCCCTTCAGAGTATGCCGAGGAGTGCGCCAGGGAGATCCGCTATCATGCTTGCTCTTCGACCTGGCGATCGAGCCGCTAGCGGAGTCCCTGAGGAAGTCAGACCTAGCCGGAATTAAAATACAAGGCTGTGATGAACCGCTAATCGCGACGCTGTTCGCAGATGACACAATGGTGTATTTGGATGCCTCAGATGACTTTGGTACCCTTGAGAAGATCCTGGAAGAGTGGTGTATAGCATCTGGAGCGAAATTCAATATTGGGAAGACCGAGATGATACCAATAGGCACATTAACTCATAGGGACAAAGTACGGGCGAGCCGTTTTGTGAACGGAACAGATGGTACACAGATTCCAGAACACATAAAAATTGCTGCCGAACAAGAACCGATACGAACACTGGGTGCTTGGGTAGGTAACGGCATAGACCAGGCTGGAACGTGGGCCCGCACACTTGAAAAAGTTGACGCCGCCCTGGAGCGATGGGAAGCCGGCAAGCCGACCATGGAAGGGAGACGACTGATCATCCTAATGGTTGTGGGAGGCATGACCCAATACATGGCAAAAGTAGAAGGGATGCCGAAAGATGTCGAGAAGAGACTGGAAAAACGGGTCCGCAAATTCCTGTGGGCAGACAAGAATAAAGTCACTATAAATCAAGAGACAGTTTACGCACCGGCAGATCTGGGGGGCAAGAACCTCCTGGACATTGTAGCGAGGAATGAGGCTATCGCCGTAACATGGCTAAAATCATACCTGAGCTTCGATGACGAACGACCCCTATGGGCATTTGCAGCCGACTCACTGCTATCACACCATGCCCAGAGTGCGGACAAAAATGTTGACCCGGAAGTCAGAGTCAATATGTTCATCCAGACATGGGACACGAAAGTCACCGTAATCAATCCGGACTTAGCCTCGATGGTAAAGGCAGCAACAGACAACGACCTTAGGATGGATGGAATCGCCATCTCAAGGAAAATACAGCGGGCCATGCCAATATGGTTCCACCAGAAGTCAACGGCAACGAGAACACTTTTTACCGGGGGAAGCCAGAGTAAAGATGTCATTGCATGTATGAAAGACGTACACAAAATGCGCAGTACTGGGGATGCAGAGGACCTTGCGCTCAAAATGAAGACTGCGAGGCACAAGGATGGGAAGAAATGCCGGTGCACAGCGTGCACTGATGCACGCCGAATCGGATGCCGGGACCCAAATAGATGCTTCAGGAGAGCGAAAACGATGCTAGACTCCCTGCTCCCGAAGTGGAATCCCCTATTAAGCCACCCCGAAGATTGGGAAGATGAGTGGGACACCCTTCAAGCACCCGATGAGGACACGGTAATCTTTAATGCGAAGGTAACCACCCACGGCACCCTGAGCGACACCTTTCGGATATTCACAGATAAAGTGGAGAGTGGTGACACCGCTCCAGACAACAGGCTAGAACCTGAACCGGATGAGGAAGAGATCACGGCTTATACAGACGGGTCAGCGACCGATAACGGAAAAGAAAATGCGAGAGCCGGGAGCGGAGTATATTTTGGAGATGGCGACATCCGCAACATGGAAATTCGCATCCCAGAAGAACTGGAACAATCGAACCAGGTGGCGGAAATCCTAGCAATAAAAGAGTGCTGCGAGAAATGCCCGCGCGACATCCCTCTCACGATCCTGAGCGACTCACTCACGATGATCGAAGGGCTAACAAAAAATTTGAAGAACTGGGAAGACGAAGGCTTCATGACAGTTGCTAATGGGGAGGAAATTAAACTCACCGTGGCAAGACTTCGCGAACGCAAGGCCCAGACCAGTCTAAAGTGGGTGAAAGGCCACGCCGGACTCAAAGGCAACGAAAAAGCTGACATACTTGCGAACAATGGAAGGCTGAAGGATGAGCCCGACCAACTAGAAATGGAAGTGCGAGCTGACCTGGTTCTCCCGGGAGCAAAATTAAATGTTATGACACAATCCCTAGCCTACAAAATAATCAGGCAGCGGAAGATGCGAGGTGAAAAATACCGAGCTGCGCTGGACCGGAAAAAGACCCGTCACAACCTGGAGCTTGCCAAGGGCGCAGCGAGCGATTTCAACAATGAATCGACCCCGGACAAGGCGATCTGGAAGGGGACCAAACACAAGGATTTTGGACGAAACATACGGTTCTTCCTTTGGATGTCCATACACGGCGGTTACAAAATTGGCGAACACTGGAAACACATTGAGGATTTTGAGGACTGGGGAATCTGCAAGGAATGCGAGATTACAGAAAGTATGGACCATGTTCTAACGCAGTGTGACGCTCCCGGACAAGCTCTTATCTGGGAGCTAGCCAGTAAACTGTGGAAGAAAAAGGCCGGGGAAGAGATGCACCCCACCTTCGGCGAGATAATGGCATGTGGGGCAATAAAGAAAGGCGACGCTGGTACGACACGCCTCTACCGGATCCTCCTCTCAGAGTCGGCATACTTGATCTGGAAACTGAGGAACGAAAGGGTCATTGGCGAAAGAAATAGTGCATCGCCCCAAGAAATTACCAACAGGTGGACCAAGTGCATAAATGTTCGTCTAGAACTCGACTGCCTTCTCACGAATGCAAACAAATGGGGCAAAAAATCATTGAAGAAATCTTTAGTGCTCGCAACCTGGAGGAAGACACTACAAGATGAAGACAGACATCCTGACGACTGGATCGGGATGACCGGGGTTCTAGTGGGTGTGGGTTAGCTTACAATGATGGTCGCCTGTGGACCTGAGTGAGTTGACTCAAGCCCCACACGGCGCATGGTGATTTATTCAGATGCGTGTGCGTTTGCGCATTTCCCCGGGTGGCTCTCTGTCGGTTGGGTTCTCGTTTCCCCAGCTTCATTTTAAACGGGAGAGGGAATGCCGACTTGGTCGGTCTGATGATCGGGGGGCGGGTTTCTGGAGACGTAAGAAACACCCCGTGAAGAGGACGCATATGCGCCCCTTTCGCTCTCTACCTAACGTTCCACAAAAAAAAAAAAAAAAAAAAAAAAAAAAAGTGCCGTGACCCCGTCACCAGTGACCGCCACCCCTCGGTCCGTTGATTGATGTGCTCAGAACCTATATAAGAAACACACAAATAACCCCACTTGACTCGAGAGCGGCACAGAAACAGTCCAGAGACTGTTCCAACAACCAACAAACAAATCAAACGGCAATATATGCACGTTTCCAAAGATCCCGACGAGTTACAGCCCCTAGTACAGGGCCTTGTAAAGGTTGTAGGGAGAGGTTTCGTATCTCAAAGAGATAATAGAGCAAGCTGTGTAGAACGTGTTTCTAGACACAGAGGAAACGTTGTTTCCAAACAAGATAGATTTATAGCTTCGCAGCGTGTGTGTGTGTGTGTGTCCAAGTGACAGAGAAACAAGTTTAAAGTAGTCCCGTAGACTCAAGTAAGGCCCCTAGTTTATAGGCCAAGAACGTTCACAGAGCTTTCCCTAAAGAGGTACTTTCTGAGCAACGCCAGCAGTCACGTTTCCAAAGTTTTCCCTTGACGGTACTTTCTGAAACCCGCTCCGCAAACAACAACAATAACGTTTCTTTCAACAGAGTCCCAGATCCAACAGATTCTCAGAGTTCAGACAGTTTCCAGGCAAAGCCCAAGTGCGTTTCCAGAATAATATATGATTCAGAAACAATTAAGATTTCGACTAATAATGCTACTCTATAAGAGTGCGTTCGCCGAGGATCCCAGATCAACCCAATGCGCAAGCGTATAGCCTACTAGTTCGGGGGAAGATGCTGTGTCCATCGTAGAAACACCCTCGGATACTTATACAACCGCCAAGACACTGTTACAAAGCCCAAAACACAATCCCAATGAGTCAAAAGTCCGTTTATCCGTCTCTTTAACCGCGTTTCCGTCGGTTGTTCTTCCGAGCGTCGCCTCCCATTGGTTCCCAACTGTGAGCACGCCATGTTCCCTTGCCAATTACGAGGCAGGAACCCGTCAGCAGCACCCCTGTACTATTCAGAGGGTGTGTCGATCACCGATAGATCGGCACTGCATCTCGTTCGTCCTGTTTCTGCTTCAACTCAAGTTTCCCCTTGGTTCCAAGTACGGAACTTGATAGTACTCCTTTGTAGGTCTCGGTAGATACCCGTTCCTCTAGGGTTTCCCAGAAAGGGTTCTTGAGAAAGAACCTTAGAACGCCTTTAGAGTTGTGATCCGGATCCACAGAATAGCCGACCACCTGTTTCGGTGTATCCGCATCCGATGGAAACCGGCAACTCTGGCAACCGAAACACTCGTGACCGAACGCGTCTCCCCTAGCGTCTCAACACAACACAACACATTGCCAACTCCCGTTCCCTTGACCCGTTTCCGTTGCTTAAGTGAATGTTGGAAACAAGTCAAAAGAAGTTCCTTGACTTATTATCTGGCTGCACGTTTCCCTTACAGTTTTCAGGGCGAGACTAGCCAATGGACGTTCTAATTCCTTAGAACGTCCACCCGTTTCTCTGTGGTTCGCCCAACAGCTACCAGGAACCAGTACTGTTGCATAGAAACAACAGTTTCAGCAATGAGCACGATCAGAAACACGCAAAATTACGTGTATCTAACCATGGCCCAATTGCTGGCTTATCACCGTGATCCGACGTCCTAATGCAGACACAACTTTCTGCCTGCCTCGTATTTTTGCGTATAACACCCAACTGAGAGTGGCTATGGGATACTTTGCATACTTCTGAGTGGTTTAAAGTGGTTTGCTTTTGAAAGTTGATTTTTGTAGCAGCCGTTGTCCCACACCCGAGTGTGGGACCATCGGATATATGGATAAAGTAGGCAAACCAAGTGCCCTGAAGCACAGAAAAATTCCAGTTCAGTATAGCTGTTGTTAAATCGCCCTCGAGGACCTCTGATGAAATAATTTGGCTCAGTGGGCATGGAAGACGGGGGTGAAATGCTCTCTCTGATGCCGCGGCCGTATATCGCAATCCCATCAAAATTTATTGTTGCGCCACCCGATGGCTCCATGCTAAATTTATTCCCAACGGCTCCGACAGCCATCCGCGGGTATATTTGGCGGGCGGAGCCACGGATGACGCAACACGAATCAGCCATTGGGTGACTCCAATGGCTGCATCGCAAAGTGACTAATCACGTCGTTCGCATGCGTACGGCCCCACCCCAGGTCCCCATTTCGTTTTCTCTCAAAGAATAGTCCCTGCTCACATTTTCTCTCAAAAAAATCAGGTATCCATCGTGTTCTCGATTACGGTCATAATTGCCTCCCGCATGCCCCCTGTTAGGTTTAGTTCATGTTGAAACCCTAATATGCACCTCAGATTGAGGCTGCCCACCCGGACTTAGAGCGCTTCCGAGCGCAATGGGCAACTGCCTTCCTAGTCCATGAATCCTTCGGTTCACAGAAAACCTACAAGAATTGCAAGAGCAAAGACGGCACTTACCGTGTGAGGACCCGCGGAAACCGTTGATTTGTTCTCCGTACCGACTTGCCCAACAGCGCCATGCTCGGTGGAACGGGACCCCGAGCTCCAAGTACGCCCATCCATTTACATTTGATTCCGTGATTCTGATCGGCATGCTCGCAGCTCACTCCCCCAGCTCTTCGCCCTCACCTCCACCTCCTGGCAACATTTCCAAGCCTACGACTGACGGTATATCTTCTGTCAATGTTTGCCTTCTCTTTTGACAACCCTTTGCCTGTAGTTGATGCTCGAGCGACCTTGGCGGCCTTGCTACCAATGTTGACACCCGAGCCGGAGCTCCAGGGCACCGAAGTAGATTCTTAAATACAAGTGCCACGCTCAGGTGCGTTGGTCGGAGTTATTGCAATTGTTAATCTCACGAATACTATCTGAACTTCACTACAATGTATGAGTGAATTCCTAGTCCTTTGGAGAGATTTTGTTTCGAATTACAAGTTATCTTTCGATAAGAAATGGAGAGAAATGCACACCAAAAAGGGTGAACAGCTACCGTGAAAAGTGTAATATTGTACGTGAAGTTTTTTACCCCATTCTTACGGTGAAGTTCGCTTTTTGACTGTTAAATTCACTCATTTTAGTGTGAAATCCCCTTAGGCCCAGAACTTTGGGATCCCAAATTCCTAAATTTTGTCCAGTTAGCAATTGGGTCACATCAGGTCACTTGGTCATGTGACACCTGTCAAAAGCGCCTCGTTTCGGAACAAATCAAACCAAGCATCTGGGACGCCCCATACGTTGTGACGCCATCCCACTGCCGACAGCGACAAGCATTATCTCGGTATTGTTCCTAAAAAATGATCACAGATATCATATCTACCTCCTTGAATTTTTCTAACACTTTTTTTTCCCATTTTATCTCGGAAGGCCAAAAAGCACAGCCACTTGATCCGAAGTTCGGGAGTCGCTAGAGCACTGCCACATCCGGGAGTCTGAGCTCTGACTCCAGCCACCAAATAACTAGTCCTTGTTCATTGCGAGCTCCATTGGCTTCTAGCCACCTTGGCATATTTTCTTATATGTACCAGCACTACTCACTCATCCTCATCTGCAGATCATTTTCAGGTGGAATGTCACGTCTCATTCTCCCCTGCACGCATCACTCCCATCCCCATCTTCCCGCAGAAATGTACCTATCAGGAGGGGTCTGTAGGGTAGCGAGAGAGACCATCTCCCAGGCTTGGCGCTGCTTGCAAATGGCAATGAGCCCCTGTTTGTGGTGTCACCTTGATGACTGTGCCTTTATGCTGACCACTGTCCTCGTTCCTTATGGATGTGGATCCACACCCTCATCTCTTTGTGTTGGGTGTTGTGGAAGTGCGACCTGTCCCACACGTCGCCTTCGAGTCCTGTGCCAGTTCAACTTTCCAACCAAATATTCCAGCACACTGTGATAAAATTTTGTTTTGTTCTTGCATGCGCTCCTTTATCCTCATTTTACCACTACTGACTTACATATTTCATTGTCTACAGAATATTTACTTTACCTCCTACGTATCGCCAATGCGACAAGTTGAACCGGAGCTCGGGCATCTTGGGCTACGCCGGGGATTGATTCCGAAGTGGTCTGGTCACCCACATTCGGCACTGAGTGGGGCAGCAAATATCTCCCTATACGTCTTTGCGTAGTACCTGGACTGCTGAGCAAAGGTCTCTCTCTTAGCTTCGGCTTTTCAACCATGGGCACTATTACATACTGGATTTGACTAATCCTATTTTATCTTGTTTGTACTTTACAGCATCTTCCTCTTTGTCTTCTTACCACCACAATCCACACGCTTTCTGAGAACCCTCGCACGAATCCACCCTACTCTAGGCACATCTGAGCTAAGTTTTATATTCTGTTTACCCTCCTTTCGATCTACAGCTACTTTGATACACATCTAGTCGACATTCGATCTTTTGCTGTACGACTCAGCTACCCCACTGGCATGACCTTGGCCTCCCTCAGTCCTCCTAGGGACTACATATCTCTTCTTCAGTGTCTCGTGCTCTTAGTCCGTGACATCCCTGCCTTCCCTCTTTGTCTTCCCCTCTGGAGATTCATGTAAAGCCCCTTGACAGACCCTGTCTCGCATCTTGATCTCAGCTGTGGGGCGCAATTTCCTCTGGCTGCTGATGTGTTCCTGTCTTGGGATGCACAGCACTGCTCAGTGGTGCACACTGGATGTGGCTTGCTGCCCCAGAGTTGACTAGCAGCAACTCATCTAATGTGGCGGACAATTTCATCCTAAAGCAATTCACCGAAGCTGAGCCCGCCTTTATAATCAGATATGGTGTGTTCCAGGCCTTCTGACAGATTGGCTGAGCTGCCTTATAATAAATAGATAAATAGAATTTATCCAACCCAGTACACAGTAATCATAGAGATGGGAGACTATTTTACCAATACCACATATTTTAACAGATTTTCAAGCCATCACTGGTGATTGGACTCCATCCAGGTCCTCATTATCAGATAGATCCTCCTCTGCCTCCTCCACTGCAATGGCGGTGGGCACACTGATCTCCACAAGGCGAGCTAAATTTATTCTGTGCTGCTCTAGCACATCTTTGCCAACACTTGCTATCCTTTCATCAATGGCTTCCATCTGTTTGGTCTGTGATGATCTTTCGAACAAGGGCCTTGCTACATCCCATAATTCCAATGCCTTCAACAAGTTGCCATATGCCTTGGAAATATCTCCAAGTCGGAGCATGCATTCACCTCTGCTGTGATGGACATCCATGTAGGTGAATCTCTCAAGTGCAACGATAAACAGGCTGATAGCTGTGTCCTCATCAGCCTGAGCAAGGAAGATGTCTCCAAGAAACTGGAGAGCTTTGTAGATTCCTAACTTCTCTTTAAATTTGAGAGAATGAGCAAGGTAAACTGTTGTCCAACTGGACATCTGACCAGATGCACCCCAGTGTCCAGTGTTACCAAGCCGCTCCAAACAATAGGATTGGATTTCGGAGTGGTTGAAGGCTCTGAGACATGTCTTGAAAAGTGTCTTTGCTATGGAAATATCTCCTTCTCTCAAGTAGAGATCTGCAAGAAGCATATCACACATTGTTCTCTCTACAAGATATTCACAGTGAAAAAATATTTCCATGGCTCTCTCAATATCCTGTTGCACTGCATGTTTAGGCGCATTCATAGACAGACCAATTTGTGCAAGATTCAGCAAAGCGTAGCCATGGGTATAAGAATTCCCGTGAAGCGGGCACTCTTGGAGAATCTGAGTGTGAATATTGTGTGCCTCACAGTATTCCGACTTCACCAAGTGGATTTCTGCCTGGTGATTCATGATGCAGTGGTCCAAGTGGCCACCAGACATACCACAAAGAGCTAGAAGACCTCTCGCTCTAGTGCAGAGAGAGATGCTCTGTTTGTAGTTACCAAGTTGTGTCCAGGCCATTGCTTCAATGCGGAGGGCCTGTGCTTCATCGTATAAATTGGCAGAAATCCTGGCCAACCTCTGTGCCTCTTGTGCATGACCTTGGCTCGCAAAGTAGTCACCGAGCACCCGCTCAATCCAAGAAATCCCCTGTAATGCTTGCAAATGTCTTTTTGTGTTGCCAGATGTAGTCGCCAACAATATAGCCATGTGCCAAAAATCCATGGCATTCGAAAAAGTGGGAGGGTGTGCTGAATAATAGTATGCAACCATGCCATAGAATTTACCTGAAAACCACAGAAGTCAGTCTTCATGTACAAGGTGTAAAAGGTGGGCCTACATTTAAGATATGGATCATCAAAGTGCTCGAAGTGTTCCAATGCCTGGGCCACAAGTGTGTCTGGATTATCAATTGGTGAATAGATGTATGAGGCAAATAACTCGATGATGATATAGACCTCAAGCCGATGGTCACACAGGTGTGGAAGGATTATACGAAGCTGGTCAAGTAAAGAAGTTGAAACTTGGCCAGTGATTCGGCTGAAGTCATTCATATACAAGGCACTAAAAACATTATCCATGAGGTCTGGGTGGTCTTTTGGAGTCCATTCCGGAGTAAACTTTGGATATTGGCCAGATTTGATGATATTTGCCCAACTGTGGCTGATATCATTTCAGTTCCATAGAAGTCCTTGTGCAATTCAAGTAGCTCATGGAAATGTTTGCAAAGACCCCTGACAAGCTCATTTCGCGGTGGGTGAGTTTTCCACATATATTCCCTGATGGGTATCAATGCTTTTAGTTGCTTTTTGTCATCCAGATACGCTAAAGCAGTTCGAATCAATGTTGTTTTGCAATTCCGAATATCTTCAATTGGGAGCTTGCTTTGAAGGAGCTCAACATCTGAAAGACCATCTGGAAGCATTGACAAGAGACTTAATAGCTCTTGTGCATGAGGGACAGCTTTGATCCTGGGGCTAGACAGAGAGAGTGAAATTGACACATCCAAGTTGGATTTTTTGTCATAGCCTTCTGAAATCATAGAGGTTCTCTCTTCCTCCCAGTGAGATAGCACCCTGGAGCATCCCTCCACATCCACCAAATGTGCAATGAGATTGATAGCAAGAGGCATGTTGTCTGTCAATGCAAGGACCTGATCTATGTCTTCTGGGTTATGATGGTCTTCAGCAATGTCAATGAATGTTTGTTTGGCAGCATTGTGTTTCAATGGTTGTAATGGAAGGAGAAATGGGTGACTCCATTGTACTTTGGTTGGCCTTTCTGCTCCACGCATGGTAATCTGTGTTGCATGAGTCAAGTCAAGGAAATGAAGCACTACTACTCACAATCAGTGCCAGATCTTTGAGGTCTGTGAGTAGGGATAGCAATTCCTCAATATCACCACGTAGCTCTGTAGGCTCCCAGACTGTCTCGAGATTATCAAGAATCAAGAGGCAAGGTGAGGCTGTGGCAAGGAATTTAATAACTGCTTGAGTAAGGTCCTTGCTATGCTTGAGTTGTAGATGGGCTCCAATGAGAGCAGCAAGTTCCACTTTGCTGGTTGCAGAGTCACAAGCAACAAAATATCGATGTTGTGCATACTGTGCTGGGACCTCTGTATGATGGAGAACTGCTCTGGCAAGACTGGTTTTACCCATCCCACCTGCACCTAAAATTGCTATCCTTGGTGTCTCTTGCCTAAAAAGGTTCAGGATAGCAGACACCTCAGACTCTCGTCCATGGAAAATCTTTGGCTCCGATGGTAGCATTGAGAATGAGTTTGAGCTTGCATAGAAGTTATTGATTGGAGTGTTGCAGGACTGGCTGGAACTACATACCTATTGTGGGACTGAGAATAAGGCCTGCTAATCTGAACCAAAGTTAAGGAAATTTGTTGAGAATAATAGCTGAGATTCCATACAGTGGATGCCCTGTCCAAACTGGCTGTATCAGAGAGACCTTCAATTATGCCAAGCACTTCTTGATGTCTCTTCATTGCCTCTTCTTGCATTTTTGTAAGATCTCTCATGAAGTCTGTGTGTTTGATCTATGGATCATGATTGATGAATTATCCTTTCATGTCGCATCCAATCAATGCCAGAGAGTGTAAGCTCACCTGGAAAAAATCCAGTGCCTGTGCAAGTCCATTCTTACAATCCTTGAGAAGGGTACTCATCTCTCCCTGGCGGAAGAATCTCTTGACTCTACTGCCACTTTGTTGAGCCTCAATAAAGGTATGGATTTTGTGAAGGGTCCTAAAGCACAAGTTTCAGTATGAAATGCAAGTTTTCCAGCAACAAAAGTACTCTGTGAATTTTCCAATTTGAATCAGTATACTTGGCAGCAAGATTCCACTGGTATCTGACTTGATGTGAAGAATGGTGATTGCATTGAGCAATTCATGTGTTTGCTCCATTAACTCAATACAGGTTCCTTTGTTTTTCTTGACTGTCTAGGGTCCTTCTATGAGATCCAAACAGCAATTAAGGAGACTCAGGAATGGTTCACCTCAACATTTTTCAACAGAGACCGTGTTGTGTTGACAATTGCTTCCAGGAAACCTGCCTTGAGACTGGTGGCAAGGATTTCCAGGGTATTTAGTGTAATAGTATAGCATGTGGTAAGCGTGTTCAGCCGAACTCGAGTGTTCATGGGTTTGGTGGACATCTTGATGGGGTATGCAGCTCAAGCGAGGCAAGTGTTTTATGTTTGTACCCTGGGAAGTTCTCTTATTTTAGGTTGCTGTTCATCTTCCGAGTACAGTGTTCATCTTTGTTCTGGGGGATGTAATCAAGAGGTCTGTGCACAGCAATTTATCTACATGCCGTGCCCCGGTCATGGAACACGGCAGGAGAGAGCACCTTTATCCCGCAGACATCCTTCAACCAATTCTCTCCTTTTCTGTTGTTGTGGGTAAGTGCCAAGTTTATCTTTCTGCAAATACAGGTGCAGGGAAGCCGCCAAAGAACCCATCTCATGCACAGCTCAACTTGTTGCGATGTCTCCTTGATTTACGTTCGCTTGGTACCCCCATCTCTGTGTTTCAGATTCATAACAGCGCCATTGCATTGGAACGCAAATTATGGTGATGTCCATTTATAGAAGCCTATTAGAAAAATATGCATTGCTATGTGCGAACGCGGAAGGAACGACATAATGACTCTTATCTGGCCACCCGACTTGAGGTACGAGCTCAGCCTGCAAGCCATAAAGAGAATGAGCCGGCTGGGAGTAAAGGGCAGAAAAGAATTCATCTAGAGCATCGAGGGAGAAATTCTAATGGGAATAAGTACACAGCTTCACCCTGCACCTCCCCGAAATGCGCTCATGCACACTGTCAGCCAATCACTTCTCGCGAATTTCTCTCCGACAACCGCCATCACGACTCGGTGAATAGCGACGGTGGCGCAGCAACAAATGCGCGCCTATCAACGACGCGCGGAAAACTGAAACGCATCGGGAAATCATCCACCGTGATAGCTGGTTGGGCTGGCTTGTAGCCGTGGCACGCATCTACCTTCCGCCTTAAGGTGGGAGCTTGGCCTGCAAGGAGACAAAGTAAGATAGATAATCAGCCCATGGGAAATAAAACCAATGAGGACACACACAAGGCCTGAGCTGCAATTGTGGCAAAAAAAAAAAAAACAGCAAAGAGCGTTCGAAGTTGTGATCGTGCGTCATCCACCCAGCCGCACGCGTCTCTGGCGACACGTCACCAAACCGTTGAAAGACAATCTCCGGCGCGAGCGGATACCCACACGCAGCCCAATCAAAAGGGGACACGGGGAGAAGATGCAAGTCTCCCCACGTTCGTCGCGCCCTTTGCCTCATCAGCGTACGCACCCACCCGTATCCAACCACCCTGTAAATACGCTCCCACCCACATCCCCGTTTCCATGATGGGGTTTCGCATGGAAGATATACAAGATGCGGCACACACGGTTGGTTTAGACAAGCGGCACATGGAATGATAAACAGCTCAGAGCCATCTTTGATGGTGAAAGTGCCGTGCTTCGCTCGAAGGTGGCATATGCTATTTGGGGACGGCTATTGATACATCTGATGCTCACGCGGCTGTACACCCCTTTTTTCTTCCACTTCCATCGCGCCCCCCGCATCTTCGCCCCGCTGCCCGAAGTGCGCGCCAATGCCGCCGCTCATATTCTCCAGACTCGTGTTTGACGTGATTTTTCGCGTTCAGTGTATGAGTTTTCGTTATCCTGGCCCACTCTGAGCCCAACATACATTTTCCTGTCCTCCCCACCCATCAACACGACGGGGACGTTGACGCACGAGGAAAGATGTGCAGTTAGTAATGGGATTAAGCAAAAGCCGAGTTCAACAACTTTCTGTTCTGCTGTTCCGTGCCTCATCCACGCGTCCACGATGTCGCAAACATTCCCACCATCCCACCCATGTGCCGCGCGTCCACCCTTCAACGTCGGGTCTTTTTCTTCGACGTATCGCGGGTGCATGAGCATGTAATTATATTTCCTATCTCTTGGCTGTATGGCAGGGAGCGAGCTCAACGTTCAATGTAACCACCGTTAATCACATCAGATACGACACATCCGACAGCCAGACTTCGGGTTTCAAGTCGGTAAAGGTAATAGCAAGGCGAGAGGGAATTCTCACTCGGTGAAATTTGAATAGTCTCAGAGACAACTTGCCAATTGGAATACAACTCGCCCAAGATGCCCGAGCGCAAACATCGTGTTGTAAAATTTCACCAAACCACTGAGACGATGTACCGCTCATTGTTTCATGTGCGGCACTTGAGCCTTTGATCACAAACAAAGTGCCGCCTATGTGACGCATACGCCGCCCTTCCAAATCGGGCGCGCGAGTCGCGTTTGGTTGGTCCCGTTTCGCATCCGCATCAACAAACGCGGTTACAATTGCCTGCACCCTCGGGCAGCGTGAAGCCAACAAGCTCGGCTCCTCGACGTCAGCCTCGAGCTCGATCGCTAGTAGCTTCGCTTCACCCCGCGCTAGTGCCGATAGGCGACTCTTTCAGAGTCTCCGCGACTCCACCCGTCATTGCAAGCGCTGTGCTGCTCCTGGGTACATTCACGCAGGTCCCACTGCACGAAGCCCCAAGGATGCAACGACTAAGTTGGCCTCCCGCTGCAGGGAGTTGAAGTGCATTTAAGGAAACCGGGTCGAAAAGGCGGACAACAGCCGCGATTATCATCAAAATTGGCAAAATACCAGTTAGGAAGAAAGGAAAATTATAAATACTCACCATATCCATCGTCGAAACTTGAAAGACCCTCTGTTTCCAGGATGCGCGGTGGTAGGGACTGCGGACCTGGAGATAAAGTTATTGTGAATAGCAACGAATCAAACGAGAATGACAAATGAGGAAGCGCAAAAGTATATGAACGGGGAGGAATCGGCCCATTGGAGAATCATCTCTTGGTGCATCTTCCTGCGCGCGAAGTAATTAGTATTAGAATGGAGCCCTCTCCCGACGATTCCAGTGGAAGAATACGCTGTATACTGACTGATAAACAAGGGGAGATGGGGAAAGGAGAGTGAGCAGGGAAGCATTCGACGTTGAGGAAATGAAGATGGAGAGATGGCACGCACACAGGAAGCCCAGAACCACAAAGAAAGGCGGGCGTCCACGGTGAGCCGCGGCGGAAGCGCTCGGGGTCGTCTGCGTCTGCGTCCATCCCACCGCCGCCGTCGCCGGGGGAGAGCATCTGGCCCGAGGGGAGGGGAAGTGGTAGGTGTTTGCGACCTGGAATTTTGCATCAGCGAACGAATGATTAGGTGGATTCGAGGGAAAGATGCAATCGAGAAGGTAACACGCGAAACACTGCCTGATTCCCGTCGCGAATAAGATAATAAGATCCCTCCCTGCACAATGACCCGCCGCGCAGCATTGGCAGCCTGCAAGCGCTGCCCAAGCCCATGGTGAAGCGATAGATACGCATCCCAATCCCAATCAAATACCAAAATCCCAACAGCGCGTCTCCCTCTGCCCCCTCTTCGTCCTCATCCTCTCCTCCCTCTTCCCCTTCCACGCCTTCCACATCTTCTACGACATAGACATAGTCATCCCCACCTGCCAGACGGGGCTGCGCCCGTACAGAAGAACCACCGGGATCCATCGCCATCAGCGCCAGCACGAGCCGCAGCAGCGTCTGCGCCAGCACCGCCCGTGGAATGCCTTGCGACGCGGGGAAAGATGCCGGTGGGGAAGGCAAAAGGTAAGGGGAAACGGCAGTGAAGTCGACGACGTGCGCCGTGACCTACTCCACGCCTGGCTCTGCGAGCGCGACAAGGAGCTTCGCGTGGGTTTTTAGCGCAGGTGTGGAGAGCGAGGAGAACGGGGGGACGGTGTAGTTCGGCGCGAGGAGGTCCGCGTATGGCGAAGATGGGGAGGAGGAGGAGGAGGAGGGACCGGCGAAGGAGGACTGCTGCGAAGACGGCGGCGTCAGATATCCAGAAGTGTGGAAAGCGGTAGACAGGTGTGAGGAACCAGGAGGTGGCGGCGTGTATTCGGGGAACGCACGCATTGCCCAGAGCAGGAGAGGCTCGAGGAGGACGGCAGGGGACTACCCCGTGAGTGGGCGCGCGAGGTGCTCGGGGAGGGCTTGGCGCGCGGCCTTGGTACCAGTACCACCGGTATCATCGCCGGTGGAGGAGGAGTCCAGTAGAGAGATTAGTGGCGGGACGAAACGCGCGACCTCCATGTCGGGGAGGAGCTTGTTGGGAAGCCAGGCGATGAGGCAGGTGAGGGCCGCCGGGAGGGAGGCGTCATTGTTTGAGGGATTTGAGGAGAGGACAGCGGAGACAGATTGCAGGCCCAGAGGCGCGGCGGAGCGCAGGGATTCATCTAGTTGGATTATGCGAAAGAATAAGGTCAGTACAAAGAATCAAGGCAAGGAGAGCGACAAGACAATGCGCACCTTTGCTGCGGCAACAAATTGCCCACATCCTCCGCCGCGCCCGCCAAAAACTCATGTATATGCTCGCTCGGAGCGCCCGCCCCAGCAAGACTTGCCACCGTGCCCTCCACCCAGCCCTCCCACGTGCTCAGTCTCCCCGGTCCCGGTGGTGGCACCAATCTTAGCGCCAGCGCCGTCAACGTCCCATACAACTTCCTCCTCACAACCCTACTCTTCCCCTGCACACCCGCAAGTCCCACAAGCGCGTCTCTCAGCGCAATCTACTCCGTTTCCGGCAAAGACGCGAGTTCCCCCCTTGCGATCTTTGCGTGTGCGGTATGCGCTCCAAAACAGTTATACCGTGCACGGGGAACACCAAGCGCAGCCAATCGTTGGAGAGCAAGAGTGAAGGAAATTGTTGTGCTGGTTCTAGAAATCACGCCCTTGCAGAGAGATCGCCGTCGGTTCGTCCCCGGACCGAGCCAAAGAGTACGACTCCTGTATGGCACAGGGAGTCCGATTTTGTCACGGAAAAAAAGACGTGGGAGTGTACAAGTTACTTTCCGCCGACCGCGCGGCCAGCGGCATGCGAGCGTGAATCCTCAAGTGAGGTGGCCGCTGGAATCCGTGGATGAAAGGGCACTGAGCATAAGTGAATTCTGGGTGATGGTATTGCTCTTGATTGGTTATTGCAACTTGCATATGTATTGGCACAGCCGCATTTTGATGCGTTTTTGAGTCGTCGTAGAAAATGATTTGTTTCTCGTTCGTTCCTGGGCCGATTGGGCTGTAAGTAGGACGGAAATTCGCCGTTTTGAAAGGTGCATTCAATGGTACCAAATTTATAGTATTTCATCCATATACCAGTTTTCAGTTTTCCGGGATCCGCCGTCTGGCTGGATAATTTTCTCGTCGAATTCCTAACCGTTTGGGTCCAAATAAAAATTACAGGACGTGTATTCTATGTATAAATATCCCCTCCCCAAGTCTCAGATGATTCGGGGCTCGAATGAGTGTGCTTCGACGCGTCCAAGCAGCCCAATCAGTTTGGGTGACAAATCAAGCACTTCTCTTCCTCTTCCGCCACGATGACCAAAGGCAGGCCTATCTCGGAGGACCTCAGATGGGCCGTCATCCGCATGGACTCTCTCCGAGTCCCCATCGACAAAATTGCTCGATATACGGATATCAGCGAACGCCAAGTCTACCGCATCATCAACCGTTTTGGTGCTACGGGGCATGTCTTGACCGCGACACAGAGGAAAAAAACGGGTCGTACCCGCCATCTGTCAACTCAGGACGTCGCAGTATGTCCTCTCTATCTTTCTATTCCCCGCTGACCATCCCAGTATTTGCACGGCTGTCTGGACCAAAGCTGCGACAAGTATCTCGAAGATCTCCAAGTAGGACTCGAAGAGACCTGCGGGAGGGCAGTGTCTCTGTCGACAATATGGCGGGCTCTCAAGCGCAGCGGATATACCATGGTCAAGGTGCTGTTTCTGACTTTTCGCCTCAATTGATTTTGATAAAAATTTATAGCTCACCTGTGTCGCCATTGAGCGCAGCGTTGCCAAGCGCGCAGCGTACAAGTACCACGTTGGCATTCGCTATCTACCCTATCAACTTGTTTTTGTCGATGAAAGCTCTTGCGACCGTCGCACGTCGTATCGAGGCAGAGCATGGGCCATCAAGGGGCAACGTGCGGTGCGCAAGGCTTTTTTATCAGAGGGAAACGGTATGCAATACTTTTCTCTCTAACTATCCCCTCGTGATAGTTCTCTAGTTATTCTGTGCTCCCTGCAATATCGCTGGACGGTATCCTGCATGTCAGTATCGTGGAAGGCTCGTTCACTACAGAAACATTCAATGAGTTCATCGAGGGTCTGCTCGACAAAATGAATAAGTTTCCGGGCCCAAATTCAGTCATCATAATGGACAACTGCCGAATTCACAAGTCTGACGAGGTGCAACAGATGATTGCAGACCGGTGCGTACTCGATGAATTTTGCTTCGCACATACACTGATTCCTGTCCAGTGGGATGCGTTGCGTGTACTTGCCGCCATACTCCCCCGACTACAACCCCATGGAGCCTGGATTCTCCAAAATGAAGGCGCACATCCGCCGCGAGGGGCAGCAGTATCGCGCCGCGTCCGAGTCGGCGAACGAGAAGGCCGAAGTATTGGTTCAGCTGCATAATGCAGTGTATTCAATCACCCCAGAGGACGCAGCGGGGTGGTTCCGTCACTCTGGGTATTTTTGATACAAGGTAAATCTCCCGTCCCGTACAGCGAAGCCGGCGAAGACGGCGGTGAAAAGGAAGGCGGCCGAGACCCAGGCCGCGCCAAGCAGAAAGAAGTGAGTCTCTTTATTTCCTTGCGCCGCATTTTCTAACTTCCGATTCTTTCGAAGGCGTAAAGTTTAAGAGTGGGCTTGGTGGATGTCTACATTACCGATTTACATGCCTTCCGACTTAGGATTATGACTTATGAATATGAATATGCTTACTATGCCCGATGTCAATAAGCAGGATAAGATAAGAGATAAGATAGATAAGATAAGAATAACGGACTTGTGCAAAAAAAGACAGACTTGGTGAGGTCTTGAGGCTGAAAGAAAAAAAGAGGGCATCACTGGCGAGAATCGAACTGAGCAGCGGTGCTGGACAGTCGCGAAGCAACGAATTCCCCGTCGTTACGAGTGTGCCATGCACCCTCTTGAAGGGAAAACATGGGGAAGTGTCAGGTGCGGTGTCCCGGGGCCCAAAAGAACTTTTTTAACGAGTGCATTCAATCGAGAACGATCACAAAGGGGCGGTGGATTTTATCTAACGAAACATGACACGACGACGACCGACGGGGCGGAGACGGGGGGAGAGCGAGCTGGTAGGGGCGGGAAGGCGGCATGCACGAAGGGCGGGAGATGCGCGCAGAGGGGGGCGGGCGGGAGGGAGTGCGGATGGGTGTGAGGGAGCTGCTAGCCGCGCGCTGCTAGCCGCGCGCTGCTAGCCACCAAACGGCCAACACGCCACTAGCCGCCAAACGGGGCGATCCCGCCGTGGGGCCGATGATAGGTGCACGGCCGCTGACGTCTACCTGGGCATAAAGGGTGTCAGAGAGGAATCGAGAGTGCAGGAGGGAAGCGCACAAGGGCGGAGGGGCAAGCCGAGTGGCGGGACCGGTATCGGGGAGCGGTATCGGCGGCAGCAGGTGCCGGAAGCCATACCGAGCAATTCTGAAGCGTAGAGGGCAACATGTCAGTGGGGAGCAGTGTATAGCTGTGATTTTGGGTAAGTGGCGTACGCTGGGGCAAATTTATGCGGAGTACAGGTGTAGGGCGCGGTACTATCGGGAGCCAAACACTGCCGTTTTGAGGGGATATGAGGGCGAGACGAGGGCAGAAACGAAGGTGGCCACTATCAGGTATCCTGGGGCGAAGGAAGGGAGCTAGGGGCGGCCCATGAGGGCGGAGGGGCGGGGCGGGGTGGTGGAAGGGCAAGAGAGTGATGGTATAATAACATATGTAAACACACTACCCAATTGGGAAGAGCGGGGGCGCGCCCGTGCACAGACCACTAGCGGCGGAAGGCGAGCGCAAGCGGTAGAGGCGCGCGCGCGCCTGGCGGGCCAGAATAATGCTGAGCTGATATATCAGCTGCACTCCTGGGCTAGCGGTGCTGATATATCATGGTCCTCCGAACATCACCCGATCCATGATATATCAGATCCCCACATACGGCTGGAATCGACCCAGAATCGACTTTTCCAGAATCGAATCAGAATTGATGTTCCTCCTCTGGAGGAGGAACTCCTCAGAATCGAAACCAGAATTGACTCGGCTGGTCCCTTCCTGATCTACCTTGGCTCCCGTTATAGACTTAATGTTTTATATTTATTAATTTTATTCCATTTTGAAATTTCGACAAACTCCTTTCTTGCTACTATACAGTCACACATTTGCACTCCTCTTCTCTCTCCTCCACCATGTCCCGTACCAAAAAGACTTCCACAACCCCGAAGGCTGCCAGTAAACCTCAGCTTCCAAAAAAAGCGCCCAGCGCATGCAAGAAAAATCCCAGTGAGAAGGCGAAAGCATTGAGCAAGAAATCCGCCAAGAACAACAAGACCATCGACGAGCTCAATACTGACGACGATGGAGATTCCAGCGACCTCGAGATTGACGAGCTTGCGGACGAAGGCAACTCAGGAACCCTGTCTATTGAGTGAGTGAATTTTTGGTATACGTACATGTGCCATGAAAGGAAATTTAATGACTGGACTTGTGCAGCTGGAGCGACCAGACTCTGACCCAGGACCTCATCGCACGCATCATCGAGAATGCGATTATTAAGAGGGCGCTATTCCCACCGCCTGGTCCCAACGCATCGACTGCCAAGGGCGGCGGCAAGACCAAATCCAGCGCGTACTGGCAGCTATGTCTCCTTCTTCTCGGAGACAACCCCAAGTACAAGGCCGCGCTGGACGCCGTCTCAACCACCAAGGACCAGACGGCGTGGGGGAATAAAATCAAAAATCATCTTCGATCGTACGTCCGCATACTGTCAACAGGTTGACTCGATCGGCTCATTTCCTTCTATAGGATGGGCAGGACGACCCGCAGCTACATAGAAGAGATGGGCCAGACCGGCGCCGGCATCAGCAGCGCAGACCAGATTGACACGAGCCTTGACAACATGTTCACGTCGAAATGGTGTACGTCCCTACCTTCAAGCATATTCAAGGTGCTTACCCATTCATAGTGATCATAGCCAAGGAGTGCCCGTGGTTCTTCGAGATGCGAGAGCTCATCGGGCAGCGTCCGAACATCGTCCCCGTTGGTCTCGGTAACAGCGAGACCGGCATCGACATGGACGTCCTCGGCGGCCCTGCCCAGTCTGACGGTGCTCAAGATGGCGGGGACCAGCACTGGGCAAATGGCGACGATGATGCGAGCTCTGAGATGGGATTCGAGGGTCGCCAGATGACCGAAGACATCACCGACCAGTCGGATGCTGGATTCCCACCCCCACACGAGCTCCCCCAGTCCTCCGCGTCCTCGCAGGACGTCGTTGTTGTTGTTGTCGATGACAAAGCCGCAGCCGTAGCCGGAGACAGCGGTGAGAGCCCAGCGCTCGACGATGTAAAGGGGAAGAGAAAGCAGCAGCAGAAGCCCCTAGTGCGCAAGACAGCCGCCAAGGACGGAACATCGAATCCTGCACCTCACCCTGCCCCCACTCCTGCCACGTCGTCCAAGAAGACCAAGCTGGGCGAGTTTGCGGAGATTGCAAAGAGCGAGGAGCTTACCCGCCACAAAGAGCTCGATTGGGCGACCATCAGGGCGCAGCAGTCCACGAAGATTCTCGACACGAAGAGGAGCCTAGAGGAGCAGCGTGAGCAGACGCGGCGTGTGGACAAGCAGGCGCGGCGTGAGGAGAGGATGGCGAAGCTCCGTATCAAGGAGACCAAGTTACAGCATGCCCACGAGCTCCGTATGGCGAGGCTCCGCACCGCCACGTCTCGCACCGGCAGCCTTGGCGGAAGCCACACATCTCACGCCGCCAGTTTTGCTGATCAGACTGGCACCTCGTATGCATCCTCGGACGCCGATTATTATAGCGAGTTCGGAAGCGAGTTTGGAAGCTCGGCTGCCGGACCTTCTTCATACATGTCTGCTGGACCTTCCACCTACCACGATCCACGGTCTTTACTCGGTTCTTTCAACGTACTCTGCTATCTCGACGGCCTTTACATTCCCTCCCACACGGTCTTTACTCCATCTCACACACGGGTTCTTTCTACGTACTCTATTACAACTTTACAAGTACTCCCACACGGTCTTTTAATTACTATCACTGTCGCTACTGATACCCAACTCTGCTCACCGTCTACGTTGTCGCGCCAGCGCACAACACTCTTTTGCTTTGAATAGTGCTCGTTTGAGTTGTTCCCGCTTGGCCTTGCCTGCCTGAAGACGTGCGTGACTTGCACGACCGCGTAAATGAGCTGTGTTGTGAGCTGACGAGTCTGAGGAGGAAGAGAGTCCCTCGTCGATGAAGGGATCCGCCATGGCTCCTTCATCATCGGAATCGGTGCTGCGCTCTTCAGCTTCACATTGCATGGCAAACGAATGTACACCAATGCATGCCGCCACCCAGTATGTCGCATACTTGTGGGACTTCTCGTTTTTGATGCTGACGCGCAGGCTCTTTAGAGATTGGAAACGACCTTTCAGAAATCCAATTGCGTGCTCTGAACGTATGCGAACCATCGAGACATGGTTATTGAATTCCTCGTTGCGTGAAAGGTCACGATCGGGCTTTTTGTACGGTGCGACGACCCAGTTTTCGATCTATTTGTTTTTGCATGGATACACAGAACTTGACAAGGTAGTACATGGACTTACAGGGTTCGCCGAGTCTGCCCAAATAAATTCGCCGTCTTCCATCAGCGTCTCACGCTCCTTCACCATGCGCGTCTCATCCCAGGCCGTCGAATCGTGCGTGCTGCCTGTGAAACCGTAACCGAAGTCGATAATCCGGAGATTCGGGAGCGAAACAACCTGCTTAAATTATTAGTGTAGAAAACCTATGAAGATGGAAACGTACCTGGATATTCAGCGAATAATTACATTTACGGTCAAAATAACACTCTCCAAACCAGTACGGCCGGTCGAATAGCGGTACCAATGTCCCATCAACCAGGCACCACCCATTGTGCCAGCCTGTGCGTGTCGACGAACGCCTCCACCCACGCGCCGGTCTCCTCGGTCCGAATATGCATCAAATGCGTGAGACGGACGGAGCCGTCCTCGAGCGCGAGGAATTCGAGGGTGGAAGGGTGGTCGTTGAATTTACCGTCGAGCGCGTCTTCTGCGGCGGCGATTGCGTCCTGGAGGGAGACGGTGGGGGTGGAGGGGAGACGTTGGCTGGAAATATACATATGGGGTAAGGGAAAAGATACAGTGAGTACGTAGCCGTCCGCGGCAACTTCTCGCGATAGTGCGGGCAGGACGTGCGAAAGGGAGGGTATAGTATCATCGCTCTGTCGAGGGCGCACGAGAACGAAACAAAACTTAGCTAATTCCAGGAACGAGATACGACATACCTGATCGGGAAGATGGACGGGCAAGTGAATCTCGGCAGCAAATGCCGGTAGTGAGAGCCGCCGTAGGGTCGCGACGGAGGGAGACGTCTACATGAGACTGCAAGGACTGCAAGCCAGGACACCATGGCGACCAGGGGAGAGGGTTAGGGTTATGCCTGCAGCAGTAGGAAGGAGGTACAGTCTCCACACACCTTGATTTCTCCATGCTCGTCCTCTCTCCGTTTTCGTCCGTCCGCCCAGAATCAGGTCTTTAGGGGTTGAGTGCATCGGGAAGAGCAAAAATCGGCTGCTTACGAGGTGCAACACGGGAATGGATACCTAAGAAATTGCAGAACAAGCGTGAAGTAGCGTCGATGGGAGCAATGCCAGACGATACTTCAAGGTGAGTATCATCCACGAACCTTGGGCGATGAACCCCACCGATTCACGAAGGAACTGCGCAATGAACAGCCCCCGTGGTGTACATGAGGCGCGAGGACGGAGATGGAGGAAAGGGGGCGATAGTGCGCCTGTGTTCGCACGGGGCTGCATCAGCTTGCGCTCGAGAATGATATGCAAAGCTCCCAGGATGGCCGTTCTGGATGACGCATGGTGCGTTTTGGCGTCGGTGCCTGCGAGAAGCATGCTTCCGGGTACAGGTATTCTCAATTCAAACAATGATGTAGACGCACCAGAATTGCGATAAGATAGTGCGCACGCCACACAACAGAAGAAGCAAATGAGGCGACCGTGCAATGAAGGCCGGCGGCACTCTCTGGCTGCTTCGATGGAGCGATGCATCGACAAGTACATGATTATCAGGGTTGAGAGAGGGAGGAGATAGGTACCAACAAAGTGCAGAGAACGATGATAACAGTATAACGCACCTAACGTTGTATGCTGACGGTAGGTCGTACACGCCAATGCTAGTATCGTAGAGTGCTGTGTGGGCGCCTCCGTATTTTTGTTTGGGGAATAATCATCAGCGAACAAGAAAATGCATTGGCAGATCCGAAGGCACCAAAAGAATCGGTGGACGTGCACCCATAGAAAGATGAGCCACCGTGGTGACGACACTTCACAAGGGAGTACGCTCGTACGCGCTTCAGGAAGATTCTCAACGAAATATGGGAAATCCGAGAAAGAGAGACCGTCGCCGTATCCGCTGTAGATGGGTGTTGAGTCTTGATACGGCTTGCTGCTGGTGCACGGAGAAGGTGGTGAGTAAGCGAGAGATTCCGCTCAGAATACACAAGCAAAACGGCGGCGTTGCGGCGGGATGAGAAAGAGGGAAATACTTCGAAGGCTAAATGAGCACGGACCGCATGCCATGATATCATTCACTTCTGCGTGTCCATGTCTCGTCCCTCGAACCCAATCCGAATGGATGCCAAGCAACAGAGAGGCGAGGATGACAGCGAAGAACTGATTAGAAATGGGGAAGGGTCGCCACTGGGAGCACAAGGTGAGCGGTTGAGGCAATTGCGATGAGATGGCAAGAGACACGAGGCCATTTGGCTGGGCGGAATCGGGCGGCGTCAGACACCAGCGCGTCGGATGGGGATTGAGTGCGCGTCAAACGAGAAGCCAGGAAGATGGCGACGAATGACTATTGGATGTTCGGTGGCCAGTCGAAGGAGTATGGCCAGCGCGACATGGTGGAAAGAGGCAAGGAAGCAAAAAGCGGAGAAGCGGAATTGATCCGATCGGAGATAAGCGGTCGCCGATCAGGAGACAATAGGGGTTGGATTAAAACGTACTCTGTGAAAGGGCGGCTGTTGCAATGAATTTCAAATGTGCGGTGAATACAGCGTCGCAGAAGAGTTTCAAGGCAGGCAAAGAAGGGTCGTGAGTGAAAGAGTTTTAGTAATGGTAAAGAAGAAAGGTTACGAAGCCGGCGATCACGTAGCTGTTGGGTGTACTGTGGCGTCAAGTTATGAAGGATGGGTCAGTCTTCCAGAGCGACCACAAGAAGTGCTGAGAAGAACTGGGAACGGATATCCAAACCCAAATAGAACTGGAATGAGAGCGCAATCGTCAAATATGAATTCGCTCGCTTCGAGAATGTTTCGGAAACAATATTAGGCCGGTGTTTATAGTCCGAAAATACTAGATTAAGGATGTTCCCTTCGAGCCAACAAGAGAGGAAGGCCCAGACTCGAAGTTTTCATTAGTCTCTCACAGCCAGACACTTCAATATTTACTAAACTCGTACCTCGTTATATTGAAGTCTGTTAGTAAGCGCGGGGGTCCGATCAGGGTAAAACCTTGTTACATAATCTGCACAGTCACGCCGCCGGTTTTCGATGTTTTGTACCTACAAGATAGATAATTAAACTGGTTTTTGGTGCAGATGAATCCATATTAGTGCACCCAATGTTCCTGCCTGCTCAGATTTTTTATCTAGAGCTCAGAATCCAGGTGGGTGAAGCACCGAAGCATGACATGTGATCATCACTTGTGTTGCACTTCGAGCCTCGAACAACACTCTAAAAATTGAAATAAATTGGAGGAGCTTTTAAGTGGTGAATAAAACCTTTTGTATCCTAGAATTTCTCGAAATATTGATGCTAGCTTCGCGGTCGTCTTCCAAAGGACAGTGTGGCTGTGCTGATTATATAACAAGCGCTTACCCCCAATCGGGACCCCGCGCTTAACAACAGACTAAAGTTTTCATCGCCGAGATGCCCGACAGCGAATAAAAAATGCACGGTTGTTATTGTTTGAAGGTTTCTCACGTGAAATCGGCGCTAGAAAATGTAGGAACTGTTGGAACAGTATTTACTTGACTGACGAACAGATAGTAGAAGTATAAGTGAAGGAAGGTGAATAACTTACCTCTTTGACGAAAGTATGTCGATGGTAGACATTGAACTGATGAAATAAGTATCAGTGTGAAGACCGTACTGTAGTATTACGACCAAAGGTTCACGGGGTGTCACCCGTCACCTTAAATGTTCACTGAACTTGGTGTTCATTCCTCGGCAATCACGAGAAAATTCCCATATCTGGTATACCGGCGGATGCCAGGCCAAAAAATTTGATGTTTTTTCGCCTATTTAGGCCCCAAAATCGCCAAGTCACCGTCACTTAGGTCAGAATTGTTCAGTTCACGAGCACCTGTCCCCCGTCACCTGAACCTTTGGTCGTAATACTACAGTACGTGAAATCAGGCGGAAATGAATTCGGTCCAGTATATTCTCTCCCCAGAACAAGCCACCGTTGCACACTTGGGCTCCGAGTATCAAGCCGTTCTCTGGGTATTGTCATATTCTCACCCTCAATCCGACCCCTCCCCCCCCCCCCCATTTTGACCCTCCAAACTCCCTTACATGCTGAAAACCCACTCAAAAATCAGTAGCTGCAAGAAGCGAACTTTTCCCTTGCTCCGAGGTAAATCCCACCCCGAGTACTCCTCGGAACCCTCGAAAAATCTAGTTTTCCCGTCGGTTCTGGCTGACCCACCCCACACATCGAAATACATCTCCCTTCGTAATCTCAGCTCAAGCGCCCGATTATTGCGTACCTCAGATCTCCAACTCTGTCTAAACTATCTGAACGAGAACATGGGCCCAGATTCTGGGATGAGAATGATAGGGGCACAAAAATCGCTGCGTACCTGACGTACATTGTCACTGTTGCTATCGTTATTGCAACCTTCCACAGAACCATCTGGGTGTGATATGCTCGCGTGCGATAAATGATGAAAATGCAGAGTTGTGTTTAAATTCTGGGGTTGTCCACCTTCTTCCTAGGGGCGACGCCGTGAGCAGCCGCTCAATTGCGTGGAGCACAAGGAAGAGAAGGCGTGAAGATGACCGGGAACGGTGAAATGAAGGAAAGAGAAAGAGAACGCTCTAAAACCAGAGAGATGTGAACTCACCAAGGAAATGCCTGAAGACGCATCTTCTTTCTGCCCCGTGATCGTATCTGTCACTGAGAATCCACAAGATGGCGAGGCCAGATGTGCGAAGGGCTAACAACTAAGAAGAAGAAAGGATGAGCGAGGACACATGTGAATGAGAGTGCGAAACCGTCGGAAATTTGGATTCCATTGACCGAGCATCGTGTACCAGCGGAGATGGCGATGCCTAGATTTATTGTTCGACGGACTGTGGACGACTAACAGTGGAGGAGGACGTGTATCGCAAGGGGGTAGAACAAGCGGACCGTGTCCTGCGGATGCGCCCAAGTTAACACCAAGCAAGGCTTGACCTTTGAAGCCACGCCTTTGAGGCGTGCAGAAGAAGTGAGTGAACGGTTGATACAGTGAATTGAGAGCATTGCTAAATTTTCACCGGCATTGTGCAGCGCGAATGGAGCGAGGCTTGCCGCGGGCAAAACGAGGGAGAAGTCAAAGCGGAGTGAAATGAGGTGTAGCATTTGCGGTTTCTATACCCAGGCTTTCATCCAGGTGCGCGAAGTCAGTTTGGCCGCTGACTTGATTGATGCAGATGTGGCGTTGAAGCGATGAGTTCCCTTTGCCGAGTTGAACCAGAAGAAATAATACAGAGGGGAGGAGATTTTGAGAAGGAAGCCCGCTAGAGTACAAATGTGGCGGTGTGCACGAAGACGGCGCAACAGAGAAGCATTGATTTTGAGGTGCGGTAATGGCGCCGAGGCGGGGCGAACCCGGGGCGGAGGCGAGGTGAATGCGAGGGAGAATGGAGGACGAGATGGGCGGGCAGGCGTCCGATCGGGTTGACAGTATGAGTAGCGTGAGGAATTTATCTGGCAGAGCCATAATAATGACCGAAGGGAAAGGCACCTTCATTGAATGCACGCTCAGTTGTGATGAGTCTCAACCTAGGCAATCCGCAAGCGAAGGACATTGTGTACTGGTATTTTATTGGAAGAAGATATCGGCGCGTCAAGATTTTCCAATGAGTGTAGAACTGAAGGTATGTCGCTCACGTCGCTCCGATACTTCGCTTTCTTGAGAGGATTCACGAAAGCGGGATATTAAGAAGGGGAATCTGCGACTTGGGAGTTCGATCAGCCACTACGCATTGTCCAGCCGATTTGAACAGCAGAGAAGATCCATTTCCGTCGGTTTGCACGAATCGAGATCGTTTTGGACGAATGAGGTGGGGTAACGTTGATGCCCTCGGAATGCGGATTAGTAGCTATCACATACCCGCTGAAGGGCCTATGAACATGCTGGACGAGTTTGGGGCGAGGGGAGTTCAGGGCCCGGAGAACGGGCCTAACCGCTTCCTGTGGAGTTGATCTCCGAGTCTCCTCTATCATGTAGTGGGACAGGATGTACCAACCGGCATGTGCGCGAATCGTTCCGCTAGGTGTGTCAAGCTTTCGAGCCCGTCGTGGTCAGGAGCGAAGGTGCTGTGACAGCGGTGATCGCCGAACACCGCCACCTTTCTTCTTTCCTCAACGTCGATGATCAATCGATGATGCTATGCGGACACGAACACTGCTGCACGAAAACCCTCAACGGATTTGGCCACAAGCGATGAGATTGATCATCTATGGCATGGGAGTTAACCGATCGGACCGTTGCGAGGTGGTGCCGGCGAGCACCCTGGTCCCCCATTTGGTTCTTCCAGCGCCTACTCAAATTGACTCCACTGTACCGTCGTTGGTCGGTCTCAAGTTTTATGTGCCTAATGCGGTGCTGCCGCTATACAGAGCAGGTGCGCGTTTCGTGCGTCTTGATGTAAGGATTGCACGACAGCGTGCATCTGTGTTTGTCGCAACCGGAGACGTCGCGAATCCCCGCCCTTGCTTTCTTTAGGAGTGCAGGTTCATATCCGCGCGTCGCAATGCATTCCGGACACTGTGGAACCTCGCTCCAGCTTGACGTTATTTTCGTTTCAATCTTCGATGCTCGCGAAGAACGCTAACAATCGAGATTATTTCCAGGCGAGAATTCCATCTCAACAACAGGCGCAAAATACATCTCAAAAGGCCTCGTTGACATGGCTGCTGCTCATGGGGAGCAGGAACTCTCGCTCGACGTCTAGTAGTGATTCAGAACTTATTCAATTGGGTCCCAAATTCTTTTCTGGGGGTGGTGCGCTGTTGCGGTCGCGGCTGCGAGCCGTGATACTGGGGTTTTTCATTCAAATCGACACAGCCGTATGTGGGGATTTGATATATCACGGGTCCTCTGATCTTCGGAGAGTGGTGATATATCAGGACCGCTAAGCTAGAGGTGAGTCTGATATATCAGCTCACCCTTATTCCCATCCGCGCGCATGCTCCGCCTGATTTGGGCGCCCACCGTTGGCCCCGCCACCCCGCCTCAATTGATGGCGCTCCACAGCCACTCCAAACGGGGCGCTCAATCTGTTCCCATCACCATTCACGCTTTGCTTCCGCCCTCCACCGCACGGGCTCCCTTTCGCCTCTGGCCCTCCTGCTTGCTCTGTGGCTCTGCTAGCGTGTTATAATTCATTGTTCCAACTATTCTCTGGAGTTTCCGGCCTCTATTGGCTCCCGGTACCGCGACATTGGCGATGCGCTGGCACCCTTCCCCCCGGACCATATTGCGAATAAAATCAGCTCCTGGGCCCTGGCTACCTCGAAACTCTACCTCAAGTTCTCTTCATACCTCTGCTTGATCCTCCTTCCTCGTTAGCCCTCCAATTCCCTTGGTAGCGCCGCAATCGGCCGTTGCCCCTCCCATACCCCTCGAAGGGGTGCTGGCACGCGTGGGCTTCCTCTGGGCCTGGAGTTATCACACCGGGCTTTCAAGCGGCCCAAATTCGTCATATTCAATATCTACGCCCATCAGGCCATCCCAGCATCAGGTGTGCGCTTCCTCGTTCCTCAAAATGCGCCCATACCCTACGCGCCCACCTTATCCCCCCTCCGCTTCTTCTCTTGCTTCTGCCCAACCCTAACCCCCTCTTCTGGAATACACCCCTGCTGCTACTCCGTGCTCGTTGCCCACCGCCCGCGCGCTCGTTACCTGCCGCTGCGCCTACAATATCCGCTCCATGCGCACTCGATGGCCGTCACCCGTGCGCTCCATTGTCGTTACCGTTACCCACACTGTTAATCTCCGCCCCCCGTGCGCGATCTCCGCGCTCTCCTCTCCCCAGACCCTCGATGCCTGTCCCATGCGCGGCCGACCCGCCGCCTGTACGCCCATTACTCGCCGCTCACACGCTCAATTTCTGCCGCTCCCACGCTCAATTTCTGCCGGTCTCGTGCTCGATCTCTACCCCATGTGCGCTCGTTGCCCGCCATTACGGGCTCGGTCGCCCCCACACTCGATCCTCGCTCATGCGCGCTCGATCGTCTCCCCCCGTATACTCACCTTATACCATACACACACTTTTACATGCGTGCTGCACTCTTTTTCAATTGCATCCGCTTTCCGTTGTCTTTCTTCTTCTTCTCCGCTACCTTTCCTCTTGCTGTGTGTAAATGCTTCGAGCCTCAATAAACGTCAAAGAATGATTGTAAATTATCTTCTCCATCCTTCGCGCCTCTGCAACCGAGAGGGAACACTTGAATAAGTGAAATTGGAGGTGTTTCGGGCATTTCGGTTCTTCGGAGTTAGAGTCCCGACGGGCGCTTAGTGGGCGTCTATCGCATGTTGAACACAAGAATTGCTCGATGAGTGCCCACCTGGCCATGGATTTGTGGTCTAATACCAGAAATGATATGGAGGATGCTGAAACATTGAGAAAAGAAAGTTAGTTTGAAGGGATTGAGATAAGTAAAGAAGTTGCACAAAATCGACAATGAAGCAGCCAACATCTTAGTGCAAACCTCTAGCTGGTCCCACTTGCGACTTTATAATATGATATTTTATTTTCTACCTGTGCAAGTTTTGTTATTTTCGAATCGGAGAGGTTTACAGACGTCGTTCATGCCCTCAGATGTCGTATAATTCCAAAAGTGAGTTCGTTTCAACGCTTTCATCGTGTGCGCGTGCCAATTTGGCCCTACATCAAATGTTTGCGTGGTTATTACCATGCAGATCGACTACAAACCCCATCGACTCAGCTCCGCAGGAATGGCTGATGCTTTCCAAGGTTTCTGTCTCTTCGGAACTTCTCGGAAATGCGGGGCGCAAATTACCGAGGGTGAACTTTCTGTTAGTGCGGACTTGAAGCGCCATCAAGCGCCCGTTCGGATGCTTCGGCAGCGTTACCCGGTGTGACAAGTGTTACCTCTCTTGGCTTCCACTACGACTTCCTCCCGTCCAGTGCTCATTCTCGGTCTCCTCGCCGGGCGGCTCGGGTCCCAACCTAATTTTAACCCTCGCTGGCATGCACAACTCTCTCTCCAAGTGTTTTTATCCGACCGACGTGTCGCTACGCCCCAATTCACCCACCACGCTATCTCTTGCCGTCGGCGCCTCGTACTTGCTCTGATACGACCAATTCTTGCTAGTATTTTTCTAGAACCTCACAAAGAACATTCCTGAAGTGTTTCTCAACATCTATTGGGTCCGTGGCTCTCTAAATACGGCTATCTGCATGCAAAATCGTTCCGGGTGTGAAATCTTCGGAGAGGGTATGAAGATTCGGTGGATTGGGATTGCGGGTGCGTTCAACGCACCCAGAATCATTGTCTGATACTCACCTTTAATGACTTGCGACCCCTGCCAGCATCCAAGTAGTTTTCACTCCCCCGCGCATTCACCGCGCTGTCCACTACTTGTATGCACTGTTGGTCCTCAACCCTACCACAATATATCTCTCCATATTCGCTGTTGCTTCTTTCCTGTGCTGCCTTCGGTCGGCGCTGCGCTAACGCACCCAGTTCGTCAAGTATTGCTGCTACGGGATGGATAGTACAGCGAGTCTGCGCTGCCGTACTCCGGGTGCTCATTCCCGTGGGAACTGCGATGGATAGTGTGTACAGTGCGAACGATCGTCGAACGGTCGCCAGCAATCTCGGAGCGCCAGAAAACGCGGCGGCGCCGGTGACGATGTGGCGAGCAATGCAGGGGAGCGGTCCGATTGGCATCTACGCCGATACGGTTCCCTGGGGGCACAGGGAGGTGTGGTGCGGTGTGCGAGTGCAGAAATAGCAGTGCCATCGTCAGCCCGGGCGCTATTCGGGAGTGCAGCGATCGGTGGGACGGAGCCAGGTGTGGATGCCCGCCATCACTGCGCATGACGGCGCTTTTCCAAGCGACAGGGCGAGTCGTGGGGTGAGAGTAGCAGCGGTGCAGTGGGTTTCGATGCGTGGTGGGGCTGCGTGCGACGCCGACGCAGATGGCGGCGCGCAGCAAGGGGAGCGGGGAGCGGCCGCTGGGTACAGTGGGAACGAGGATGTTCGCTGCAGTCGGAGGTATAGGACGCAAAGCCGAGCGGTGCCCCACCGGCATCCAGGCCGTCCGCCTGGGGGCTTCCGCAGCCCGCAAGCAGCCCTGTGTTGTCTCTCGCAGAGTGTGTGCTGACACTGAAGTGAGGGGGGGATGTATCCGGTGTTTGCGGGAGCTACGTGCAGCGCAGCAACTGGCGGGCATAATCTTTGCCAAAGCTGTGTTTTCGGGCTCGTAGGGCAAGCTGTACGACAGATAACTTCGAGTTTCATTGTTTCTATGTATTCCCATATTCCCTGATTTTTTCCTCATTTTTGCGTAATTTTTGAGGCAATTTTGTCGTCGTTGTCGGTGACGACGTTGAGGCCATTTGATCGCATTTGATCGCGACGTCAAGCATTTTGATGGCGACGCTGAAAGCATCGTGTCAACTGCCGGTGACGGACACTGGCTTGCCAATAACAGCGGAATCCTGCCTGCCATGATATATCAGGAGGACCGCTGGCTTAGAGGTTTTGATATATCATGGTCCTCCGAACATTAGAGATCACTGATATATCAGCGCCCCATACTAAGGTGATCGACAGGGGGGGTGACGCGTGACCCTTTTTTCAAGTTCGACATTTCGACACCAGCAAAAATAAAGTGGTAAGGCTGGCGAGCGGCATGGCCCGCTACCGGCTTTGATCAAGACCCGATTCAAATGATATTAAAGGGACATTAAAATACAACATTTTTTGAGTCAAATTTAAAGGCTAAAGAGTGTAGAAGGAGTTGGTACAATACTAACCATGAAGCGGAAAGTTTGTTTTAGCACAATATAATAGCTACTGAGGGCCGGTGGTGTTGCGCTTCTGTCTTATGTTGGAACTGGGTGACGCCTTTCCAAAATTTTTGATTCATCGATGGCATTTGGTCCCGACCCTCTTCTTTGGGCTGGCGCCAGGCGAGTAGGTGCGACGTTCGGGCATCGTAGGAACAGCCGGGTCCCATGGCTCACCATCTCCACGGTCGAGGACCTCGGCGCAAGCCAGTGATGTGGCGCTTGAGCTTTCTGTGCCACTGGCCTATACTATCCGATTCTTCATGTTCAATATCCAAATTCTTCAAAACTCGGCGCAATGACTTCAAATAAATTTTGCTTCCATAGATAGCCGTCAGAATATGGACTTGGAAGTCTGCCTCTAACTTACTTCCTAGCCATTCGTTGTGGATATCAGCACAATCTGGCAAGAATAAGTCATGAGGAAGAGATATCAAAAGATGGGACCGCGAAAATTGACTGCAGTGTCCCGATAACAAATGCTGAGTGATCCGAGAATGGAGAAAACCATTGGTCGCCGTTACAGGGACTTGAATGCAATGCAGTGCAGCAATAGCCAAAAGAATAGCCTACAATGACTCTCAAACGACTTGAAAAAATCTGCAATGGATGCTGGTGAGCGAATGTCAGTGTCTGCTGAGCTGAGGGCTTCGGCATGTTTCCCAATGGCTGAGCGTACCTTGAAGCTGAGATTGCAGTCACCAGATACATAAATATCTGAAGCAGCTGCTATGTGCACCAGACTCTCAGTCGAGATTTACTTGTCGTCTGCATCGAGAATAATACTGAAACTGGTTTTGGACATATCTGCAGCTGACTTGAAATCCTGACAGAGCGTACGGCAGGCAGAACAATCTGGTTGTAGAGACAAATTTGCATCAACTACATGGTCGGCACAGGCCCCAGCGATAATAGGATGGAGAAGATATCGGCATTGGATTAAAGTTAAACCAGCGTGGGGGGTGGCATGTAAATCAAGAGATTGCCGTATCGCTGGGAGATCGGCATAAAATACAGAGATACGGGAGCGGGTAACATGATTTCCCAGTGTTATATCACACAAAAGATTCAAAGATGTCATTTTATTCATGAGTAGAATAGATGAGATACAGCCAGACATAGAAGGACAGCGACAAGCCGAGGCGAGGGCTCGTCGCAGATATAACTACATCCAGGAACTGGTACAATACTGAGGACAGAACAAACTAATATTGGCGAAACATACCATTTGAAGTGTCGCCGACAATGCCAAGACCCGACACTGGGTGATCGAGATCCTTGGGTGTAGGTAGGTGAAGGATCTTGGGCATGATGATACGGACCAGCTATAGAATGAACTAATAAGACAGAAATAAATCAAAGTGATGTAAATAGACCAGATGGCTGTTCAGGAACACATTTTTGAGCCTAGGTCAACAGGAAAGTCGGGTATTAAATCAGAATACAAATAAAAGTACTGTGCCCATTTTTTGCATTCGGCCACTTGCACAAATATTCGGTGATTTTGGCTGAAACACCGTGGTTTCCTCGGCAGCTCGTCAGAAACTGAAAATTCTGGCGAAGTGCTTTTGTAGAGGTGCTGTCTACCAGTGATTTTAACAATCTGCCCAAAATTGTCAGAGTTGATAGGACTTTGGTGAAGTTGACCAAGATTTGTGTTTTTGACAGGGAAAAGGCATGGTTAGGTCCAAAATATGGACAGACGAACTCGAATCCTCTTATTACATAGTTAGCTCATTTTCCGTGGCTGTGACTAACCTGCGCAATGTTGGTTGCAGATCAAATTCCCTGTAGCGCAGAATCCTTATAACTTTGTCAAACTTGAGTGAAATTTGGTCTCTCTCTCTGTGGGAAAATGACGTACCAAACCTTTTTCCAAAAAATTACCTTTGATTTTGCTCAAATATCGAGGTTAGACCCAAACTTGCGGCAGTATTGCAGGCTCAGAGATTGAGCTAACGTCCCAGTTTTGGGGCTTTAAATAGTAAATATACTTCTCAATTCAAAGTTATGAGGTGTTTCCAGAATATTCCAATACACTTCAAATATCCAAGGTTTACAGATGACCCGAAACATTCAGATAGTACTCTATTTTGAGCGATAAGGAGTGCGATTTTGGTTGTAGCGCATAGATATCAAGAGTAGGAACATTTCTTCCCTTTGAATCGGGCCGATACCATGGGCAGAGAGTCCAGTGCAGAGTGGATGGTGGATCGATGTTGAATAGGCGACAAACAAGTGCAAAAAGCTGCCGGATCGATCGACGGCGGTCCCAAGAAGCAAGTCCGGATGAGTCGGATTTAGCGTCAGCATTATTATGTGTCAATCATCGGCAAGGAGAAAAGCCGAAGCATTTTGGCGGGGAGGAAATGTGCTTACGCGAAAACTGCTGACGAAAATGTGATGCACGGCCAAAATCTGAAAATCATGCTCCCTAAGACCCGTACCTTACGGTAGCGGGAATTTGGTGTGACACCCCCCAAAATTTCGACAAATCCCACGGAAATTTTCGATTTTTTGTCTTTCAGGCGATTTTGGACGCGCCGTAACCAGCGGCAGGTTCAACAAGGACCGCCGTGACCCGTGACCGCAACCGAAGTTCGACATCGACAGACGGGTGCGTGACCCGTGACTGTTGATTTGAACGAAAAACCCCAGTATTGGGGCTTCTTTTGTTAGGTACCGTCCGATTGGTTGAACCAGAGGGAACCTATGCAAGGCCGTGAAGGCTATGGAGCATGCGCCATTGCACCAATTGGTGGATGCATGTCCATGGCAAAACTGCCCTGCATTTCCTCCATATTTCGAATACCTCGGGGGCTATGGTGATCCCGCGTCGACGACAATTGCTTCCTTCCCTCCGTTCTTCCTCTTTGACGTGTCCCACTCCCTTCTGCCTCCCTTCCTTCTCCACGAGCGCTAACGTGAATTTTTGTTTACATCCCAGGCTGACGCTCATGACATGGCGGGAAACTTGAAATGTGTTGTAGCGCTCTGGGGGCGGTTCCACGCTTCAGTACTGCGTGTCCTCGTGTTCCCGGTCGCCCTCTTTTTGCTTGTGGGAGCCTTGTACTTCGAAGAGGAGCCAAGTCCGCCATTGTGTCCCATGGGATGCATCTGTGGTGTCTATTCTACACATCCCGACCGTCTCTCGGAAATCCGAGCAACTATGGCGCATCTACACCAAGGGGCATCCAGCAAAATTATTACAAAATGACTTGCTTCCTTCTGCACCTACTCCCGCCCGTTTTGTTTTTCTCCCTCAAGTCTTGGACCTTTCCCCGCTCCTTTCGCCCTTCGTCACTGCTCCACAAACGCTAACATCTCCCTTTTTGCCATCCAGGCCAACGTGCACGTCAAGCCGGGAATCGTGAATCATAACTTAGTGCTGTTTTGACCACTCTGAGCGCAGCGCTGGTGAGTTCTGCGCTGCTCAGGACTCTGTGTGGTCGCCCTCTCTTCGCTCGCTCAATCTGAGTGGCTATGCTGCGAGGAGGAGCGAATTCCTTTTTCAGGGAATTTGCTCGGCAGAATTGCGAGCGAGGCGGTGGCTCTCTGCGTGGCAGTGCACTGTTCTAGAAGCGATTTTTGCTTCAGCTTTTTTATTTTCTCTTCGGGGCGACTTGCTGGATGAGGAGAGGAGCATGATTGCATTGAAACGGTGACTATGGGGCTAGCGGTGAAATAACCACAAACCAAACCTTGTAAATGAATATGCGGTTTGATAATGCGACTACAACAACTCAAACACTATAATCCTCGTGCAAGTCCAGGGTTCCAATCCAGTATAGATTGTGGGCAATTTGAACTCTAGTTCTCTTTGGGAAGCAAGCCTTTATAGGTCTACAAGTTGTATAGATAAATTGCTTGAATCTGTTCTAGGTGCAATCGCGGATAGACAGACAAGATTTTATGTTCAACGGTTTTCTATGATTTGGGTCTAGGTTTGGAGGTAGTACTCCAATGCAAAACACAAGTGATTCTTTATGAATCCCAATTCCAATAGTATCCGTGATTGCTAATCCTTGTGAGATTACAACCAATTGTCAAGTCCAATCTGTTTCCTTATATTCCACGTGTCCGTTCCGTTTATCCAATATGTCCACGCACCGTTTATAAAGATCCAAATCCAACACAGATAATATTCAAACTGGGAAAACAAATGAAACTTGGTATAGCTTCTGGGTGTCTCCGAATAAATGCCTACTCGACTGGTTAAACTGGAAGCCTAGTAGCTTAGTGTCCAACAGGTGGGGTGGGATTCACTGGTGTCCCTCCCATAACTATCTACTTAAATACTTTACAGGATTCTAAATATAAATGAGACAGATACAAATGTGCGGCAGGGTTCAGGGTATATGACTAGTGGTATGGCAGCTAGCCGATGAACTCCTGTCGAATATCAAGAGATTAGTAAAAACTGAACAGATTTATAAGGAACATCGATGAGCCGAGCTTAGCGATGAGTCAATAGCCGACTCCCTTGTCAGCCTACCGTTACCCTCCTTCGTAACCGTCCGCTTCAACTGGTTCCGCTTTGAACCGCTTAAGTGGTTTGTCTGAAAACCGTCATAGCTGCCGCTTCCCAGTACCCGAGTATGGTTTCTTAGTCAATTGGTATATTGACCAAGTTTAACCATCCAATCTCTTGGCAGTCCTGAAGACCTCAGATGATCAAACAGCGAGCCCCCTTACTCAGAAGGATGATCCATCGTAATACACCCTTAGTCAAGGATGTGCAGTAGCCCCAATTTGTTCCAGGATGGTTGGGCACTTTCCACAGTTGCTCCATTAGCCACTTCTCACGTCAACCCTTTACCAGGATTGTTGTCCAGTGCCTTTCTAATGGTTGGAGACACATTATATCCCTTTTAGCTAACTTCCCAGGCCAGCATTAGCCCTTGTGAGATGATGTCATAATGTAGCATAGCACATTACAGTATGTTGCAACTCGAGCGATTTTGAATAAATGCCCAGGTGCCCCAGTATCAGGTCTGTCAGTGTGGTGGTGTGCCGGCTGATGGAGACCAGGGCTGAGGGGGGCATCTGCAGACTGAGATCGTGCTTGTGGAATGCTGATGCCCACGGATATACGCTGCAATGGCGCTGGATAGCGCAGAACAGCTTTCTGCTAATTCTTCTTTTCCGAGTACTGCCTTATTGGCAGGTCTATTGTACCCGCATGTGGTTCAGTATCTCGAGTGTACTGCTCGTGTAGGATCTAATTCGTCTTATCCCACTTTCTGGGTGCATTTTATCCACTCGCATCGTCTGGGCGGCGGCTGAACAGAGTGCATACCCAGGCCATTCACGCCATCGTGTGGCGTGTACTTCTTCCAGTTGTCTCTAGGCGGAAAGATTTACCGCAGCAACTATGTTATGAATCTGCACAGTGGTTTTACCGGGCAAAGCTGGGACCACAATAACTTGATTCTTATGATGCCACCGTGACATTTTCAGTTGAATTTGGATATCTATCGGATTTGGAGCTCTTACTCCTTCAACTTCTGCTTTTCTTTCGATCGACTAACTGTTGACACCACAGGAGCCGCAGGCTGCACAGGAAGCGTAGTACTGGAATTGCTTTTCCGCAGTCCCTGCCTTGATGACCACATGCACTCACACCCAGCTATTTTTCTGGCCGTGACGCCCGCCAATTCATGCTCCAACACCTACTAGTTTGCCGCCCCATTTTGAGGGACAAAACGGTGGCTATGTGGTTGGCTATGTCCATGGTGGCTATGTCCACCAGTTTTTACCCTTGAAATGGGGCGGCAGTGTTGGCGGCAATTTCACTTTGCCCCTAAAATCATGGCCAATTTAAAAAAAAAAATCCACCTTTGGCATGGAAAATTCCGAGAAACTTGACAAATGTATACCAGGCCTCTCAAATGTTTTGCGACATAATTTGGGTGCGTTCGTGGAGCTCAACTTACTGCTATCAGAACAGGAAAAGTGTCATTAGGTTTTTTGTCAAAAAGTCCGGCAAATTATGTGAGCAATGCATAAGTAAATGTCATGAGCCCTATCTCAGCACATCTATCCCACAATATAATTCCATAACTTGGACCTAGTCTCCCCCACACTCATTCCAACAATGCTCTCTGTCCCTATACGGGGACCCCGCTTGAATGTGTAATATGCTTTGCGCCTAGTTGTGATTTGCCACTCAATTTCCTGCCACGGCACCACACAAGAAGGACATACCTTTCAACAGCACGATTTGCACTCTTCCACGCCATCGACCGTTTCACACACAACACAGTCGCAGATCGGCTTGGGCAAGGCAACAGCGTTCGCGCTCAGCGAGAATGCAGCGAGGATGAGGGCAAGGCAGGCAACAGAGGGAAACTGCATTTTCGAAAGAGGATGTATGAACAATGGATAGTGGTGGGGCCAGGCTCCACAAGCTTTTTATGCCAGTTCTAGTGGTACGGATCTCTGCAAATGCTGTGTTTGATTCCCGAGCATGGGGATGATATACTCTATATCAAAGGAGCGGGAGATGAAGATTACAGGGGATGAAATCCAACAAAGAGACCAGGCACCCCAGAATTTGGGGTAAAAGTTTGGGGATTCAATTTCCGTATCCCCAGAACACGTGTATGTACTATATTCAGAAGCTATATGTCCTCGGAAGATTGGAAGCTGAAATCAGATATGCGGTTAACCAGCTAATGGTCATCAAGCTCTTTCTCCCCCCAAACTGCCTTCAGTTGGCCGATTCAGGTGAGAGTTCAGATGAATAGAGTGCAATTCAACAATATTTGGCTGAAACACGATCAGCACAGGAAAGGACCTTGGTGAAAGTGATCAGATTGATTCCCACGGTTCTATTTCAGTTCAGCAACTGGCTCGACAATATTTAGCTGAAACACAATCAGCACAAGAAAGGACCTTGGTGCAAGCGATGAGATTGGTTCCCACGAGTCTATTTCAGTTCGGCGACTGGCTCGACGATATTAAGCTGAAACACGATCAGCACAAGAAAGGAACTTGCTGAAAGTGATCAAATTGATTCCCCCAATTCTATTTCAGTTCGGCGACTGGCTCGATGATATTTAGCTGAAACACATTAAGCACAAGAAAGGAACTCGGTGAAAGCGATCAGATTGATTCCACGATTCTATTTCAGTTTGATGACTAGCCTGGTGCACGTAGTCAGCTGAAGCATTTGTAACGGGTCGACATGGATCAGGAGTTGACCTCGGGACCAAATAATCCAGTCTTTGTTCAAACACAATCTATCTCGTGTTCCCCGGGGCATCCCCAAGCATGGACCTATGACTTAGCATCAAACAAAAGCTGACAGAGAGGATACTATTTTCAGACCGCGAACATTGCCCTGGATTCACAAAGGAAGACCTTGGATGTCTCATGCCGAAATTGATTCAATATGGACTCGGAAAATGTGCACGCTTGAATTAAATCCCCAGTGCTACGAAATAATTGCACCAAATAGAGGACTTATCGAAAACGACGGGTGTTGAGTTTCCGGCTGAATGACGAAACCTCCGCAGTGTACAGCCACAAGCCTGCCCACAGAACTTAAGTCTAAGATAGATAGGAAAACGATGGTGTCTAGAACAACAAAATGAATAAGCAGATGAGTTAACGGAAAGAAAGAAACCTCACCAGGCGAGGAACAGCGTGTTGTGTCTGGGGGCCAGTGTCGCACCTGACCCAGGCTGCGCAACAGCTGCCAGGGGGGCACTCCATGCAAGAATAGCGAGACTGAAGAAACACACATTTTGGGGACGACAGGGAAATAGAATGGCAGGTTAAAGAAAGTGGGGAGGAATATGGCAAGTAAAAAACGAAGCCGCCGTATTATGAGGTGACACACTGTGGAATTACAGACATGTATGCTCAATTCTCACGTCGGCTAAACCACGTCGGCTAAACCACGTCGGCTAAAAAATAAATTCTAAGTGAACTTAGTGAAGCCATCTTGAGGAGGGAAAAAGGCAAGCACATTATCTTATTACTTAGCCGATGTGGGATTATTTTAGAATTGAGCAGCTAGATTGCCGAGCTGGAAATAGAGATTGCCTAACCATAAAAGGTCAGAAATGTGCGGATCTTCAGCAACCATGGGGTGAAATATTCCTGATGGAGCCAGAGGGAGCGCGTTGCCCATCAGCAATGAAAGAGTGCATAGGTGCACCGGATCCGGACCGTGTGATCAATGCGCCCTCACTGATAGGCGGTGGCCACAGCATGGCTGTGAGAATACACTGATGGTCAAAAAAGTGGCAACAGATCTTGCGAGATCTTGCAAGGCTTCCTCTGTGTAAAAGATACAGTGGTGCTCAAAGTCTTTGAAGATCTTGGAAGATGTCAGTCAAAAACAGAGCTAAAACATTTGACGAGATCTCTTGTGATTTTGAGTGACCTTCCATGATGAAAGATCTTCCAAGATCTCACCCACGTCACTCCAAAAGAGGGTTTCTTCTTGAAAGATATTGAAAGATCTGCCTCATCTTTGATTGTGTCACAATTTCTTGCAGGATCTTTCAAAATGTCAGAAGATGTTATGCAAAAAAACCTCCACCTACCCATGAGAACCCTTTTGCCCAGGAAGGACCTTCATAAGGTATGTTTGACCAGTTGTGTATCATGAAGTGCGAAGGTGGGCCGCCTACCACCGAGCCGATATTCTCTGTCTTTTGTCCCCAAGCATAGTTCATCAAATGAGGAATGGCTACAGAACGAAAGGTTTCTCGCCCACTATAAAAATAATGGAGAGTCGCTGCTGCAAAGGACGCACGAACAAATCAAAGAGAGCTTCGAGTCGATTTTGATATAGCTTAACTGCGAACAGATTACTATGGGTGTCAATGCAATGCCCGCGTCGCAAGGACATTAAAGTATGGGTTCAGAATTCGACACTGCGTACGAGAATGAACAAGACATCAAAGTTCGAAGGGGGAAGAAAATGATACTGACTCGAGTTCCCGGGAATCATGCTCGGCTGATAATTCACTCCGTGCTCGAAAGTATATGGTTAATATCAGCAATAAGCAGGAGCTTTCATCATGAAGAGACTCAGAGCGAACCAAAATTCTTCAAAGAAGAACATGGCTCGGACCTGAGTCGAACGGGCGTCTCCCGCAGATAACCTCTACGTTGTAAACGGATGCTATGCTGGCATACATCAGGAAAGACCTCCTTTGGAAATAAGGCCGGATTGCCCCCAAAAGTGGTCCAATCTGGCCTAATTAGGTTGGTTAGAGACATTAGCTTTTTTTGGACCTTCAAAATAAATTAGTTATAATTCTGGCCAATTTGGACCACATTGGCATACATTTCACGCCAATTTGCAGCGGTTTTCCAGACATTTTCAACTATATTTCCCTCAATTTGGGCTCAAATCAATCAGAATAGCATGCATTGACGTGTATTGGCAAGCAGAATAAGTTACAATACGACTCGGAGTAGTTTAACGGAAGCTTTAAATAATGGGGCGCGTTCGAAAAAAGGCAAGCTTTGACCTGGGAGAAACAAAACGAAACACCGCTCAATCAGATTCAGGAACGTCGACCAGGTTGATGAGCGTTGCCGAGCTGCTGGCAGAGGGCTGGACAGATCTCGCCTCACTAGCGTCAGATAGTATTAGCTAACAGAAATTCGGGGTGAACAGCACTCATGTCACATCATTGTACAAGGCATGAAGAACCTTGTGAAGAGCGACCGGTGCGTAGGTGCGAGTGTCCACCAGAGTCTTCATGTGGTTGCGGTACATGTCCTCGTATGCGGCCTCTGTGAAGTTGATGTTCTGATGTTCCCTGGTCAGTCGGTACTCGACAAGCGCCGCATAAATCTAGGGGTTCGGACGAAACTCAATTTGATGAAATATGTCAGAATTGAGAACGTACCGCAGTCGCAGCCAGCGAGACCATGGGGTCGGGAAGTTCGAGGCGCTTCGGGTGGTCCTTGCTCGTGAAAACAAAAAGGTGCTCGGTATTAGCCTTGAACTGACCGGTGAAGACACCCCGCTCGATAACGGCAACGATGGCGGGATGCCGGAAGGGCAACTCGGTCTGGGGACGATTCTGAAATGAATTAGATGAAAATGAAGTTGTAATAATTAAAAACACATACCGAAACTGGATCGGTGGGGAAAATATAACGGTGATCTTTGAGAAGGTCCTCAATGGTCTGCTTTGTCCGAGCGGGAGGGAGACCAGCGAGCTTGTAGTGTCCAGGGGCTATATTGACTGCGACTTTCTTGACGGCCCCATGAAAAATGTTCACGCAGTCGATAAGCTCAAGGGAAGAAAGTTAGAAAACACGACAGAACAATAACAGTAATGACGTACGATGTCCGACAGCATTGCGGCAAACTTGGGATCAACCGAAAGACGGCCCTTGATATGGACTGCCTCCGGGACGTTATCTGTGGTGGCGAGCATGTAAGCCTTACCCAAACCCGTACGAGAAAGGATGGGTGGATAGGCATCTTCAATCACAAGCACCGTCTTGAGCAGCTTGATACCTCCACGGAGGACCGACTTAACCTCCTTGGTCTGGTTGTTGAGGCGAATATCTTTGCCCGGTGCTGGAAAGGCGATGCACGCAGACGTATCCCAACTCGACTCGGGACGTGCAGGGACATCGGTTATCGCAACGGACTCCTTAACCTGAATGTCGGAAAAATCTTTGTTGCCTGGTTTTCGGAAATATGAGAATAGAAGAGAATATCAGGTCATTAGACCGGGGAGTGCCATATTTTTTTTAGTAATGTACCTTTTTCAAATATCAGGCAATATCAGATCTGAGCAACAATATCAGTCTAACCGCAAAATTTCTGGACTTTGACACCTTATCAGAGCGGATCAGACAAGGCTGGGGAAGGGGTAAAAAAACTAAAAATGAACTGACCTTTTGTAAGGTCAATGTTATGGTTACTTTTCTGCGCGGAAGTCAGTAAGCTAGTCTAATGGTTATTAACGGATCTAATGGCTTCAAGGGTGCATTAACTATTGTGAGCGACGAGATTTGAACGCGCGACCTCATGGTTTCAACTAAAACAAAGGCTTTAACCACTACACTACAAAAGACATACTAACCAATCTTTTTTGATCTCATACATCTCGGCGCTTCGGGACATCACACAACCTCTGAATCAGCTTCGATGATGGCCAAGTACATGTATAGAGGCAAAGAAATACATTATTCTGGGGGATAAATTTTAAGCAGCCTCAGCCGGTACCTCCTCCTCATCTGCATTCAACAAATCCATCGCATCTTGCATCTGCTTCTCGGCATCACCACCGCCATTACCGTTGGCACCAAGACTGGAGTCGGTGTCGGGGGAAAATATCTCGTCCCACTCACGGAAAATTCTCAGAACGGATGCCTTGCGCTTGTCGAGGCCGTTTTGGAGATATTTGATGTACTTCTCTAGGTCGGCCTGCCAATTAATGCCTGTCTCAGCGCCGCGTGGCGTCAGCTCAATGTCGGCAGAGACAGCCCAACGAGCCTGTCCAGATATCCATCAGCGATGTCATTTTATGAGGTCAAAATGCCGTACCAAGATAGCGCAAGCAGCGATCGAGCCTGGCGTGCTATGACGGAGACCCCAAAGTTGGGCAACACATTTCCCAGTTGCCTGAGTCGGGGTGCCGGTGATCTTCATTGCCTTGCCCGCTGCTGGTCCACGTGTTACGCAGGCAAACACCTGGATTTGCGAAAGTAAAGGAAGAGTTTTGGCAGTCAGATGTTAGAAGGATATTACCAAGTGAAGTTTGGGGCCACGGAAGACCGTATCAACGTCCAAAGAGCCGTTGTAGTGTTTGTGAAGAATTTCGACATTAAAAACTTCGTAATGTGAGCCGTCTGCGTCCTCGACGTAGCCAATTGATGTGCGAAACTTGTCGCGGACTCCGGAGTGGCGAGATCAGCGGCGGTACAGTCGAAGATTTTGGTTCCACATTGTGGGCGGACGCGACCTGCGGAATTGCTGCGCTATGTTCCCATCTCGCTGTTGAACTAGGATTACATTAGAAATAATATTTTTATCCAGCCAAAATGGGACAGAAGGCGCACCAATTTAATCAACCAGTCGGAACGCATCACATCCCCGTGAAACTTCGCCGGCAAAATGTCCAGCAGATCTGCAAGCTCTCCCTGAATCTTCGACCCACGATTCTCGAAGCGCTCGAGTGGATTATACTGATCGTTGACATCAGTGTTCACGGTATGAGCGAGGTCCGAAATCCACATCATCTTTGTGATCACGAATTTGTGCGCCAGATGCTTGATTTCCTTTGTCTCATCCTCGGAACCCCCTGCGAGCACTTTGCGCTTCTTCCTCCCACGTTTTGGTGCCGTGTCGTCTTGATTGGTGATATCTGCCAATCTGCGCACGGCGGCCCGAAGCTCCTTTTTCGCGTCGTTGGCCTTCTTTTGCTGCTCCCGCACTGCCTGGAGATGGTTTGAAAGGAATTCGAAAGGTTTGACACGTCCCATCGCACCTTGTATAGCTCGGCACGCGGGAGGTCCTCGCGCAGCTCTGGACTTGGGCATGTATGTTGCGGAGTTTGTTGGCGGCGGGGCGAGGGCGGGTTGGGGGTCAATACCGGTCAGTGGCGATTTCTTTTCTTTCGGCCTGGTTTTCTTCTTGGATTTGGTACGGGCCTCGATCTCATTCGCCTGCGTGCGCACGGCCCTGCCCCTTGTATTATTTTCCCGGTGGCACGTCGCTTGGGCGGCGTTATGTCAGCTTTCGAGCTGGACGGAGTGCACCGATGCTCTTCGCGTTTGCGCGATGGGCGGTACCCGCCCGCATACTCTGCCTTGCGATTCGGCGGCGCTCTTTCTTTTTCTCTTTCGACGCCTGCTTTTCTGCGCCGCGTCTGTTTTTCTTTCCTTCTTGCTTGACGTTCCGCGTAGCGCACAAACCGCCTACTTTTCTTACATCTCGACGTCTTGTCTTCTCGTTTTTCTTCCGTGCGGCCTTTTATTTCGGCATTTATTTTTTGCAGGGGCGTATTTCCATTGCCACCACCGCTTTCATTTACTTTCATCCTCTCCCATCCTCTCGCTTCCTCCTCATTCCCTCTTTTCCTTCTCCGTCTTTTTTTTTTGCGACGCACGAGCGACATCGCGCCACCCATCGCCCACACACCCCGCCTGCACACTCATCCTATTTCTCGCCCATCCTGGGGCGCACCCCGCTGGACTTCCGCGGCCCTTCATCTTGAAGGGTCGGGGCGTGCACACCCATGTTTTCTTGGCGCGCGGGGTCCATGATGACCTCCGGGAAATTTTGTCCGGCGCAAGCTCGACTTGTGCAGTTCTGTGTTTTTGGGTGGAGGGCTTTTTCCTTCGCGGGGACGTGAGCTGAGGGTACGCGGACATGGAGATGTGGTCGTTTGGTGCGGCAGATGCGGGGTTCTGAATGTGTCGCAGGGGGGATTTCGCGCGCGCGGCTGTCTTGGGCATTTGTGTGTTTGGCAAGGGCGCGCATGCTCCTCTCCGGGGTTATGCGCCGGGGGTTCTTGCAGACGGGGTTGGGGTCACTAGGGGTATGGAGGTCGGCGGTGGAGATGTGGATGTCGTCGCAGGGGGGATTGGTCGCGCGCGAGCTCGACACACACGTTTGCGCATATCCGCGGGAGCGGGTTAATCCCTGGCGGTGTTTGTCGGGGGAGGATGTCTGCGCCGAGACGTGTGGTTGTTGGATGTACCGGCCGTGGGTGGGGATGTCGTCGCTAGATGTCGTTCCACGCTTGACTTGCTGCGCTTGACTCGCGCTTATCGCCGTCATCTGTGATGGCCGTTTCGTGCACGGCTGTGGTGCGCAGGGGGTGTGCGCGTCGCGCGCTGTGGTCGTTGGGTGTGGAGGTCGGGGACGTGCATGTCATCGCCGCGGGGTCTTTGACGCTCGCCACTTCGACTTGACTTTTTTCTTCTTCACTTCTTCTTTATCACCAGCGGCCAATCAAGGAGAACTTGTTTCCCACAGGCGTATGTGGGGATTTGATATATCAGATGTCCGCTGATTAGCGGACAGTGCTGATATATCAACACTCTTAAGTTAGAGGTGAGGCCTGATATATCAGCTCACCTTTATTCCCGCCCGCGCGCACGCTCCGCCCGATTTGGGCGCCCACCATTGCCCGCCACCCCGCCTCAATTGATGGCGCTCCACAGCCACTCCAAACGGGGCGATCATTTCGTTCCCATCACCATTCGCACCTTGCTTCCTCCCTCCACCACACAGGCTCCTCTTCGACTCCGGCCCTCCTGCTTGGTCTGTAACTTCGTTAGCATGCTGTTTTTCCTTTTAATGTGGTTCTTTGGCCTCTATTGGCTCCCAATACCGCAGCATTGGCGCTGCGCTGGCACCCTTCCCCCGGACCGCATTGCAAATAAAATCGTCCCCTTGGCCCTGGCTCCCTTGAATCTCCGCCTCAAGCATCCTCTGTATCCTTCCTTGGCCCTCTGCATCGTTCAGCCCTTAAATTCGCCTGGGGGCCCCCTAATTGGTCATTGCCGCTCCCACACCTCTTGATTGCGTACCGGCCTCCACAGGCCTCCTTGGGGCCTGAATTCGTCGCATCGGGCTGCTATTGCTTGCCTTACCCATTATCTACGTGCCTCAGGCTGCCTGCACATCAGCTCCACGCTTGCTTGCTCTCCTGCATGCGCATCCACACTGCGCACCCGATACCGCCCTGTGCTTCACCTTTGCATCCACGAGACCTGGCTCCCCCTCCCAACATACACTGCCACCGTCCGCGCGCTTGCTACCCGCCGCCCACGCGCTTGCTACCCGCCGCCCACGCGCTCGCTATCCGCCGCCCGCGTGCTCGTTACCCGGCGCTCCCGCCCCCGCTGCCCCCGGGCTCGCTATCCGCTCCCCATGCGCTCGCTATCCGCCACCCACACGCTCGCTATCTGCCGCCCACGCGCTCGTTGCCCACCACCCTGCCCACGTACTCATTACCCGCCCCCGCCCCCGCCGGTGCCCACAATACCCGCTCCATACCCATACGCGCTCACTATCCGCCGCCCACGCGCTCATTACCTGCCGCCCTGCCCTCACCGGTGCCCACGATACCCGCTCCATATGCGCTCGATGGCCGTCGCCCGTGTGCTCGATGGCCACCACCCGTGCGCTTGGTCCCCCGCCCCATGCGCGCTCGTTGCCGGCCGTTCTATGCTCGATCTCCCGCTGCCCCTCCCCCGCCTGGGCTCTCGATACCCGCCCCTTGCGTGCCCGATGGCCGCCGCCTGTGCGCTCGTTGCCTGCCGCTCCCGTGCTCGATCCATGTCCCGTGCGCGCTCGTTGCCCGCTTGGTCTCCGCCCTATGCGCGCTTGACCGTCTCTGCTCGTGTACTCGTTGCCTGCCGCCCTCCTTACGTGCGCATACGTGATTCCAATGTCCACACACTTGTAAATGCTTTGAGTCTCGAGGAATACTGTACTGTAATTTTATATGTCAAAAAATGATCATATATTACCTTTAACATCCTTCGTGCCTCAACAAGCCTTTGGAACCGAGAGGAAACGGTTAAATGAGTGAAATTGGAGGAGTTTCGGGCATTTCGGCTCTTCGGAATTACGGCCCCGACAGGCGCTTCACGAGCGTCTATGGCGTGTTGAACACAAAACCCCTCAGTGAGTGCTTACCTGGCCATGGATTTGTGGTATAATAACATAAATGATATGTAGGATGTTGAAATCTTCGGGAAAGAAAGTTGGTTGGAAGAGATTGGGGTAATTCAAGAAGTTGCATAAAATCGGTGGTTAAGCAGCCAACATCTTTGTGCAATCTCTACCCCGTCCTATATGCGACTTGGTATTTTTAATTTCATTTTCAACCAGTGTAAGTTTTGACATTTTCTGAATCGGTGCGGTTCCTGGACCTCGTATATGCCCTCAGATGTCGAATATCCCGCGAAGTTAGTCGTTTTCAACGCTTTCTTCGTGTGCGCGTGGTAATTTGGCCCTATATGCAACATTTTTGGTGTCATTGTCATGCAGATCGATTAAAAACCCAATCGACTCAACTCCGCGGGTATGGCTAATGGTTTGGAAGAATTCTGCCTCCTCGGAATTGCTCGCAATCGCGGGGCGCAAATTACCGAAGGCCAACTTTCTGAGAACGTGCACGTTAAGCGCCCATCAAGCGCCCGTTCGGACGCTTCGGCAGCGTTACCCGGTGTGACAAGTGTTACATTCCTTGGCTTCCACCACGACTGCCTCCCGTCCAGGGCTCCTTCCCGGTTGCCTCGCCCCACGGCTCGCCCCCAACTCTCTTTCAAACCACTATGGGCATCCACAGCCCTCTTTTCAGGCATTTTTATCTCACCGATGTCCCGCTAAATATCATTCCGCCCACCACGCGATCTCTTGCCGCCGTCTGCTTGTACTTTCCCTGGTACGGTCAAATATTGCCACTATCTCTTGGGAACCCTACAAAGCACTTATCTACAACTTCTATGCACCCATTGGGGACCGTAGCTTTCGGAACATCGTCGTTTCCACACAAGGTCATCTTGAGCATGAGATCTTACGAAGACTCGGGAGAGAGTATGAAAAAATTGGGTGGATTGTGGCTCCAGGTGTGTCCACAGTACTTGGACTGATCGTTCGAGGCTTACGTTGAATGATTGGGCCCCATTCGCATCTTGCAAGCAGCTTTATTCCCCCGTGTATCGGCCGCGCTGCGCACCATCTCGTACGTATGTACCTCCCTACATGTGTTCGGGTGGGTGGTTTTCATGACCATGGCTCACTGCCCCGGCTGGGGTCGGTCGACGCCGTGCCGGCGCACCCGCTTCCCCACAGTGCGGTGCCGGTGGGAGTATGATGAACGCGCGCGGCCGTGACGGTACCAGTGATGGTGCCGGACGCCTGCGGTTGGGTACTGTGCGCCCGCCGTCCGCCGTGGTGGCACTGCTGGTGGGTGCGCAGTGCGAACGAGCGTCACCCCGAAGCGCTGGCAAAATGCGGCGGCGTCGAGCGGCGTAAGGGAGCGACCGCTCTCCCAATTTGCAATTGCGGGGGGTACTCCCTTTCCGCGGCGGGGCAAGGAGGTGCGGCACCCGCGCTAACACCGCCCTGTATTCCCCGAAGCGGGATGCGATGACAGAGACCAGTGGCGTAGCGTGCAGGGCGCAGGGTGGGGATGGGCACTGGGCAGCGCTACAGTGCAGCCCTGTGCCTGGCGCAGCGTCGGATCGGAGGGGCGAGTGGCACTGGCGCCGGTGTGGTGTAGGGGCGCAGCGAGCAGGGCGTGGTGGCAAAGGGGAGGTGTGGCGCGGCCCGCAAAGCGCACGCACACTGGAACTGCAGTGGGCCGTAGAGGATGAGCTGCCAGCAGAGGGGGAGCGGCGGTGTGCGTGATTGGAGCATCGCCGAGGCGCTGCTCGGTGCGGCGGCACACAAGGAGATGGATCACGGGGGCTGGACGGAGCGTGGACGAGCGCATCTCTCGATGCGCGGGGCCTAGTCGACGCATACAGACGACGCATCACGGCATGCCGCCGGCTGCACGATTGCTTCACCGAAAACAGTGCTTTGTCCCCCAGGTTGTTACCATTTTGCTTATTTATGCTCTTGTATGTACTGTCTATATCTCGTCTATCTATCATATTTTTTTCACAATTTTGGCGTGATTTTCGATTTAATTTCGTCGTCGTCGTCGGCAACGACGTCGAGGCCATTTGATCGCATTTGATCGCAACGTCGAGAAGATCTTTGTCGATGCCATCCAAATGCGGATATTCCTCGCCGTCGTGGAGCACAGCGACAGCAGTACAAATTAATTTCATTGATAGCCTAAAAGCTCAGCGTCCATGATATATCAAGATGCCCTCTAACCTAGAGGCTTTGATATATCACGGCTTTCCGACGATTAGCGGTTGGTGATATATCATCCCCCCATACTAAGGTGTTTCCCAGTGACCTCCTCCTCTTGTTCCTTCTCTTCGTCTACGTTCTTCCTTTCATTCTCTTCTTCCTCCGCGCACTCCAAGCGTCAAAACTCGTACTGACCTCTTCTCCTTCCCAGACCTCCTCCCATTTCCACCAAACACACCCTCCGCGCACACCGCCCACGCGCGACTGCTGTTCTGGCTCCTCGATGCGCCGAGGGCGCTGACTCGGGCTCGACGGGGTGAATCCTGTGAACCATGGGACAATTAAGGTGTGTTTCTCCAGTCCTTCCCCCTCCTTCCTCCACGCGCATACTCCCTTCATCCCATTCTATCCCTCACCACGCCGTTCGTCCCTACTTTCACCATCTTCATCTCGACCATTTCGCTAATGCGCTCCTTCCCCAGATGCTCTACGCATTCCCTCAATCTGTCGGCATCGCGGGCGGGCGTCCCTCATCTTCTTATCACTTTGTCGGCGTCCAAAGCGGCGGTCTATCCTACCTCGACCCCCCACCACTCGTGGCTATCGGTGCCGTTGCGCCCCTTCTCGCCGCACCCCCACCCACGCATCGCTCTCCCCCAGCGCATGTACACACATCAGGATGGGAGACCTATGCGCCGTGCGGCGGGGTCCGCCAGCCCCGACTATGGTTACACACGTGGCGGCTCGCTCAGCCCCGAGCTCGTCGGGCGCGGGGGGTCGATGAGCCCCGAGCAGCATGTGCCTGGGCGGGGGCATACGTCCATGACAGAGGACGAGCTCGTCTGGGGGCCCACGGACGTCGCGGAGCATGACAGCACGACGCTCACGGGGACGCCGCTCGAGAGTACGAGGCGGCCTCCGGCCAGAGGCGCGCTGATGCCCGCGGAGGAGCTGAAGACTTTCCACTGCGAGCGGGTGCGCAAGATGCCGGTGCCGGGGCTCGATCCGAGCACGCTCATCGGGTTCGTGTATCGCGGTGAGGCGGATTGGGTGGATTCGCGCGGGAGGGGAGCGGAAGTATGTACTGCTTTGGCTTTCTTTTCCGCTTCCTCCCCTTTTCCCATCCACTCCCCATCCCATTCCCTCTCTTGCGTCTCCCTTCCCTAGACCTCTGTTCTTTAATTCCCTGGTCGATCTTGGATCTCGTACTAACACGCACCTCAGCTGTCACGGACGAAATTCTCAATTCAAGACGAGCCCTGACTTGGCCCGGCGCGGTCGACGACGGCGACATGGGGCCGGAGTCGCTCTCGGACCCCGAGGAGTCGCGGAGGGAGACGACGTGGGCTTCGACGACGAACATGTCTCGAGCGCGCCGTCTCAAACGCATCTCACGTCGCGTGCTCCATCTTCTCCCACACGCGCGCGCACTCGAACTCCTCAAGCTCCAGTTCCACGATGAGCAGCGGCGCGCGCAGCGAGGAGGTCGACACCGAGGAGGCCCCGTTGCGCCTATCACCCCGCTGCCCGGTGCACGCTTCGACCTCGGCGGCGGGCCTCCACCAGCAGTACCCGCGGGCAAGGACACATTCGCGCCTGCCGTCTTCCCCGACGAGGACGACTTTGTCGACGCGGGGGCCGCCATCGAGATCGAGGACGACTGAGTCGAGATCGAGGACGACTGAGTCGACCCCGTCGCGCTGTCGCCCGCTCCGAACACCAAACAGTCGTCGTCAATAGGCAAGACCAAGTCGAAGAGTAGTACGAAGAAGTTGGTGCCCGTTTCCAGTGGACTACCCTTGCCTGTCTGGGCGGAGGACGGACCTGCGCCCGCGTCGCCGCTGCAGCTGGAGAGGGAGCGCGAGAAGGAGCGCCAGCGGAACGTCGCGCTGCGCTCCGCGGCTTCGGGTGCACCGGGGCAGCAAATGTACACGGCACGGGCGCACGATGGGAGGCGGACGCAGAGCGGAGGCCTACGCTGGGTGCTGATGGAGAACTGAGCGAGCCCCACTTTTTGGATGAAGTCCTTTTTCCTTTCCTTATGCGGCAGTCTTTGTCCCGGTCCTATCTTCGAGCCATTTATCTTACCCTTCCCTTCGACATCCTCGGGCTGGATGCCCCTGCATTCCTCCTTATCTCCTTATGCTCCTCCTTTACTTCCTTATGTTCTTTCGCCCTCATTTATGCCTCTTTGCCTACCCGTCTACATTTCCTTTTTCGTATATTTTTGTTTCTCGTTTAGTATACACTATATCTACTCCTGGCTCATGCACGCTACATATCTCGATACCCCGCAATATCTATTCCCTATCTCTTACCAATTTCATATCCGTCTCTTCTCGTTCTCTGCGCCTGCTTTCCCCTCTTTACGATATCATTTTCGCCGGCTAATAACCTGGTTCAGTCCAGACACCTCGGGCTCCGCCTCACCGTTTTCTTCTGATGACCCGCCTCACCCGTCCCACCATCCACATTACTCATGAACGGCAATGAGCAGCGCGCGGAGGATGGGTGCCGTGCATCATCAGCTTCTCCGTCATCCTTGCCATCATCCTCCCCGTTGCCGTCAAGGACACGACGCATGTGGAGGACGCCCGTGGATGCGGCGATGGTGCTCGTCGACGAGGAGCGGAGGCGCGTGTCGGCGGGAAAGCGCGGGGAGATGTGCGTGCTGCGTGCTGCGTACATGGGCCGGCTCTTGGGGATTGGCGCAGAGTCATGGCGGGATGCGGAGACACGGCGGAGGGACGTAGAGTCCGCGGGAAGACGAGCGGGGCGGAGCAGCGATACGCCATGGAGATCCAAGTCCGCGGGCGCTGCGGGCGGTTAGCGCGGTAGGTGTTTATTTGGCTGCACCGTCCAGCGGGTTGCTTCGAACGGTCATCTCGGTTTGTGCGCGGCAGTGTGCGGAGCTCCACTGCTATGGACGGGACGCTTTCTAACTCATTTGCTGCTTTCTCGGACTTATACTTGCCTGGATTTCTTCGAAAGCCTGCAATTTGTGGAGATGCTCTCGATTCCATCTCCTCTACCAGACGCTATGTCAAAACTGTGCTCGTGTTTCTAATTCTCCTCCACCCCTGCGCCTCTCGATGTGGAATGTAACCACACCAATGCTGCTTCTCGCGTCGTCCGTTGTTTTCTGAGCCTCAGTCCGTGCTGTACGGAAATTTGGAACCTCTCTACTCCAACTCTTGATAATTTCATTCATTTTACAACGCTTGGCACGGTGCGTTATATGAAACTTGGGGCTTGGAGCACAACATATATAGTGTTCCGGAAACCCCACTTGATGAGTCTCGCTGACTTGATCTTCGACGCTCTCGGGCCGTCTCCACTCGAACTACGTATCTGTCTTCCTGTCTGACATATAAATATCCGCCAACGTTGGAGCTCTTGGGATCTAACACTTCTCCGTATATTCTATCGTCAGCTTTCTGAAGATCTGATCTTACTGACAACTCAAGTCGTTTGCGAATTGTGCTTTTTCTGCATCTTCTTTGACGACTCCACATCGTGAATCCTGCCTGGGCCGAGAATTCAATTTTGCTTCCAAGGTACACCAGATATCTCGCTTGTCTCGATCCCCAACTCATAATAATGCTTTCAAAGATATCTGTCACCCGCCGCCGATTACAGTATTGTACCCGGTAGGGGGACAGCAGTAGGGTTCCGCACGGGTCCACCCGCGGGTACCAGAAGTCAACCCGGACCCGGACCCGCCAATACCGTGCCCGACAGACCCGCTGGCTTCAAACCCGTGCGGGTCGCCCGCGGGTATGCACTGACCCGCGGTGCCATGCGGGTTGGGTGCGGGTCCAGCATCAATCACGGAAATAGTGTGCAAAATATGATCCGTGCGTTGTCTCATGGGGATTACATCACAACTTTAGCGCGGACGAAGTACGGCCCAGATGTCTCGGGCTTCGGAGCAACGCGGCATAGGCTGTTGCCGGTGTCAAATCATCGGAAAAGTGTCGGCCGAGCCTCGGATAACGTTTGCCGAGTACCCGCGTTTAACCCGCGCGGGTCTGCGGTATTGGGACGGGTTGAAAATCTCAACCCGGACCCGGACACGGCCGACCCTCGGGCCTAAACCCGCGAGTGGACCCGATACCCGTGCGGAACCCTAGACAGCAGGATCCCGGTTCCCTCTTGTGCCCAGTCTCCGAGCGTCTTCCCTGGTTCTTATGACTTGAAGATAAACACTCTCAGTGGTCTTGCGGATTAGTGGGGAGGAAGATGTCTTTTGAACTGATTTCTTTTCCGAGGGCACGTACTAAGGGACTCGGGGAGGTGGTTCAAGTGTACGCGACCTGCTCGCCGGGTCTTGTCTGTCCGAGTCTCGATCCGTTTGGTTTCTGTTGCTCCAAAAAGTGCGTACACTTTTGAAAAGAAAATTTACTGCAGGCTATTCCATCGTCTCAACATCTTCATCGCTGCCTGGCCCTTTCGCTTTGCTGATTGTGGGGCGGACTGTGCATTCATCGCAAATATCCGAACAGAATGAATTGACGCGCTGGCTCCGTCCGTATTTCTTTCCAGATGGGTTCGTACTTCTCGGATGAGTGACAACTCTCATCCACGAATCCATTTCTTTCCGACTTGATCGGAGATTTACTGTAGTTATTTTAGGACGGCAGGTAGCTCGCATGGAAGTAAGTTCTAACTCGGGCCGCACATACTACACGTTCATCGGTAAGTAAAAACCCCGACAACGTCACTTCTAGGTCTATTCTCAACGCTTCACCATGGCTGCTAGTGTCCCTAAGTCCCTTGGCTTCCCGGACTGGGCCACGTTTGTGACTCTTGCTCTGACCCGTATCGTCTCGGTGTACTATATTAGGCCGAGGAAGCCCCGCGCCCGTCTGCCGCCCGGCCCCCGAGGACTTGCCTTCATCGGCAACGTTTTGGATATCCCCACCAAAAGACACTGGCTCAAATTCGCTGAACTCGGAGATGTCTGGGGTGCATTGCGATGTGCTCGAACTTACTCTGTATTCGCTTGCTCAACAAACATTTGAATAGGCGACATTCTTTCTCTCGCTGCTTTCGGGAAGACGATGATCATCGTCAACTCTCTGAAAATTGCGGAAGACCTGCTTGACGTGCGCGGCGCAAATTTCTCCGATCGCCCGGTGATGCCTATGGGCGGCGAACTCGCTGGCTTTAATAACACCCTCCCGTTAGCTCAATACGGTGATCGAGTGCGGAAGGAGCGCAAACTTTTTCATCAGCTCTTCGGTACCCAAGCGGCGGTGAAGCAATTCATTCCTCTTCTTTCAACGGAGATACACAAATTGTTGCGGAACATTCTGTTGAACCCGGATGGGCTAATTGACGAAATTCGAAGGTTCGTGGAATTTAAGAACCACGGTGTTGATTTTCTATGGTGGAACCCGATAGTGCGACTGGGGCGATTAGCCTCCGAATAGCGTACGGGTATCGCCTCCGCGACGGCCCAGGGCGTGATCCACTTTTGGAGATGTTCGAAACAGCGGGGCACAATTTTATGAACTCCACCCCAGCTGCGCTTCTCGTGGACATAATACCTCTTTGTGAGTATCCTCAACACGTTTTTCGAATATAAAGCCCAAGCTGAGAGGAATTATGAGTGAAATATTGGCCTGAGTGGCTTCCAGGTGGAGGATTCCACACCATCGCCAAAATGTGGTCCAAACAGGTTCACGATACCGTGGATACCGGCTTGGACTATGTCAGGAAGGACATGGTAAGTATGCAATATTCAGTCTCGAGTAAATTCATTTTAAATCGGTCAGGTCGCCGGAACGGCAGAAACATCCTTCTTGTCCAATCTTCTGGAGAAGAGCCACGAGGATTATTTGATCAAGTGGGCCGCCGCTTCGATACAGGTTGGGGGCAGTGAGACGGTTAGATTTCTTGAAAACCAGTAGGGTGTGCGCGCTTAATGCCTTGCAGACCGCGGCACAACTAGAAGCGTTTTTCTTGGCGATGTTTCTCTATCCAGATGTCCAAGCGGCGGCACAGAGGGAAATCGACCAAGTGGTCGGAAACGACAGACTCCCAGATATTTCTGATCGCGCTCAGCTTCCGTATGTCAATGCTCTGTGCAAGGAGGTAATTCGCTGGCATGTCGCGGCTCCCCTTGGTAAATTACGGCTCTCTATATTCACTTTGTTTGGGTCTGCTAATCGTTTCATCAGCCGTGCCTCATCGCACTCGCGAGGATTACATCTGTGACAGAGGCGGGGATCTGGAGCCACTGCTCATTCCGAAAGAATCTTTGGTTATTCCTAATGTCTGGTATGTGCTTATGAGCACAATGAAGAATGAATTCAAATAACCAGCAGGAAAATGGCGCACGATCCGGAACGGTATGCAAATCCTATGGAGTTCGAACCGAGCAGATTCATCGCGACGGATAGCAAGGAATAGGATCCTGCCGACATCTGTTTTGGATACGGTCGCCGGCAAGTGGTTCTTCAGGACTTCCTTCATTCATTGATGGTTTGCAATAGCATCTGCGCGGGTAGGGAGAGTTCAAGGCGTAAAATTAGTGACTCGACTGACATGGATTTCCAGGGAAATTACTGGGCGAGACGGCAGTTTTCATGGAATGCAGCGTTATCCTGTCCGTGTTCAACATCTCGAAATCACGCGAGAATGGAGGTCCGGTAGAGCCGCAGTGGGTCAGACTTTGGCGACTGTGAGGTAATGCACGATGAACTGACCTGGAATTAAACTGCCCATCCATAGCCACGTAATTCCCTTTAAGTGTATTGTTGAACCCCGGAATGCGGGGGCGTTGGCTCCGATCCAAAGTGGTTAATATGCTGAACCAAAGTTCTTGTAAAACCATCGATTACGGTTCCAATTGTCTTTCGTTGCTGAATTAATATTTGCCAGCAGACGGAAAACGGTTGGATACCTACTGAAATTATACAAATCCCAAGTCTAGAAAAGGCTACGGAAGGAATATGCCAGGCACCACGGAGCAAACAAAACCTAATGCAACTGCCAGGTCAATTGCGAGTCTCCATTCGGGACGCCAGTCGCACTGCTGCCCGGTGCCAGACATGCGGCTCGCTGTCCCGTCAGACATAAATATATCGGTCTGCGGGCCAGAGCATTTTACTGAGAGTTTAATAAATCACGGCCAACTGTCAACCGTCAACGCACCTTCATCAAACCCGAGCACGGAATTGTACGCGGGGGACTTTGGGAAACCCACGGGAATCACTCCCCTCAACTATAGTTCTGTGCAATTTGGGGGACCAAATTATGATAGCCGAGCTGCGTAGAACTCGTTCAAAAGATATTCGCCGTTTGTGACGGGCTTTCCGTATTTTGCGAGCTGCAGCGCAACAAAATGCACGCTAAATCGTAGGCGGTGAACCCTGAACTGCCAGGTGTACTCGTTTAATGTCTGTACGTTCTGAAGACCTTTCTACGCGTCCTCAGATAATTTGGATTTACTCATCCTCTATAATCCATTCATGCTCTGGTTCAAGGCAGTGGGCGCCGATAATGCTCCACAACCTACAAACGTGTACCTGGTTTCCGCTCTGGTCAAGACGGCCGTTCTTCCGCAGCAAGAACGCCCAGGCTGCGACACGGCCCGTTTTCCTGATCCCTCCTGGTACGGCCTGTGAGGTGCGCTTTCATATCCGCATTATATTTTTCCACCTCGTGCTCGCCCTAGGCCGTTCTTTAATCCCATCTCCCCCGCGCATTCTCAACATTGCCATTTACACTGCCTTCTCCGCGTCCATAGTGTCGAATGGCGGGCATGCACATTGTTAGCTTCCTTCTCTCATTCTTTCCTTTCCCTCCCTAGCTCCATATTTCATCTTGTAGTCGTTTGTCCGCCATGTGTGAGCGAAATTGGGAGGGTCAGTCAGTGACGCGAAGCTCACATACGACTTTAGATGCGAATAAGATTCACCGAGGCCTGATTCATTTGGAAGGTTATATGATCAACGCGAAGCACATAAGGGAGAAGAGAATCTGTATCAGACCGTTGGGTGGAGCAAAAACTTTCAGAGACGACAAGGCTGAAAAGCTGCATTCAACTTGGCCTACATCATAGTCACCTGTCCATCTCGTTAGCCAGGCAAGGATTGCTAGTCCCCTAAGGACATTGAAGTCAACAGAAGTTGTAATGACGATATCATCGAAAGGCCTCGTCGGCTTTGATATGGGGATAGAAGTCGTGAGTAGGCAAGCCTAGTATTGAATAGTTGTTTTAACTTACCGAGGCGATGATTTGACAGGTCAATCGTCTTCGCCAGCTGACGCGCAAAGCAGGTAAGGTCCGCGTCCGCATGCTTGGAGCAAACAGCACATGCGTCCATGATCAGACGTTCGGCCTGAGCAACACGGCCAGCCTCCCGCTCCGCCGTGGCTGGGGCGGGCCAAAGACGGAGCTGCGCCGCAACCCGAGGAATGTGGCCTCTAAACCATTTCACAGGCGCTTTTGAGCCGCGACGTACCAATTCCCCCCGGTATCCCCAACATTCCTTACAGTTTCCGGTGCATTGCGAACTATGCCCATAATATTGCCACCATGCGAACACGTGATCGGTGTCTGCATTCGAGATCCAGAATGGTTGTGCCTCGGAATTTGATCGGTCCACGATACTGTCGAGCGCAATTTCTCGCGCCTTCCGACCGCATGATTTATGGAACCGTGCCAACCTCTCCCAGGAGACGAGCTTCATTTCAGGAAATGCGGGAACGCCGTCGGAGAGCGGGGTTGTAAGTGTTGAGAGGGCCGCTTTTCGAGAAAGCTCGGGGAAGTCGCAGAGCCGTGCGATGGCAAGTAATCGGTGCGGCTGCGCATCGAGAAGGGGTGAATTGGTCAGCATCTCCTTCAGTACCCGCTGCACGCGCAAAAACTGGTATTTTCGCGCCGCCGTATAAACAGCGACGAAAATATCGAGGTCCGCCCGTTGAAGTGTGTAGTGTGCCACTGTATCTGCCGGGTAGGATAGACGAAGGAGTCTGAAGAGCACGCCTTCCGGCTCCGGAAGGACAAGCACGGACTTTCCGTCTCGCCGCAAGTCATTGGGATCGCAATTACCCCCGGGGATCGCAAACATGCCATCGAAGCAATCGGACGCAAATTTGAGGATGTCGCGGTGCACATGGAAATCCACGCCATCGCCGGATCTGAGGATGAAGTCGGGGAGATGGCTGTCGTTTTCTGGATCAAACGGCTCCAGAGAAAGGGGCGGGGGGCGTCCTTCGTCGGTACAGGCTCCTTTGGCATGGTGGCAAGAAGATAACGGGTGTGGGTCCGAAGAAGGTATGCAAAACGCGTGTAGGTCACGCGGAGCGGCTCTCCTGCGGCGTCTTCTAAAAAAAGTGTGCGATGTGCTTGTTAGAACTTCAAACGACAAACGCGCCGCTTTGCGCGAGTACCGTGATCGGCAGCGTCCGTCTAACGGGGATTCCACTGTGAACCATCTTCCAGGTGTGCCTTTGACAAAATACTGGGCAATTTCATTCAATTCGGCGGTCACGCGTCACGCACCCCCTGTGCCGCGATGAATTTTGGTCTCGGTCACGGGTCACGGCGCCCAGTGCCGAATGTAAAATGCGTGACATCAGGGTCAAATCTTCCTTGGAGGTGCAAAAAAGGGAGAATTTTCGAAAATTTTCGTCTTGTATGCCGAATTTTTGGAAGTGTCACGCCAAACTTCGTTGGTTGCCGAAGTGCCGAATCGGTATTTTGGGTCACGGGTCACAACCCGTGCCGAATTGAACAGAATTGCACAGTATAACGGAAGATTTGATAATATCAGGCGCATTGAGTTTCTGAAGCCTATAGCTATTCCAGGTACCAGCTCGACACTCATTATCAAAAATCATGTTCTCCAAAAACTGTTTCCGCAACGATGCGGGACCGCCACCTGAACAAAACCCTTTCCCAGAACCGTTCCCACATCGTTTTGATGAGGTTTTTTTTCGGGTGGCGGTGCGTTCCCGCATCGTTGCGGGAACGGTTTTTGGAGAACATGATTTTTTTGATAATGAGTGTTGAGTTGGTGCCTGGAATAGCTATAGATGTTTCCCAACACCTTGAAAAAAACTCTTAACCTTAATAGTTATCATTTTCACTTCGCTAAGGCTGTGCGCCATGCCTGTCACGACGGTTCTACGGGTTCCGTGCGACAGGTAGCCGACCCGTTCTGTCGAGGGTTCTGGAAAATTTTTGACGGAATGGTAACGGGACAGTTTTCAATGAAATTATGGCCGTTGACCGTTATGACGGGTGATGGGTTTGTCAATGGTAAACACACAAATTTCACGCACTTTGACCACTTTCTGAGGGGTTATAAATTTCATTCTCCTCTGTTAACATGGGAATGACAATTCTTAGTGGTTTGGATCACTCATGAAGCCATTCTCGCTTACCAAGCGCCCCACCCAATCCAATCCTGAGTATCTTTTTTCCAATTATACTGTTAAATAAAATTTATTGTGAGATTCCAGTCATTTTCCCAACAGTAAAAAAGTTCAAAGAAAGTGTGTTATACTCACAATGTAATGCGAAAGTGCCCAGCATTGCCTGCGTACGTGTATTTCAGCCCAACGTGACCGTTAATCTCGTGCTTACTGAAAGATATGCTAATAGGATTTATTACAGGCTATTTTCCAGCCCAAGTAATGACTCTTATTCTCTGCGGAGGCGCCGACACCGTCCTGCTGCCCGTGACGATTAATGAATTGATTATGATCATGTGTTGGCGCCGTTCAAGTAGAATTACCCCAATTAGCTTCGAGTCCAAGATCGCCCGGACATAATTGAAACCTTTTTGACCAAAGTATTGGAATTCAACTATGCGACCAGGGTGCTAATAGCACGGGATGGCCAAACTTGCATTCTCTGTGAAAGAAAATTGAGTTTGAATATAAGGTGCATTTTGGCACAGCCTGGGACGTGCAATGATTACTGATCGGTTACTATAGGGTGCGGAAAGCTAAAGCACTAGTTGTGAAGGCTGAATGGCTCGGATATGGGTGAAGAAAAAGACATAGACTTGCATCAGTTCACATTTTTTAAATCTACTTACACATTTACTTACTGTTACTGGAAGTAACTTGCCCGCCAAGTTAGATCAATGTGATCAGACAAAGTAACTTATGCCATCAGATGGCATCAAATCCCGCCAAGGCCGTCAAATTATAGTCACAAGAACATGAATTGACACTTGTTACGGCCCCTAGAGTTGTTAAATTACTCTAGTGTGCTGATACTTCTTCTAACTTGAAGTTACTTGAAGTTACTTACAAGTTACCTAAGTTACTTACAAGTTACTTTTGCTTAATTTACTTTACTTGTCTGCCACAAGTAAAGTAAAGTTAGTTTTGTAAGGCTAAGTTAGTTTGTCCAAGTAACTTTGTTAACCATTGAACTTGAACAAAAGGCCAGCGGGAGTTAGAAGAAGACGAGGTTTCCTCAAACATCTTCGAATATGGTCTCATAGCTGCGGCCCTCTGCGGGCAGGATGCGTTGACCGGATGTGATTTGCAAACAAAATATTTCAACAGACAATTTCCAAAAGGACAAATCCTTTTCTTTAAACGCTCGTGATGCGTCTGTTGCGCCTTTCTTTCGGTTTTCCATGCCATAGGTCGCGAAAACTTTTTGTCTGCCGAAGTTCACGCATTCACGGTTGAGCTTGCCAGAAAACGCATGCTACAATTCCCACTATAGGTTTCTGGTACACAGAATGAAAAGATTTATTCGGCACTGTACAAATACGAAAGCAAGCTGAACTGGCCAAATGGCAATTACAAGACTAAGAAGAAAGCTGGTTTCCTAGCGCTCAATTACTCGGATGTTGGCCCGTCAGAAGAATCCCCAAGAGTGATCATTCACATATTTCTGTGCGCTGATTAGTTTCCATAGAGAACCCGGTGAGTGACGTACGACGACGGATCCATCCATAGGACTGTTCAACAATGTTCAGTGCTCAAGAAGAGCAAACGGAGAGCAAACAGCTCACCTGACGAAGAGCATGCTGGAATGATCTTCGTTCAGAGTCCAATTGCACGCTTCTCCGTTGTCCTCTTGACAGACGAGCCCAAAAAGCACGGAAATATCCTGAACGGGGCCAAAGGGTTAGTTCGATTCAAGGAGATGAGAAGAAACATGCATCTGCTTTGATGTGTTCTGCCGCCCACATAGCAACCGCAGTCTTGAAGGCTGGACACCGTCCTTTAATCTGCATCGAAGCGCATTGGAGAGGAAAAGCTCACGCACCGAGACCCATTTGATACTGATCGGAAAAGACAGATTTGCGGAACATTGACACAAGAGGAGTTTCGCGCCAGAGGTGGGCGAGCAGAGCCGCAGGTGGGACATAAAGACTATGACAGAGGAAAGTGACGAAAATATGCGGGTAAGGGGACTTACATGCGGTTCTTGTAGACAACGTGCATATCATCTATTCGTTGTGCTGACCTCTCCAGGACAGTGTGTACATCGGAGACGGTCACGCTGCGCAGGGTGAATTGCCACAACTCATCTTGTTCTGCTGAGGTTCCGGCGGTATCCGCAAACCCTACGATTGGGGTTCCATTGCCAGATCGACTGTGGTGAGTGTGAGCTAAACATAAACCGACTTCGCTGCTACATACCCGTCCTTGAGTTTCACATAAGCTAAGTTGAAAATAATTAGTGTCGTCTGCTCTGTTATTGAATTTGGGACTGTTACTCTTTGAGTTTCTGTTGCGAATCCTAGAGGAAGGTTAGGGGAAGGGAGAAAATTGAAATGTGACTTTGAACTTGTAGAATTCTCCCGCCTGGATGATCTCCCACTCCTGATTGATGGAGGTCCCACCGTCGATCCCTTGAACCTCAAATCCAACGATTTTAGTATCATTTGCGGCGTTACCTGCATTTCCCGAACTTCAGGGATTCTACGCTATATGAAGTTCAGGATATGGTAATCACCTCCCCGTAACTCCATGTACGTGCCACCCCTCAAGTTTCGGAAACTGTAATATCCGCTGCTGGTAAGTCGTACCAGCCATAGCTGGTTGAACAAATGCTTGGTGGTAACGGGGGCGTTCTCATACGCTTGAACCACAGTCCCTGGCCCGGTCATCAGTGTGCGCAAACGAAAGAAGAGTGGATAACTGGCACCGTTCCAGCTATTTCCTAGACACACAGACAGCAAACTCAGGAGCGGTCTAGCGAGGGAAGTTTCAATCACCCACCATCAGAAAGTTCCATGACCACGAAGTGTCTCGAGTTCGTAACGGTATCTAACATTCTTTAGATTACTTACGGGTGGGCGTTTCAGGTGAAGGAGGTCGCCTACAGATTCCCTCGAGGAGGGGTTTGAAGTTAATGACTCCTCCTGCACGGCGCTCAGGTGGCACGATCATCAATGGGTTCTCCATGCTGGAGCCGCAGATTGGGTCCAGCAGGGAGGCAGATGGGTGTGCAGTCTCTGCCATCACGTCTGTGAACAGATCTGCAAGCCGATATATCGGCTTTCCCTCCAATCTCGCGATGCGTCGCTTCACAGAGATAGCATTTCGAGGCGGCGCAACTGATTCCCGTTCGACATGCCCAAGTGCAGGCTCACTCGTATCGAAGGAGCGAATCGAGGTCTCTTCGCCGCCACGATTGTAGAGCCAATAGTAAACTGATTCGACCGGGTTCAGCGCGAAGCTCGGATGGAAAAATCCACTCTACTCACGCATATGTGAGGCATCCCCTTCATAATTTCCCGGTAACTGGAGCGGTGTGTCTGGATTGATGAGGAAGACAAGCGCAACGGGTGTTTGGGGCGTCGCTCCGAGGCTTCCGTTCATAATGTTGACACGAGCACTTGGAACCATCTCCGTCCCTGCATCCGTCATCTCAAACAGTTGAGTGAGGTCGCCATCGGGATCTGGGAGCTCCTCGGCCTGTACCAGTGCCCGTTTCAGCGAGGCAACGGTGTGGGGTGGAGGGACCGATGTGGCCTTGATGTGGCCGATGAAATGACTCTGGTCGTGCTTCTTGCACGCAAGCATTCCGTCCGGCGCATAGACACGGTAATAGACTGCAACGGGGTGAGTGGAAAAATGGAATAAAGACTGTTACAGGCGGCGCACCGTAGCGCGGCCCAGACACCGGCTTTTTGGAGCTAAGAACGGAATCACTTCCGCTACGGTACGATCCAGAATCATCTTGACCCTTATATGGCGGCGGGGAGCTGCCGTCTGGATGAGGAGGGATCATGGGAGAGACGAAGTCGGGCGTCCGTGAGAATGTGGGATGTAATCGATCAGAAAATGCTATCCCCCCAACGATTTGGCGCAGCACGTGCCACGGTGATGCCCGGTGATGGCAGCTGCCAGTCAGCCTCCGAGTGATGGGAGCCGCTTTCAGCGAACGACAAGTCCGTCAAGTCTTCTACAGGCGCGAATGAGTAGGGTATTAACCGTTCTTTAAGATTTTGCTCGTTCGGCTGTGCTATATCCCCATGTGTAACCATTCTCCTTTTGTCTTTCCTCTGCTCTTTGATTAACCCCTTCTGTGCTCCACTGCCTTTGCTTCCCAACACAGCCCTTTTCATTTGCGCTGGAACAGCTGACCTACGCGCAGTCCTTCCTTGACATGCACAGCAGACCGTAGCCGTTGCTGTCTACAACGCAGCGATGCAGCCGTGGAGCCACATAACCTTGCCGGCAAACTCTTCCCATATATAAAGGCGGCCTGCTCTCGTTGGATCTCATTCTTTGCCCATTTCACTCGTCCTCACCATTAATTATGGTCCCGATCTGATTTTTCACATTCTGTCTGCTGGGTACTGGGCTTCAAGTCAAATCTAGTGTGCTATTTCTGGGCTATATCGGTGCACCATCTCTCAAAGCAATTCTGTGCTTCTTTCAATATCGCTAGTCTCAAATTTCCCTGTTCTGTACCTGGGATTGGTGGGAGGATGAAATCTCATTATGGAAATATTAATCTCCCCCGGTGTGAGCTTAAATTTCTCTTCTCAACCGGTGTCTTCCGCTAACACTTACGCATTTTGTTACCTGCACAGTTGTAATTCTTGCATCTTGCACTCTTGAATACCGGAGCGAAGCGGAGGGTTGTCTTGTTACTAAGTATGCACAGCTGTCATAATAAATTTAATGTACACCGCCAACGGGCAGTCACATAGCTGCCAGCTGGAATAGTCTCGTACACAGCCTCTCATGGCATCCCAATTTGGGAGGGAGCCCTGTCATGAGGGTCTGGGAGGCCCGCGGACACTCCCTTGGAGCTTCCTCCGCTTTTTCACTCAAAATCCACTGATTTACCTTATGAAATTTGCGCTCAGAGCCTTGATTTACCTTATTTTCGGAGGGGGATATTCAAAAAAGTGGTTTTTTTTCCGGCCGCAGGCGCATTTTCGCGTTCCAGAGGTGTACTATCGACTATTTCTTCTCTTTGCGACCCCTCGCCGCCGCTGCCGCTGCCCTCACGGTCCGATTTCCTCCTGCCGTCTTCTTTTTTTTTGCGCTGTACCTTCTGCTTCTCTGCTGCAGCCTCCTTCTGCTTCTTAGATGCGCCCCGAGGTGGCTTTGGCTTGCGTTTTTTCGAGCTGGTCCCCTCTGGCTCCTCGTAATCTTCTTCATCCTCCTCCTCCTCCTCCTCCTCCTCTGAATCATTAGCCGAATTTTCGATTCCAAGTAGCCGATATACAGCCGTCGATCGCAGGGCTTCCCACCGCTCCCATCCTACCTGCACTAAGGCAATGCACCTCACCCTTCTTCGACATTTTGGCGCCCGACAAGAGATATATGAGCTCCGACACAGGCGCGTGCGTGAATAAAGCCAAAGCATCTCGTCGAGGTCGTTCTGGAGGAACAATGTGCTGGAACATGTTGTATCCCGGGTGTAACTGTATTATGTTAGGCATGTTCAATTCGTAAATTTCTGTCGACTGACCTGTTCGTACACCCGCAAGCTGAGATAACTCAGGCCGTCGACGGTCTCCGCGGTCACGAAACCCTCATGTCTGCCAGATACAGAGCCATATCTGTAGATTCCTACCACCTCTCCCAAGTAAAGTCGAACCGCGCTGCGCATGATAACAAGGGAGTCGAGTTGTATGGGAGTAATAGCACTGACACCGCGGCTACGCAGATTTGGAACTTTCAAGTGTGTCAGGTTTGACGGCGTAACAAGAAGGAATACGCACTGTGCACGTCTTTAAGAGCAACATCAAGCCTACAACCCAGACTCCACTCGACGGCCCTGCCAGTCGCAACCCACCGCTGATATCTGGCTTTTTGAAACGTTGTATCCTGGCGCATTCCTTCGCTTTGTTGAAGAGCTTCCTTCAACTGGTGTGCCGCGTGATTGAGCGAAAACTTCCCGCCAAGATATTCGACGTTGGTTCGAAAGTCTCGGCCTGTCTCGGAGTTCCCCTTCGTCTCGGCACAGTGGCGCCGACGTTGCGCTACCAGTACGTGGCGAGGAATTGGTGTGCCGTCGGATGGGGGGAATGTAGGTATGGTTCTGAGCGCCGGGGTCTTCGGGGTTGGGTTGAGCAAATTAGCAATCAACATTTTTCCGTGCACGGGCGTGTCGGGGTCAGCGTCCAATTGTTGGTCAATTGCCTCAAGCTCGGCCTAGTCTTTCGCGACCTCCTCCGCCAGGTAGCTCTCCGTCACAATATGGTGGGCCGCATGTGCGAGGGCTTGGGAAAATGTCAAATTCTTCCCGAGCACCTTGTCAGTGAGCTTGTCCTTTGAGCGCACCACCTCTTGAAGTGCATGGGGCAGGCGGCGCACTGTATCCAACTCGAAATCCACATCGTTTGAAGTCAGTGAATACTCCAAGTCGGACTCGGAGTCGGTTTCTGCATCAGTATTGGCTTCTGATTCGGGATCTCCAGCCGCGTCCCGAGATGTGGTTGACGGACGGAAATGGGGATGTATGTCGTCGCTCGAGAGAGGAAGCTCGGGGATCTCCATCCCACAAAACTGTGTCGCAATAGCCGCAGCTTCGTTCCAAGCGACCTCGCACGCGCGGTCCAGGTCCGCACGGGCTGGAACCTGCTTAAGTGCAGCAATTTCCTCCGGCTTGAGCCCGGAGTCGACGAAGTCGAAGGAATACCCATTGTTGGAATCCCTCTCCATCTTCGTCTTGAATTTTCCAGAGGACAGAATACGCTGCCGGTATGCGATGTGCTTGTACATTTGTACTAGCTGCCCGAACGTGAACTCCATGAACGAGCGAGCAATTCCAAAGAAATGCTCCAGATAGTGCGTACCGTGGTGCCAGGGCATAAATGGCACGTGCGGATAGTACTCGAGGTGGGCGAGGCTGAGGAGAATGAATTGGTCGCACAGGCGGATTAGCGTCTGGAATGTTGCATCCGCGAGAAAGCTGCTCTGCTTCTGGAACAGATCCGGATAGCGGCCCTCAGAACGAACAACATTGGCCCGCCAAATAGCAAGAAAATGACGTGCCCGAAATATGCAGGTAACACGTTCAATGTGGGACATGCTACGCTTCATGTACGCATCGAACAGTTCGCCTAGAGTGAATAGAGAGTCAACTCTTGCAACAGATAGAAGGCGTCCAAATCGTACCAAAGATGAATGACAGGACGAAGAAACCTTCCAAAGTAATATCTATAAGGTTGCCCGCCGGATCGACGAGAAAACTGAACAGAGAGTCGAGAAACACTCTTCGCGCCGCTCCGTCGTCTTGTTTCTCCGGATTGAAGACGTCGCGAATGTAGAGAGGGGCGCCGAGTTTCAGGAGGAGCATGAGCACGGCATGGCAAAGGAAAACCAAGCCCATTGTAAGTAAATGCTTTGCAGCATCGACATCGGAGACGATTCGGGATTGCTCCTGTGAACTGGTGAATCGGACTTGATCCAAGGGGAGAGTCGACCCAATAATGTGTGCCGACTTTGAATCCGAGTACTCGGTACAGACAGATAGAAGAGGGCGTAGCTTAGGTTGGGATAAATCAGGATTCAGGGGGTGCAGGAGAATGAGCCAACCTTTGTGCCATCTCCAGCGCATACCCATGGTCCGTCGTAGTTGATCAGTTTCCCGAATTCCACCGCAGCCGCAAGATTTTCAGCGCACAGCTCAGGACTGATCATTTTCATGGTCGATTTTGCAATTCGCCGCCTTGTATCCAAATCAATATTCCATCGAAGAATCACGATAACTGCGCACCGTAATTGCCTGGGAGATATTCCACCGACCATATCCCGGAACAAATCATACTGAGCACCGGAACGCGGTCCATGCGAGCGCATCAGAGCAGCTAATTGACCCAGTTCTGCACTGTATCGGATGCCCTTCATCAAGCGTCCGGTTTTATCCTTCCCGCGACGGACTCTGTCGGTGAACTGATCACAAATGGCAAGGAATGAATCCTTGTCATTGAGGTCACCGGCCTGTGCTTGTTGGTACAAGGCCAAGAAAGCACCACCGGGTCCGTGCTTAGCCTTCGACGAGAGAATCTTGACCACCGCGGGATTCTCGAGAGCGCTCTTGACACCCAACGCAGAGTAGTCGCCGAAAATGCGAGGTGCATATTTCACCTTCTTCACCATTTTAACTGTAAACTCGTCAGGAGCGAGCCGAGCCGTAGCCCGGGCGTCTCGTATTGCTCTCTGCAGTCCAGGGAGCTTTGCGAGATCTGTACACGATGCACAAGTGCCGGTAAGATTTGCTGTTACGCTGCGGCAATCCTTCGCATACACAGACCCGGTGTTGGCTTGAATGACCCGCAATTACCAGACTTTGATGAAGGCGTTGCACCTCATAATCAGTCCACTGTGCGCGGGACGTGAGCCTATTGGTCTGGTGTTTAATGCCCTTTGTTGCCAGCTGAACAGCATCCGTGAGAGAGCATGCAGCAACGACTGCCTTCTCTGGCAAGGAGTCTACCAGAGGCACATCTGCACATGAGTCGGAGTCGGAGTCGCTGGAAGCCGTGTTCCAGTCCTTGTATGGAAAAAGGCGGCGCGAGATACGCAAGTAATCGGTGGCTGACATACCACCGAGGTATGATGTACCTTTTTGCCACGCATATTCGCGATAGCCATCACCATGCAAACCGAGAAATTCGACCTCGGGAGGGACAATATCTGGAGGCGCAATCCTTGTGGGAAATTGGTCTACTGGCACCAAGTGTTTGGTGAGACGCGTATTCTATGGTGCAGTGTGATTTTAGTTACAGCTAGTATAATGATTTGAGCACTTACTGCTGTGACAACCTTTTTAGTTTTAGACTGCACAGATTCGCTTGAGGCGGTGGGAGCTACGTTCAGGGTGGATTTCAATCCGACCTTCGGTTTGGCAATGAAGAAACCGGAAATCCCGGCAGGTCTCGCCATTGAACTCTGATAAATGCGGGTGAGCATATTGAACACTTGAGAAAGCGAACGGCATACCTTATCCACAGTCGTTGCGGTTCTAGTACGTGCACCAGTATGGAAAGCCGGAGCACCACGCTCTAAAACAAGTGATGTTATCAGTTTCGGCATGATAGCCGAAGCCGTGCCGTGACTTGTCCCAGGGTGATTGCTTTTGTTGTAGAGTTGTTCACGCAGCTAAAACCAAGCGAAATATTACCAGGGACGGAGGGGCTTAAGAACTGTGTCAAATTTAACCTGAAAGAGAGGTACACAGCCCCGCTTTTTCGGATTTTGACAGTATCATGGATGTCGCAAAGGATAATGCGAAGTGCTAGATGGACTTTTGGGCTTCCTTGAGCTCTCATCAAGTGTTTTAGCTTGTGATACTCATCTTTGGATTAGTGTGCAGCCTCATCCATCCATTTATTTCTCATTCTTGAATTTTAAGATCAGTTCAACCATCAAGTCACTGCTCACGGTTGTAAAGGTGAATGTTCCCGCTGTACTGCCCAATTTGATCTGCAGGCCTACAGAGAGGGGTGGTCCATTAGTAGAGGATTTGTAGTATTGTAATTGGGGTATTCTTGCCAAGGGAATGATTCAACCTAAATGATATAGTGAAGCACTGTCGTCGAGCTAAAATTATATTCCAGGCCAAGAGGCCAGCCGGGGATCTGGCAAATTTGAGCCTGGAGCAAACCAACAGTTGAAGAACCCCAGGAAAACTCACTATAACCCGTTCTCCAGTTATGTAAAGCATGACATGTCGTGTTCGACTTACCTCGGGCATATCGGGGATATCAAAACTCGCGCTCAAGAAGATTATGGGATGCCTTATCGGGCGCGAGACGATGGAATTAAACATTTTATATCGATATAGACGTCATGAGACCTTAGGAAAGTCCTAAACTCACAGGATTAACCGTCTCTCTGTGCTTGTGCTTCCACAATAACAGGAAATAGCAGTTTTGGTCACTTCTATTGAAAGGGGATAGAAGCCACCGAATCAAATAAATTTCTGAGCGTGCGTAGTGCTACTCAGAGCCTCCACAGGACACGATAGAGCTAGTTTGATCTCAAATCCACTTCGGGAAGACAGCGGCCAACGTTCGGCATTTGATCAAATCATTTGTTTCAAAGCGTGGTGCTCCGGCTTTCCATACACCAGGCTGAATCCCGGTGACCAATGGACAGGTCTTTTGGTGCGACTCCCAGTTCTTCAAAATATAAAGCTTGGTTTTCTCGAGCTTTACGATTCGACCCGGTGTGCACGCGCAATAGACTCCTTGCGCATCTCCTTTAAGTACCCCAGGCGAGGACTTGACTGTGTGAGGGTCTTCTAGGAGGATATTTTGACGCTGCTCCGGTGTAGTCTTAGGCTTTCGCGAGCGTGGCTGATGCGTCTTTTTCCTTTCTCGAAGGCGTCTGGAATAGGTGAATACACAATCAATGATAACAAGAGTTCAACACGTTTACCTTTCTCGGTCTGAATCACCAGCGTCCGAATCACTGTCGTCATCGTGCTCTTTCTGATCCTGCAATTTACGCTTGCCTTCCGAGGAATTCGGGGCGATGTTGGGCTTGTTTAGTGTCAAGTGCTGAACCGTGGGAAGGATAGTGTCAGACAAAGTAGACGGCGACTTTGATTTGGGGGATCCGTGAGCTGGCTCTCTGGCGGCGGACGGAGGGAGTGGTGGCATGTAGCTTTTGGGAAGAGTTGCCACGGCCTGTGGAATTTCCGCTTCAAAGAAATCCTCAGGACCCAATTGGGGAAAGTTGTGATTGACAAAGAGAGGCAGCGATACCTGCAATTGAAATTGAGAAACATAACTTTGTTGGAACATTGGACTTACAGGGTGCGCAGAAGATTGATGGACAAATTTGCAAAACCAAGTCATCCGGAGGGGTCTGACCTCGGAGAGCCGGATGAGCGGGGTTGCAAACAGTGCATGCTCAAGAGTATTCGCAGTATAAATGCCGCAGTGAACGAAATCGAGCTGGCTATGATGCGGCAGTGTATCCCCCAGCTGGGTAAATCCGCCGGGGAACTCCTGGTTGAGCCATTTCAATAAATGCGGGCAGAATTCTTTGTCTACTGATTTGCGTCCAAAAGAGTCTCCTATTTGACTATCAGTCGAGTTAAAGACCGCACGGGATTCAAAGTGTACCGTAACCGAATGCCTTCCTCTTGAAGTCGATGAAGAACGCGATCCAGTGGTTTCCACCGACGTGGAGCGGAAAATACAAAGTTTGCATTCCGAGGTCAACCAGGTCCTTGTAATTCTTCAGGAGGGACCGGGTATACCGACTTGGCCGTTCCTGCATCGAGAACGCAATGATCGCATGCTGAAATGCAAGGGGTGCTACTGTTACAGAAGCATCGAGAGCAGGTATTGCAGCAACCCGAGTTTGAAGGTCAAACATCATGTTATCGATGATTCCGCCCGACAACCATTCATCGTCGAGAAGGCGGGTCCAATCCAACTGCCCATCAGGCGCGTGGGCGTGCACCGTATTCCACGAGACCTGAGAGAATATTGCGAGGTCGAATCCCGGGAGATGATCCCGAACCCATTCTCTGCTGCAAACCCATTTGTTTTGTGCTTCTTGAAGCTCGTGAACTTTCCGATAGAAAGGCAGTGCGAACAGGGGCAGCCGTAGAGTTTTATTGGATGAGTCGAGAATTGGCTTGGCACCGTTGAGCCATTTTTGGGCGCAGTCGTTCTCGAGTTCGCGAAGGAAGGAGTGGGGAGGGATAGAATTAGCAGCCCATAGCCCCGCAGTGAGGTCGCAGTTCGGCACGTCAAAGCTGAACCAGCCGTCCGTCTGGCCGGGCATCTTTTGAGATCCGCCACAAAGCCGGAGAGATTGAGCGCCAAAAATTCGGTCACTGGGAGATCCGGGCTGGGAAATGTCGCCTCGAGACTGACTGGCATTCGGAACGCAGCGCTGCAAGCATCAGAGACCTCTATTGGGGGCGTCCTTGTATTTTCGGCCCACGGCGATCCATTGGGAAGGATCAAATACGCCATCCGTCTCCAGTTCTAGAACGTCGGCCATCAGGAAGAGTGGGTGCGGGCGTGGATGCTGTAAAAATTTACGTGATGTTGCAGACTGTTTATTATTCTTTGATATATTGCAGGGCCTTAGGCTAAGTACCTTAGCGATGCCGAGGCCGATCTGGCCATCCACGGCCACGCTGCCTCACACTGTATTCAAAAAATTTCTCCCACGAAGGGTGATTTACCTTATGCGCGGGAGCGGCATCCGTCATTTTGCCGCTGATTTACCTTATTTTGAGGAGCGGGATAGAGGTCAAAATTGGGCCTTGATTTACCTTATCGCGGAGGAAGCTCCAAGGGAGTGTCCGCGGGCCTGGTCTGGGCCGTAACCAGCCGCTTAACCGTGGGTGGAGCTTTCGCGCTGGGACCCTGGAGGCACCGCCACATCAAGGCTTCTCAGAACGCCGTCCCGCCCTCATCTCGCACCCCGCCCGCCCGCCGACGCGTCCCTGGCCCATATAACTTGCTTTGTATCTATTTCTACACAAATATACTCGGTTTCCTACCCTATGTCCCACAATTACACATTGCGATACCAGCCAAATGAAGTCGAAGATGCTGGAATGCAGACAGAAGACGACGCATCCAGCTCGATCGGCCCATATTCCTCTCCATACATTCCTGCAGTTGACCTCGGAGCACCGGCTGCTGTGCCCTTCCACGATCTCGACCCTACCATCTTACCAAGCGATGATGAAGGGGACCTCACATATGCTTCCTTGCCGCCACCTCCTATCGCACGCCGATCCAATGACGAGAAGGCCCTAGAAATACTGGCAACAGTTTTCACTTCGGAGGATCCTGGTATCAAGACATCTGCGGGTGTGTTCTATCGGGACAGCGGACCTACTATGATAATGCAGCACTGGTTTTCCAGAGAAGGACTACGGGATCTGGATTGTAATATAAACCAGTGGATCATGATGACTGCTGCTGCCATCGGGGCCAAGGAATTTTCCCGATTGATAGACCGTGCAGCTCGTGGTCCACATGCCGAGGCTGCAAAAATCCTTCGGGTGCGCGCCGAGGACGCCAATGTTAAATTGGTCCAGGATTTTCGGCTACGGAATCTCACAAACATTTACGACCATACCCTTTCCAATGTCCAACTATTCCTCAAAGCATTGATTGGCAAGGAGAATAAGACGGCAGCAGAGGGAAGCCGCAATGTTGATGATGTACGTCCGCTGCTCAACTCGTTGGGCTTAACTCACCTTGCACAACTCCAGGGCCGTACTTTAATCACCTCCATCGCGCTCAATCTGCGCAGTCGACGACTGAACCTGCACCAGGTTGTGAACAGTTTTATTTTCTGGGACAACAAAATGCCGAAACGGCTTGTGCAAGCAATGAATCATCTCGGTGTATGCACCTCATCCCAGTTCCGGACAGATGCCGTCACATTTGTCTCGAAGGATTCTGTCGCCATTGCTCGCGCTGTTTCTGCAGATCCTATGAAGCTTAAAATGCTCGTCACATTTGTCTCGAAGGATTCTGTCGCCATTGCTCGCGCTGTTCACTCCAGGAATTTTGTTGTTTCGGAGTGACTGGAAATGTTCCTGATATCTTGAATTCCAGCAACAGAATAAGCACTGCTGAAACTAGAGATTTCAGGGTTAGTATCTACTGCACTGAAACAATGAGTATCCGACTTCGTAATTCTGTGGCTGATATGCAACATATCAGACCGCGTATCAGTTGTCGGTCCGGAGCGGGCCCGCCCCGGCCCGGATGATCTGGCAGTATCAGCAGCGGTATCAGTTGATCGGATTTGCTGAGTATCAGGCGGACACCTGATACTTCCAGTTTCAGTTGGTCCAAAACTACACCCGATTTCTCCAATATTGGTAGCTCTTATATTGTGGCCGGAGCATGAGATATCAGGAACATCTTCGGGCCCACCAATACAATCAATTTGGCGGAGTGGTTTCTGCAGATCCTATGAAGCTCAAAATGCTTCCTTATGACAACTTTAACTGGGTATCCCATGTCTATAGTGGTGGCAAGGTTCGGTTCAAAAATCGGTCCAAACCTGAACCGAACCTGAACCGAACGCGCGTTCGGCGTTCAGGTTCAGCGAACTCCGGAACCTGAACGCGAGGTTCGGTTCAGCGTTCGGGGGGAACCGGGCGCGTTCGAACGCCGAACGCAAATTGAACCCGAAGTCGCAATTTCTGTCATTTAGACTGCAAATACGAGTCCTTTTTGGTGAGGAACTGCAGTGTATAGCATCAATATTCAACATGCACGGTTGTTCCCTGCCTCTGAACCACTATCCGGGAACACGTCGCTGTTTCTGGCTTGAGACCTATGACACATCAATATGTGTCACGCCGGTAATATAGCAAAATTATACCAACCTCGATGTTATCGACTCATAATCCCGCTCAGGATGTCTTGCGCGCCAATCCTACACCTTTTATGACCGTTTCATACATCCAGGGATTTTCTTCTGGCCGGAAGTTTACTTACCTCTGCATCATCAAAAAATTTCGGTTCGAATGCATTCGAACGCCGAACCGAACCGAACGCGGGTTCAAGTTCAAGGTTCGGTAACTGCCTGAACCGAACGCCAGGTTCAGGTTCGGCGTTCAGGATGGAAGGCCCTGAACCTGAACCGAACCGAACCTCGCCATCACTACATGTCTACGAGGCATCCGCGATGCATGGAAGTATTAAACACGACCAGATGTCTGCTTTACTCGTGGTTATAAAGCTGCCGGATGGCCTGTTGGCAATGTCACCCGAGGAATTGGCCAGTGTAGCCCGCTTTAATGCTGCCGCTGGAGCTCGTCACCGGCCTGCCCCCAAATCAATCACTCACAGAGATCATGCCATCGCGTGAAGACCAGGTGTCTTTTCGGGACAACTGCATCAAGCACATCGGATTTATTCTATGTGACGAAGTCCAGCAGTGGTCAAGCCTCCTCCGCCATTTGGGAATATTTATAGATCCCAGAGCGATTCCTCCCCACATCACGGAGCGCTATTACCTCCCTACATACGACCAGGAGCAGGGGTCAACTCGAGGGAATATGCTTGTCCTCCAGCATTATTTCCACGATGTCCTCCGAATTCTTAAGGCTATCTTCGAGAGAATCATGTTTTTTGTTCTCGGAGATCGGCTTACCACCAGTCGCGACCGTGCAGCGCAGATCAGCGGGCCTTGGATCGTTCCGAGTTTCGATCTGACCACCTCTCCAGCATTGCTGTTACTAGCGGGCTCATGCACGAGTGCTTGAATTTTGTCGAAAACATGGGCAAAAATTACTGGGGCGATTCGGACGACTCCATTGGCCTCCTTACGATGCGGAACACACTTCCGAATCGTGAGGAGATCAACCTCCGCAAAGTCGACTTCTACGGCTGGCTTCGATTTCTGGATGCTGTCCTCTGCTCGTTGATTGTCCGAGCAGCCATGGTATCCCTCAATATTGGTTCTATCGCCCAGCTGGAAAAGCACAAGATTAATTCCCCTGATACATTCCTCCTTCCTTCTGTAGACCGTCTCGAGGCCGACGGCATTAAAAAACTTCGGGGGAACACTGTCTCTGGTCATGCTGTTCTCTTGACCCATGACCTGATGACTTTGCGCGAGATGAGGCATGCCATAAAGCACGGACATCCCAGTCGGGTTCGCCGCATGCTTAAATATTGGGCACCCATGTTTTATGCGGGCGGGAACTACAATTATGCCCACGAAACTATGGAGCTTCTGCACAACATTGTTCACGACTGGCCAGAGCATACTGCCGAAATCCTCGAAGCTGGAATGATCTTCAATACAAAGGGTGGCCCTGCTGATTTTCTGGAGGGTGATATGGATGTTGAGCACTTTAACCTTGTCATCAAGGACCAGATTCCGGGCGTGAATGCATCGCCGGCATTACTGGAAAAGATTGTGCCCGCACTTGGTCATATCCAGCAATCTTACCGCCCAAATGTACAAAGATCTCGGAGTAGAAGACCTCAACCTATCTCTCTAATCCCGGAATATGGCACCACATTCTGGGATCAGAGATAGAGTCGTTTCTTCTCTCGTCTCTCGTTATAGAATCTATCTCCCATTCATCCCGGCAAGCTGCAGTCAAGAAAAAAACAACGATCAATTCAGTCTACAGATCGTCGTCGAGTACTATAATCTGTGCACACTTATGAAATGTGAAGATCCAGAATCTGTAAAATACAAGCCAGATGAATTTTATTCTAGCAAGTGCTCCACTCCCAGCTTGCTGTTCTTCGGAGACTGAAACTAGATCTACTTCCTTCGAAGTGGCGCGTGAAGGCGACGAAGGCGGTGTGTGCTCCCACTCCTCCCACTCTCGTGGCAGGGCCGAGCCGCCAGCGCGCGCCCAGAAAAACGTCCGGATGGCCTCCTGCCCAGCAGCAGTGGACCATTTGGGGCCTTGTGGGATCATGTGATTCTGGTCGAGCTCATCGAGAAGCTCCGTGGCCTCGAAAGCGCTGACGCCGTCGAAGCCGGCATCGCAACCAGCTAGGCATACAGCTAATGTCCAACACAGGCTAGCGTGCCAGAAGGGGCCGGAGGAAGGGCATGAACCAAGGTGATCCAACAAAGCAACGTGTGGAAACTCTTCAAAAACAACGATGCGGATAAAACCTGCTCTGGTTTGCTTAAGCAAGCTGCGTCGAGACGAGCCAGCCTGTTTAAGCCGCTTAAGCATTTCCAAATCTTGTATATAGACTTTAATACACTACTTAATACTTGTACTACTAGTCAGCCGAGCCAGCTTAAGCTGCTCGACCTGCGAGAAGGCTGCTTAAGCCAAATGGAAGTGATTAAACTGGCTTAAGCAGGTTAAACAAGCCAAACTGCTTAAGCAGGTCATGAAGCAAATGGCGGCTTAAGCAGTTCACGGCCACCAACGCTTAAGCAGTGGTTATCGAGAGGACTGTGTTTGGTGGGCCGAGGAGCAATATTACTGACAATGATCTTGTGACTCCCGTGCAGCAGAGACAGTAGATCTAGAACCAGAATGCTAATGATGAGAGCTTGCTCGTACCAAGTCCTAGGTGGCATGATATGTAGGTACCCGAAGTGTAGCCGGGTGTGGGCATATTCGTCCTTCCAAACGGTTCAGCGGTGCTGTGTGTGTCCAGGAAAGAAATGGGAGGAGTAGATCAGGTTTGTGTGCACGACGCAGGAAATCGCAGTTGTCTGGGATGTCGATGGAAGTGGCAACATGGCAGTCGAGAGAAGAAAGGCGCCAAGTTGCCACTGATTCAGTGATTGGCAGGAGATCGGCAATCAGCGGCGCTGTCGCTGCCAAGGCCGAGCCTTCCTCTTTGTTCTCATGCTCTCAAATCGTCAACGCTTCCATAACAGTGGCATCGACAGTTCCACCTTGACCTTTGCTTGGGGCCACGACCAGGCACCAGCTTCTCCCATGACTACTCAGTCCTTTGGCCCAAGGTTTTCGGACTCTAGACTCGTAATTTGCTCGCCCAACGCAGCCATCTGTTGTTCATGAGTTGAGATATCTATTATCGATGCTTGAATTCCAGGTATGGCATGTAGTCGAAAGACATACTCTGTGGACTGAACGAATAAATCGCAGCTGGGGCCCATCTCATGGCTCCTCAGCGCAGAGCTCTTTCCGCTCTGGATGCGCGTTCGCAGCATGTCCATCACCAGTACCTCGGACTTGCCCTTCGAATGCATTGTTTGCGTCGCGATGCCCCCGCTCTTCGGGTGCACACTACTTTTCCCTCGCCGGTGCGGGAGTTCTCTCGGGGCTCGCAGTGTGGCATGTGTCCGTCGAGTCAGGCAGGCAGGAGGCCTAAGCTGCACAAGCTGCTTAACTCGCTTTAGCCGCTTCAGTTGCTTAAGCAGCAGTATGGCGACCTTTGATACCGTTCAAGCTGCTCAAGCAGATTATTCTGCTTAAGCAAAGTCATCCATAGTGTAATTACTTCAGATGTATTGTACTAGGCCTACATTTATGCTTAAGCAGCTTAACCAGGCCTGCGCGTCTCAACGTAGTTTGCTTAAGCAAACGTGAGCAGGTGACAGGATGCGGTATCCATCCTATGACGTTCAGTGAGAAGCTTGCGGAGTACAAAGACGTTTTTACTTGTGGGTCAACGGTGATACGGTTGTCGTGATATGCTTCGAGGAGTTCGGACGAGATTGTGAAGACATTGTCAACGGAGATGCATTGCTCACGCGAAAAGGTGGGTGGCTGCGAAACTGTGAGGTGAGACAAGAGGGGCCGAGGGAAAGCAGACGGACGGCAACAGCACGGGAAAGAAGTGGAGGAATAATCCAGGTGATGCAGTCGGAGGAACGGCCAGTGAAACAGCACAAACCGCGGTCGCGCTGGCGGGCCACGCTGGCGAGCCGCTCTGGGACAGGTTTCTGGTGAAACAATGAGTGCAGGTGGTGAAACGGGTGGAATGCGCACCGCCATGCGATAAGCAGCTTGGTGATGATCGTCAGGGACGTCCCAAGTGGGTTCCGTCCTGGCGAAAGTTGGTCTGGGCATGGTGCAGCCGACTGGGTAGGGATATGGATTGCCGTTGTGGTCAAAGAGGGCGTAGCATCCGGGGGGGCAGCGGGTCCGAAGAGTCACAAGGAAAAGTCTCTGTGCCGATCTCGTCGAGACAACGGATAAAGATGTCGGCCACCAACGACAGTGATTGGACGGTAAACGGCGGGAGGGCGGACGGGCCTGGCGCGAGCGGAGTGACGTGCAAGGAGGAAGAGCCAGCGCGAAAGATTGCGTGCGCTGACTGGGGTTACGTCGGAACTGAGCGCTGGACGGGTTTAGACGGCATGGGACGGGAGAAAGGATGGCACGGACCGCTGACGAGGCTCACGAGTGGGGAGTGCGTGTCTACGCTACAGAGGAGGACGTCGGGGACGTACGGCGGTGTCGGCGGCGAAATGACAAAGCCGAATCGACCGAGCTTAAGACGCGTCCTTGGGCGAGATTCCATGGTGGCGGCACAAAGAACGTGGCGTGTGGGAAACATTCATTCTGATGACATAATGACATCGCGGAACTCGGACCGTGACATCGACTATCGATTACTTACATCCATCTCGTGCAGTATCCTTACCCATGGATCGGTGGTTCTTCTCGGATGAGCACCAGGGGTGGAGCAGCTATCCTGGGCACATCGACCGGCGGTGCTATCCAAATAGCAGCAATCGTGGAGTACACATCTGGGGCAGCACGACCATGTACGGCGAGCCGAGGGTTGTTGCGGGTAAGCTACTTATTAGGAAGCGGCACCATTCTGCTGATGCACTACGAGTAGGGTTCGCGATATTTAACCGGCTGCAGGTAAGGGAGATGTCGAAGTTTTTGGGTATCATCTATAAGACTGAGTGTAAGTGCCGCTGGGCCATCGGCACGTCTTCGTCCTTGCTGATTTTGCATAACAGCATCCTCCTGGGTAATCCTCAATGCAAAGGGATTATTTTTTGAGGACGATGAGGCAGGGGGCCAGATCGCAGACTTCGAGGATGCTGTGACAGCCACCAAAACCCATAACCTGCGATTGGATCCGAACGACGGACAAGTGATCCCCGAAGGCCATTACATGTGGTTTAAGCGCAATGGGACACGCCTGGCGAACGACATGCCGGTATTCAAAGGGTGGCTCCTCTCCCGCGTTGTCACCGCACCAGGCAGCGTGAAACAGAGTGGAAGTGGGACGGGAACACCGAGTCGAGTAGGGACACACCAATAACTGGCGCCTGCCAGCGACTGATCGCGTTTCAGAATGACAAGATACGTCCCCAACGACGAGAGCTAGACGGTCGCTGTCGTGTAACGGGAAGGCTCGCACTTGACCGCGACCAGCCGCGAGGGAAAGATTGGGGCGCACTTCACAGTGCGCATGTGTTTCCCCTGGGATGGACTGCTGAATTGAAGGTGAGTGCCTGCCATGCGGGGAGGGCAGACGCCAAGAATGATACTTGGGCAGATGAAGCAGTTGTTCAGCGCGGATGCATTCAAAATGGTCAAGGAATTGGGTCTTCCCAAAGAGGACTTGCTAATCAACACGATTCTCATGGATGCACGAGTCCACGGATGGTTTGACGACTACCGGTTTGGAATCTGGCCGGTAGAAGAGGACGGGCACTGGTATGGTAAGATTTTTCGATTTGAGCACAACCAGTGCGATGTGGATGGAGAGTGGTTACTTGCAGCTGCCCGCCCAGCCAAATTTCTACGACCAGCCCATGGACAACGAGAGACAAAGGAGCAGCGCCAGGCCCGCGAGAGGGATGAGAAGGAGCGACAGGATGATAAGACGAAATACAACATGACCGATGAGCCACCATTGAGGGAACTGCTGAAAGTTCACTTCGAAACCTGCCTCCACTGGCATGTCAAAGGCATGGGGTGGGCCAAGTAGACTTGTTTGGAAAGTCCAGTGCGCATGGCGAGATTGGCCTTGTAATTCTTCACAGAAGAGCATATGCATCACCAAATCGGGAAAAAGCTTGCGAGCGAATATAAGCGGTTACGATCTAGACAATCCATATAATCTTCACAATTATTGTGACCGAAATCACAAGTGCTTGTAATCGCAAGTCTGCGTGTGTGACGATCATCGATTCAAGTATGATTGTGAAGTTTGACAAGACTCATGACACAGAGAAGCCTTTATCTGCCCTTTCAAGCGCAAATAGCCCTCCCTGAATCTCGCCATACAGTTATGCGGTTATCAAATTTTGCCCAGACCAGTTTGTAGCAGATGAAAAATATGATATTAAGTGTACGCAAAGAGAAGTCTAGGTACGGATTCTACACATCAGATTCACGGGCGAGCCGAGCAGCCCTCATGAGGGCCACCGAAGATGTCTCGCGCGTCTCGCGGGACAACCGGTTCTCATGCTCCGCATACAGGGACCACCGGGGGGTGGGGCCGAACACATTCCTGTAAAGGCGAGGTCAGAATGGTGTCTAGCATTGCCTCGAAATTACTTACGTGTTCCACCAATCAAGCAGCCGAGCTACCTCGTTGCGCGCGACAGGGCAGGCGCCGAGCGGGAATTCAAAATACTCGATTATGTTGTTATAGAACTCGCGGTAGTCGAATCCACCGTCCTGGTCATCCCAATGGTTGGCATCTGAAAGGGCGACACGGTACTAGAAGACGGAATCAGCAGGGGTCGCGCATCAGATACACGAGACTTGCCTGAACCGCCGCGTAAGCGATCGAGCGCGGGGTAACAGTCCTCAAGCCGATGATGGCTGCAACGTTGCGCTTCGACTTGGTGCCGAGTTTCTTGGACTGAGTTGTTCTGGGTCTCGAGCTGGAGGCACGGCGGGTGGGAGAGAGAGTCGAGATCTCCTTGTCCTTGGGCATGGTCTTGACGGACAAGGGCGAGGTGAAAATAAATTTATAAGTCTGTGCAAGCGTCACTACGTGCACGAAAGGCAAGAAAAAAACTAGTATTACCTTCAAGAGGATAACGTTGGTGAAGAGGTGTGCCTCCGGGAGAGCTGGATCAAATTTACCGGGAGGATATAGGCCGGCCCACCAACTACCACTTTTGGGAGTAGGGTGGGGGGGCCCCCCTAAAAAAAAAATCGAAAATTGGAGCACCGATGCACACCACCTAGAAAACCATTTCCCCTCATTGAAGTATGTCGGTAGCTGTCACCGTTCCCCCGCTACAGGCCCCATTAGTCCAGGCAGCCCACAAAAAATGGGAGTATGTTCAAGAAAAATTGAGGTGTGAAAGAAAATGGAAATTCTTTCACCAAAAAACTAGAAATGTTCAACCAGTGTCTACTCCGAATCTTCGCTCAAGGTGCGCCGAAAAGTCAATATTAATCAGAATTATTATTTAGTTGCGAGATCATCCGTATCACTGCCTCACAATAGACGTCGATCCCTAGTGCCATCGTCCCTATCGCAATCAAAATCTCCAAGTAGCTCCTTCACCGCCAAAAGGTCTATCAGCATTCACCAGTATTCCAGTGTCGTGTTCTGCTGCTGTTCCAACCGGTTGCCAGAGGCTCATTATTTGAGACTGCGGAGGAAGGTACTAAGTGTGTGCTTAGATCTGGCAATCCGTTTCGACCCAAGTGCGTACATCCAGCGATTTGAATGCGCCGTGCGCCGAATAGACCCAAATCGACTTACTGGTACGTAGTCCAGCCCCATCAGGACGAAGTGTTTGACAATTATGTAAAAAGTGAAGGAGTTTGAATTACATACTAACAGAAATGGCCTTCATCTATTGCGTTCCCAGGGTTCCTGATCATCCCGCGAATACTCGAATAACCCATAATCGTACGTCCCCAGGGCGACCTCCTAAACACCCAATAAATTAAGTGTAATCCACAACATGAGCAGCTCTGCCTACCTTCGCATGGACCTCGGCGCGCTGGACAGATTCTGCAATTTTCACATCCGAGGACGAGTTTATCATTCTCATCCCATTTCCGTCTTTGTGATAGAGAACAACCCTCCTTCCACTGTAAGTGTCTATCTGAAATACCTGTTGCAGATGTCTCTCGAGATCCCAGACAGAGGTGGTTTTGTGGAGCAGGAGCTGATATGTGACCTCCTCACTGTTCCCGAAACCGGTCCACACAACTTGGAAATTTGTGACATCCCAGTCAGATTCCTTTGCCAAGCCGGGCAAGAATGGCAGCCCCATTTGAAGAGGACGAACTGGCGGAAGCGGATAGTGAATTGGTGGACGTGGCTGCTCAATGGCAGGTTCGCGTGCATACCCCAGCATGCGGATCTTAATGGTGTTGTGGACTTGGTCAGCAAGGGCAGAAAGACGGGGGCCAAGGGGGAAGGGGGCACACCGAGTTTTCAGCCAAATGGGACTGGTTGGCAGAACCACAGGAGGTGAATGAGGAGCTAGAGAGGGTGGCAGAGAATGAATTGGTGGACATGGCTCCTCGATGGCAGGTTCGCGTGCATACCCCATCATGAGGATCTTAAGCGTGTCATGGATTTGGCTTGCAGTAGGACGCGCCTTGGGGTCTCTATTCCAACAACGCTCCGCCAAGTCCCAGATACTGTCATTCATCCGTGGACACTCGTCTTCTTCAGGACGCTCTGGGCGCACACCGATCCGGAATACCAGTTCGATGAAATCACCGTACGGGACAGCTGTTAGGGGAATTTCGTCTGTGTACAGCCGAAAAGGGCATCAATGTCAGTGGAGGGTAAGGGTAATGAAAATTTGACGGTGAAAGGCACCTCATAGAGTGTCATGCCGAAGGCATAAATATCAGACGGCGGTCGGGGAAGAGATCCGGACAGCAATTCCGGCGCTATCCAATTGCGACTCCCTGGAACCGCAGTATCGCTACCGATATGAGTGCGGCTGGTGATATCTGCTTTGATACGGACTAGACCAAAGTCACAAAGAAGGGCGCGCCCGGAGTCCTCCACGAGGACATTGATCTTCAAGCCAGTCAACATGCACCGGGTTGAAATAAATGATAGCACTTACAGGTTGTTAGAAAGGCGGAGGCTGTCGGGTGGGGTCGGGTTTTCTCGGAGTCAGGTCGATTACGGCGCGCCGATGACGTCATATGACTGGCTTAGAAGCGGACCTCTGCCGCAACTTGAAGCGCACACTGACATTTACATTAATAATTGCGCAATTTTTGGTAACTCGACATTCCTTGACATCTCATACCACTCCTCCGGCGCTTGAAACTGGAATGCCTAACATTCCACTATTATTTCAATGTATTTTCTTCTTTCTTGCTCTCTATTGCCCGCCAACTCCATTCTTTTTGACATTTTATTTGATCCTCGACCATCGTGCTTGGAGAGTTGTTAAATCTAATTATTTGTAGCTTTATTTTCTCATTTTTTTACAATTGTCATATAAAATGTTCAAGTTTTGCTTTGAAGATCAGCTCACTTCCCGTTAACAATGTGCTACTGAGTTCAACTCATTGTTGAGTCCTCTCCCTCCACCCGGATCGTTTATACTACCCTCGCCATCGTGCCTCTGCGTTGGCAATGTGGCCACTGCTTTCGTCATTGCAACCCCAACTCTTGTCTAACTTGTTTTGTTGCTGCTCTTATGTACCGTTGCAGCCATCGCTTCTGCGCTGGCTCAGTCGTAGTACTCCAGTCATTTTTGAATGCGCACGTAGCCGCGTCAATGTTAAGCATGATTAGGCAAGGCTTGGAGGCCGATATCTGGCCAAGCATTCCGATTGGAGGAGAGCCATGCTTACGCACGAAGAAATGGCCAAAAGGTGATGCTATGATACCAAAAAAGGAGAATATGTAGCGTGGAATTCAATCAGCCTGAGTGGATATCATCAATCAAGGTGAGTGGGTGACACACTCAGCCTTATGCAATTCATACAGTGATTCCATACACTCAGGCTGATTGAAACCTCTCCCCACAGTGATCCAGCAGATAAAGCCTATGGCCTCCAATGATCATGTTTCGGGACAATATCACAAGATTGCACTTCGCGACGCTCGATTCCATTTGTTGTGTGGCCTAGATGTCCTTGGCGCTCCTAAACAACATGGCATCGTGGCAACATACTTAACCCGTATGAGCGCTCCATAAAAGTCGGCCGAACCTTTATTTACTCCATTGAGACCAAATAATCTACGCGCAACGGGGGATGCTTGGGAACATCCGTAACTCTGTAGCCTATCCGACCAGGGCACGCTCTCCACGATCATGGATTCAAAACGGCCTAGCTCTGCGAAATACTGATTAAATCGTGCGTGATGCGACCACCTGCAGTTTCTGTCACGGTTGAACAGAGGGGAACAAAGAAGATGCCGATCAGTCTATGTGTATAATTCTCTCCTTTGACAGCCAGTTCCACTGTTATGGGTCTATTCACAGGCTTTGAATGGCGCGAGATAGGCTAGATCAGAATATCGTCCAATACTGAATGTTGGGCCCCAAAAGTGGCCAATTTAGGGGGACGAAGATCGTTGGTCCCACCCATTTTTGACCTTAAACGGAATCCCTTAGACAACCGATGCTGAATGTTGAGCCCTAAAAATAATCAAGGCTCAGGAACACAGCGGCTTATCCTTGGAAAAGCTCGCGAAAACGTAAGACATGTGGCCTATAAATCTCGGAAAATTGCTGCCTTGATACAAATCATGTCGTCCCCAGATGGCAGGAAGTAAAGAGAATTGGTAAGACATCCTGCGGTCTGTCTTATCCATGACTAGCCGCCTGTTAATCAGGGGAAACGAGGGCCATCTTTCGTTGCTGGACACGGGGGTCTTCTGGCTGGTTGCTATGGAAGGTGGTGGCATAGATGTACTAGTCAAAAACCCAGCCACCAAGCTTTCTGGAACTTTCCGCAAATAGAGTGAGATCCCAGACGTCCTTGTTGGTTTGGATCTCTCTCCCATTTTGACTCGTGAACATCTCAAGATGCCTGCGCTCGTTGACGAGGACGTATTTGAGGCGACATGGGCACTAGTAGAATCCCAGGTCATGGTTGCTGCGGTAAGCCCCAATCCCACTGGTTTTATTCCTCTGAAGCAATTCATTAGGCTGCGCTGCTCATGCATGGTGAGTCTTTCATTCGTAGACCTCCTGTCTATGCTCACTACATCGTCCTCTCAAGGGGTGTTTCTTCTTCTATTCGTGCTGGCACTGTTCCTATTGCTGCGGAACTACGCTCCGGCACAGCGGGTACTACTATTTACCACTATTCTACTAGCCTTGTTCGCAACCGTGCAGGTTTCTCTTGACGCTGCTCTGGCCACCGTGATATCCTCGGTCCTGCAAATCCAGATGAGAGAAGGGACGGCAGAACGCGTGGTCGGGTTGCTGGATGCCTTTTCCACGATATATAATGTTCGGCAGGGAGCTCTCGCTACCAACAAGTAAGTCGTCTGAATGACTGTTGGTAAAAAAGTGTACTAATATGAAAAGCAGTGCCATTGCAGACGGTCTCTTTGTACGTGGATCGGTGGACACCATTCCCTCATTTGCCGATGCTGTACAATGCAGCTCTATCGATGTTCAGTGATATGGTCATCCAGTCGTTACGCCCGAGTTGTTGTCGCCATCCCTCTCTTCCTGATCTTAATGACTGCAGGTATTTATTTACCTACAGCCGGCGTATTTCTTTTCGGTTGTTTTTGTTCCCAATTCATTGAATCCTGTATAGCGATCGGATACGCCACCATCTATCTTGTCTTAGATATCCGCTTTCCATTCGTTTTCGCTCTTTTGACGAACCTGGTTTTACTTGGACTGACAGGTATGCCAGTTTTCGCTCACCCTGATCCAGGCGCACTCAGAGAAATTGTAGCGGGGAGAATCTGGAACAAGAGACGGGCCGCGGCGGTTCTTCTAGGGATCACAGTGCACCGGCGGTATACTGCAACACTTGAAGTCATGTAAGTAACTAAATTTGACCGAGGAACATTCACCTCATATTTCGATCTAGTTTGGAATCTAGCTTGCTATATGTCATCTGTGATATCCTGTACATGAGTAGTATAACGAAGTCGGTGCCTCCATTCGGAGTAGGTCGCTCCAACTCGAATGGTCCGCCACACGCTTGAATGTATTTTACAGGTATTCCAGAATATCTGCTGGGGCGGTCTGGCGCAACTATTGGTTTGTCTGCGTCCTTTTCCACGTCGTATCCTTTTGATATTCTGTCAGAACATTTTCCCTATGATGATGATAGTCCGGGTGGCGCTGGCTAGGACTCCACCGCCCGCCTCGGTGGTGTCAGCATCGGACAAGGAGGTGGTTTAGTGGTGAAGGATTACTTGTAATGAACTCGCCCATCGAGTTGAAGGAAAAGTGTGTCTCTTAAAGGACAAAGTCATTGTGACCGTCTGTTTGTTACCTCACTAGCAGTTACCCGTGCTTCGCCACGGATATGTGTCTCACTTCATACTATTGTCGTTGGATCACCCGTCTTCTTCGAAGACGCTGGTCATGCTATCTCGGAATAGATGTGTATTCCCTCATGAAGTATCGTGATCACTGATACCTGAGCATTCAATTTCTATAACTCTCCCAATATCTACACTGACGCTGGGGTTGATTTACATCGTACTCGTGGTCAAGTGCGCGATCCAGAGCTTGGGTCTGATCTACCGACAGCAAGTTAAATCCGACATGATGCCAGAGTGTTTCGAGAGATACCACAGTCAGGGTGAGATTCCAAACGTATCTACCCTGCCTCGACTCTCCTTCGTGGAGTCTGCGCTCGAGAACGAATATTCCTGCGCCCATGCGCAGATAATAGATGCTGATGTTGGCGGCAAGTTCGCGTTGCAGGGGACTCTGGAGGTATTGTCCGAAATGTGCGAAATTTTTGCTCACTGGTGTGCATGGTGAGGAGGCAGAGGTAGAAAGGTATGAAAGCGCTAGAGGCATCAAATGAGCAGTTAAAAATAGAACTTCAACAATTTGGTGGAGCGACTGCTCAGAAGTCAACATCCTTGCAGAATTGTAGAGCAAATGCCGTCACTCACTGTCCCAGTAGCCAATCAGGTTATCTGATGTTTGGCTTGTCTTGTCTCGCACCCATAGGAAGTTCTCATTTCTAATATAGATTTGGACGTACCCAAACACCATCGCGCTTGAACAAGTTTCGAATCATGTAAAATCAAACTGCTTGAATAGGGCATCAAACCGTCCGTTTTACGCCCACGGGCGTAAGAAATACGGCGTAATTTTCTTACACCATGAGTGCAGCCGTCCGTCAAGGTCCCAAGTCATGAGCCAAACGGAACGGGTCCCGTGCGTACCGTCCGTTTACGCCGTATTTACAGTCTTGGTAAGCTGATCTGGATTTGAGTGCGATTTCAGCCCAAATTCACCTTGTTTTGGCCTTGAGAAGCTTGTGAGAAAGACAGAAGGAAGTGCTGTTGGCATCCAATGCAAAAAAGTTGCGAGAAGCAGAAATGTGCTCACAACTTGGTCAAAATAGTTGCATGTTGAGCCCGGCCCGGTCTCGAGATCACTGATAGGGTATGCTCGGCAATGAGTTTGCTCTGCTGCATAACGCTGTGGCAGGCTGTCAGCATCATCGGCATGCTCACTTTTGGCTGATTATGTGAGCCTGTCTTTTACGCGTAAACGGCCGGTTACGGGACCCGCAAACGACTTCACCCGTACCGTCACCGTGCCGTTGGAGGTTGAACCAACCTCGCCGACGGTACGGGGCGTAACCGTTTTTATGGCCCATCGTTCCGTAATTATACAGGATGGTTTGATGCCCTATGCTTGCAAAATTCAACGCTCATGCTCCCATGTGGATTGTAGTCACACACTTTCAATTTTTTTGTGCAGTATAAAGGGTTCTCGATCTCTTGTACAACCATGACACTCTTTATCTTAGAGTTCTACCAGGATCCAAGACTGATAAAGGAAAATTGACTCCATGTCCCTTTGCGGTGAGTGCCAGTGATAGTCAAATCAGTGTTTAGCAAAGCAGTGTTTGCACACAAGATGCGCCACTGGCGCACTGCAGCGACCAGTGCTAGTGTCTGTGCCCTAAAATCTCGCCAAGGTGCAGCACAGTGCAACGGGGCTCATATTTGGATGGCTACAGCTTGGCTAGGCTTGTGACCAGCCTGCTACAAATGGCAAAAATATGTGGTAAGGACTTTGCTTGTAGGCAGGCTACTGTAGTGTTTCAACCAAAGGTTCACGGGGTGTCACCTGTCACCTCAATTGTTCACTGGGTCAGTTGTTCATTCCTCAGCAATCACGATAAAATTACCATAAAAGGCAATTCAGCAGTTGCCGGGCTGGAAATTTTCGCGTTTTTAGGCTTATTTGGGTCAAAAATTGCGCTGTTACCTGTAACCAAGGCCCAAATTGTTCATTCACAAGCCCATGTCACCCGTCACCTGAACCTTTGGCCAAAACACTACAGTAGTACAATTTGGGACATGCTAAAGGGCTGAGCCCGGACTTGGAAAATTTGGCTTGTGCCGATCACCGGCATTAAAGTGGCTATGCATGCCATCAATCTTCACTCAAATGCGAGCCTTCAGAACTCACCACATACAGGCCTTTTAAAAATTCTGAAGAGACAGATTTGAAGAAAAATCAGGATTAGACTCTCATGTATCTGAGATCTTTGTAGCCAACTTAATTTGAGCCCAGAACAGAAGAAAGGAAAATATTTCAAACTCTGCGCTCAAGTCTTTCCCACAGCCCGAGTTGTATCAGCCTGGCTACGGCAACGTGTTTGCCACAATGGTTGCTCTCTTTAAGTAGGCCGGTAACGAGCCTATGGCTTTGCTAGAGTGGGAGCCCTCACACTAATAGCACTGAACTTACAAGACAGGGCACTGACACTGAATGCTGCAACTTTGCAATAGCAGGAGCACTTATACAAATGGCGCGTTCATGGTCCATCAGACTACATGTGGGTCTTATGCTGCCACGCTGCATGTGTTCTGTTGGAATGGTGACCGTAACGCACCGCGAGGCATTTGTTGCTCTTACAACCCCCCTATCCGTGTTACTCCTCACCTATATATTCCGGCCCGTACCATCCATTTCCGTAGTCTTTTGTATTCCCCTGCGCCCGTGTTCCCTGCGCCTCAAATACTATTCCCGCAACTCACCTCTGTGTGTGACCTGGATTCTTACATGTTCTTTGGTTTTGATTGTACCTTGCAAGGGTACCTTTCATCTTCAAGGTAGCACAGTGCTAGCCCCTCTATTGAAGTTCTCCAGAAGGGGAATCAGATGGGTATTTCCAACCTTCTTGACATACCCAAGGAACAGTTCATTGAAGATGCAGTGGACGAAGAGATTTTCGAGGTTGTCATCATGGACAGTACAAAAAAGCTCAAATAATACATTGGCAAAAGAAAGGTTAAAACAAAGACCTTTCCAGGTCCTCATTATATAATCAGTGGCAAAGCATATAACCACTGTACCAAAGTAACTTTGAAAGGGTCGGTAGTCTGGTAACTGTAGAGTAGAATCTTGCAATCAAATGCAAAAGATGGCCTCAAGCTGTAGGGTGTGAAAATGAAGAGGGTATCAATGGACTGTTGAAGCATCGTGAAATGAGAGTGAGGTTGTTATGAAAGATTTTGAGTTATGGATAGCCAGAGTCGGATAGGCCAACATTAGCCAATTGGACTATCGTCAGTCTACTCAGGCCCCCCTATCTTATTTATCATGTGTTTTGTCGCGGTTGCCACATCCCCACGTAGCTAACATTGCTTGCAGCAGAAGTTGCCATGTTCACATGTAGTCAAAATTTTATTAATTGGTCACCATGCCATTATGTCAGGACATGCCATGCTGATAGCCGTAAGTTAGCTGTGCATGAGCCAAAAAATCAACAGCTGTCACTAATATAACACAATCCCACGTTCAGTGGTCGCAGAGGGAAGTAAGAGCATCATTTAACAGATGTTAGACATGAAACAAAGCTCGGCCTATGGTGAAAGGGTGGATTTTCGTGCAAGGTTGGTCTACCTCTGCCTACAAGGGTAGGCAGACCCTGTGCCTACAACATCACGGAATGCAATGAATGACTACTGGCAGCTTTCCGAGAGGAGGGTTGAGGCGTTCCGATGCTACCTCTGGGCTTTTGCAGAGATTGTCATCACTCTCTTTATAAAATTAAGTTCCTCTGTCCGTCCGAAGCCGTATCTCCATATGTACGTTCGGATCACGAGGATCAAGCTTTATGCGGTCATTATGTGGTCAGTTGACAGAAGCGGGCGGGAGCCGGCGCAAAGCGCCGGCAAGCGCTTGTACAAGGATAAAATTGAATAGTGACTTCGTATTTACCATACAAACAAATGCTATAATGTAAAACAAGGGCGCACCACGGTGGAATTGAACAGAAGATATGGAAGGATTTCTACATCCTGGCCATCCGACCCTGTCACACCGCATCAGGCTGGAAATACCAGGGCAATGAGCAGTGTCTTAAATTCGGGCGGCCGAGTGTTGAGCTTGTGTTGAACACAAGTTGAATAGCCAGCAATCAAGCATCAGTAACCTTGAGAACGAGGCAGTACATTGTGCAAAAGAAATGACAAACCTCACCTCTTTTTATTTCTAAAAGTTACGAGAATTACCTTTAAAGGAAACAAAATTCCCAAGAAGCCAAGCATTTGTATTTCGGGTACCCCGAAATCACAGTTGAAAAGAACAGTTTTGGTAAGCAGTTCAGATCACCGGAAAGATGATTTTGACTTGCCAGAGGGCAATTTGCCTTTCTATAATTGCGTATGGATAAGATTCCTAACTATCAGCCTCATGTAAATGCAATCTGATATCTGAAGTCTTGAGTTGTACTTCGGGCGCGCCGAGATCAAAGCCGAAACATCTAGTTTTCGGTTTTACTTTTGGCCCCGTTGAATCCAGATCTGATACTTTCTCTTTCAGATTAAATTGAGGGTCAACCGATAATTCAATCTTCGGTGTGAAGACGTCATCGACCGAGCTTACTGCTATTTGCGGAACATAAGGCGCGGGCAGTTTTTTTTTTCCGTTTTGGGCAGTTTTGTGATCTCAGATTTCGTTTCGCTCTAGCTCGCTCAATTCTGACCTGTTTGCTTTGTAACATGGTGCGTTCGATTCGTAATGGTCGACTACAGTGCGCGAGAGCATGAATTGAATTTTATGATGCGTATCTTCCCCGCTGTGTGAAATCGGTCGGATTTCAGCTGTTTGCCCTCCCACAATGGGGTGGGTGCTCTGAGCTGTCCACAATCTTCTCAGAATACCCTCACCACCTCTGCATGATCCAACAATGACTTTAATTTAAGATAATTCACCGAGAAACCCTTGAGCGAGGAAATCAATCTGCGATCAGATCAGATTTTGAGCCAAATCTGTGAACCCGTGTTCTCTAGCATGGGACGTCAAGGCATCCTCATTTTTTTTACTGGACACTCGTTTTGGTCTGTAATACTGCACCATGGTGCCGTTTTGGCCAGAAACCCATCCTGGGCTTGGAAATGAGACCCCAAAAGCCAGGTCAATCACAGAATCACTCATCAATGCACTTTCTTGTGAGTCTCATTTCCAAGCCCAGGATGAGTTTCTGGCCAGAGCGGCACCATGGTGCAGTATTATGGACCAAAACGAGTGTCCAGTAAAAAAAATGAGGATGCCCTGACGTCCCATGCTAGAGAACATGGGTTCACAGATTTGGCTCAAAATCTGATCTGATCACAGATTGATTTCCTCGTTCAAGGGTTTCTCGGTGAATTATCTTAAATCCCAGTCATTGTGGGATCATGCAGAGGTGTTGAGTGTATGCTGAAAAGATTGTGGACAGCTCAGAGCACCCACCCCATTGTGGGAGGGCAAACAGCTGAAATCCGACCGATTTCACACAGTGGGGAAGATATGCATTAAAAAGTTCAATTCATGCCCTCACGCACTGTAGTCGACCATTACGAATCGAACGCACCATATTACAAAGCAAACAGGTCAGAATTGAGCGAGCCAGAGCGAAAAGAAATCTGAGATCACAAAACTGCCCAAAACGGAAAAACAAACTGCCCGCACCTTATGTTCCGCAAATAGCAGTAAAAGCAAGTTTTAAGACTCGTAATTTATATTTATTCTTATCTTTTGTTTGGTGCTACTAGCACCGAGCTACTCTGTTAACTTCAATGGGAGTTCTCCCGTTGGCTGCATCCGTGATGATTTTGCGCGTGGAAGCTTGGTTCACAGAAGCGCGGTTCATCTTGGAGAAAGTCCGTCAGTACAAGTAATATTGAATTTGTATCTTCTGTTCAGTACTACTGCTGGAGTCTCAGAGGTTTCGGGTGTGGAACCGGTCGTTCGCCCTGGAACATGGACAGATTTTAATACTACCGCACGCGAACTCACGGCGTTGCTCCAGCTGAAGCGTGCGATAAGGCGCGAATAATACTGCATTTGTGCCTGGTCGAAGGTAAGTATTCTGCAAATTCTGGCCAAATTAGGAACCATGGAAGTGAAGCAGTGGTGGAATGGCTAACCAGTGTGTCTTTAACCTCCTCAAACCTCCTTTTTCTCTCATCTTTCTCCGTTTTGCCAGCGCACACGATTCGGCTTTCGTGGGCTTTCTATTCTCGTCTTGGCTCGCCGTCGTCCATGTCGCGTCGTAAATAGAGAGCGGCTTGACCCCCTATTGAGACCGCAATCACAAAAGAATGTCGCCGCTGGTGCTACTGGCTCTCTCAGTGGCGACCGATCGACCCGAACGTCTCGTATTCAATGCTACCTTGCACGCGCTGACGTGGCACCTCTCAGCACCGCGCCCGGACTCATTCGTAGCGTCGCTTCCGCCCGGCTCGCAGGTGGTCCTCCTCGGCCAGTGCGACTCCGGCACATTACCCACCCTCAAAAAAATGCGTCTCATCCACCGCGTCCGCTCCACCACACACAAGATCGAGTCCTTCCACCAGCTCGTCTCTGAGAACCTCACCCGCGGACTCAAATACCTTCTGGATGCGCTACCGGATATGCGGCCCGAGCTGCCGGAGGCATATGGCGACATCTATTACGAGGAGGGATGTATAGATGTGGTAGTAGAGGGAGGACGGAATATGGGCGGGGAGCGCCGGATGAAGACGGGGAGGTGCGGTGGGACGACGTCAGAGGATATCGCAGTACGTATCATCGTCCTTTTTCTCTTTCTGATTCGGCGTCAGCCATAAAATGTCCATTGGAGCATGAATATATACTGGCACAGTGTTTCGCGTGCCCAGGGCGCAAGCGACTGCCAACCTACGGCAAGGAACGAAGTTAATAACAATTTGTTGACCTGCGAGTAACTGTTATTCACAATGTTAATAACCTTCAGCCGAGTAATTCACCGGCAAAATACCTCCAGGTCTCAGACGGCCTTCCCAATCTTGCAGCGCCTAGCTGGGAAGGGTGGCATCCACCACGGAGCCTTCTCTCCCTTGATGTTCCATGGCTCCGAGTTCTCTCCTGCGTTCTAGAAAGAGCGGGGCGGGCGGCCAAAGAGGTTACTTTAAAGTACGAATTGGGAAGTCTCACGGTTAATCACAGCCGTTTTGAGGGTGTTTTGATCAGCCTTGGTAACAACAGTTATTAACATGATATTGATTAACTTACTAACATCTCCGTTATACACCGAACCCCCGAGCCTCACAGTTGTCGTTGTGGAGAACCATCTAGCAACGGGACGACCACCTATGTTACGATCAGCGTTGGCCTACCTACCAGCGTTCAGGTTGCACCGTGCTGCGATATTTATCCTGCAAACTTGCTAATCCGCCTCGGCCTTACAAACAGCCCACACCGGAACTGTATTCGCCGATGCCACATCCGGCCAAAGTCTTTCCTGTTTCATCAGCCGCAAACCGTAGCGTCGTCAATCACTACCCTTCTGGGCTGTAAACCCGAACTTTCCTGGGAACTCTTAGAAATCCCCGCTGTCCCCGCTGGGATTCAGTGGGAAATATCTTCCTGTTTCGTAAATCGCCAACAGCCCAATTACTGATCGGTGCGTTCCGGATCGATTCCAGTTGATTCTCCGCAGAGAAACTTAGAAATCTCTACTGAAATGCACTCGCGAAATGTGGATACACCCTACCGATAATCTGTGAAGACTGGAGGGTATAAAGAGCAAGATTGTTTCATTGTTTATTCATACCTTCCATTCACACATCCACCCAAATGCGTTTTTCAAGCACAGTAATCACCACTTCAACTCTTTTCTTCACCTTCACTGGAGGAGCTGTCTGCGCGCCGGCGCCCGCACTGCTCCACAGATATTCTGTCAATACCACCGTCCCAAATCCTTGCATGCCGCAGGCGGTCTCTCCGCGGAACCAGGAGGACATCTTCTTTGGTTTCGTGAACTCGTTTTACATCACTAAGTAAGCCACTGCCTCCCTCCACGCCGGCAACAGACTTCAAATACTTATTATACCATTGCCAGAGACTACCAAGAAGCCTACACCCACGTCGCTGGGAACCTCATCAACCACAACCCCACCAGTGTCGACGGGATCGCATCCTCATTCTCGGTCGTGAACTCACTGTTCACCAGTCCGTCTGTTAGCATCCAGCTCATCCATCAAGTCTTTGGGGCCCCATTCGGCTGGGTGCATTACCGGGTGGATGGATTAAACCCCTTGCCAACGGCGTTTGTGGACGTGTGGCGGATGGATGGGTCGTGCCTTGCGGAGCACTGGGATGTTATAGAGGAGCAGCCGGCGAATACAACGAATCCCCACCCGTTGTTTTGAATAGCCGCAGCTAGACCCTTGTGCTTGCGTCGCTACAGTACGCCTTGTCCTGGTTTGTTGCATAGCGAACATTATTGATAGGGACGTTGGTTTTTCACAATTTGCCCTTCTGTTCTCGTCGCCAATCTTGCATCGTTGACCGTGGCGCCCGCTTGAATGAGCGTGCATAAACTTTCAGACCGTGGTCTGCGGAAAAGGCCGCCCAAATTCTGAGCTCTCCATCTTGAACCATGTGTACTTTTTCTGTGTCGACCCTGCGAATTGCGAAAAAGAAAGGTACCCAGAATCCACTGGAGCGAAAGCTGCCACAACGATACGTCTGCAAGGAGAGGTGGTTAATGTCCAACAAAAAGCAGGCAAATTTCTGCAGAATTGATTACTGTATGTCCGTTGCGCTGATCAAGTCAAGTTATTGGGGCATCCTATACATACAGCCAGACAGCGTTAATGTGCTCTACGTGTGAATTTTTTTGCAGCTCTGGCCAGCTCACTCAATCTTCAGATTGCTCTGACGCTCGATCGGCCGAGCTTCTCGCTGTCGTCTCCCTCGATAAAGGACTATCATTCTCATCCTTGGAAACGGCGCCGATGCCCAAATTAGGCAATTTCAACCGATTTTGCCCAAATTCTCAATATCATTTAAGGCCACCCTAGCCTTAAATAATTTCCAGCGGGTTATGGCAAAAGGGAGGCTTTCGGTGGATTTGACCCTAATCCACAATATCCACCCCAAAATTGCGACTTTAGAGGGTTCTCCACACAAAACTGCCCTTTTGCCGGTTTCCAGCATTGTTCAAGCCACAGTGCAACTTTGATAGTTTTGGCCAATTATCTGTGGAGGGACAATGATTACCCTAACTGCTGGTTCGAGTATAGTGGGGCTCCCAGGTGGCTGGGTGCTCCCACTTCCCTGGGTGGGTGCATCCAGCCTGTTGAAACTGGGTGCATCCAGACCTGTCACCTCACGCCTTTTCCTATGCGCAGCATGGGCCGGGTTTTTAGGGCCCAATAGCTCCCCTTGGGTTGGCGTCTAGTGTACCCACCCTACAGCTGCGTGCGGTGGCGGTGTCTTGGGATCTGATATCCGTGGCAGATCAACACTCGGTGATCCACCCCTCATGCCTCCTCGCTCATTCCTTTCAACTGTCACCTTCGTTGCAACGCTTGCGCATTTTCACTTCATTTGTGAAGCTCGCGTTCCCACAGGTAGCTTTCACTCTCTCGTTCCTGTAAGCGCGTCCCTCCGTGACTTCAGATTTGCTGACCAGACCCCTGAATATTAGCGAAATTATCAATTCCTCGTCCACGGTCCAAACTCCCGACGGCGAAATTCAAGGGGCCCTCCTACATACCTCTAATGCTGTCCAATTTCATTCTTATCGTTCATGTATCTCCAGTCCTCAGACAAAGAAAGATATACCCACTTCCCCTTAGCTTTGCCTCGTGGTTATCTTTCCTCTTTGAAATACTTACCACTGACATCGGCTTATATCCGCGCTGTGCTGTGTTTGCTTTTCCGCCGACAGCGTTTTCGCTCGCGTCTGGCAACATTCCCACGTTTCACAACCCGTGGTATATCGTGGAACCACGCCAATGTGGACCCCTCACCGTCACCCAAATATTATTTCTTCACCGCAGGAGGTATATATGCCAGGTATTCGGACGGGGCTTTGAATTCCAAGGGATTTCACTCATCAGCGAAAATTTGAATCAACCAGTGCCAATTAGTTCGGTTGGCCAGGGGATGCCACGCCATCGAAGCAGAATCAAAATGTTCCGAAGAGAATCCTAATAACGTATATAGAGTACTCACACTCTGCACTGCGTCATCTACGCCCCACCTATTCGCCCTCACCCTTCACCATGCACCTCGTCCGTTCTCTGTGGCCGGTTACCCTCCTCTGTATTGCCGCCGTCCGCGGCGGATTTACGAATTTCACATTGGACGATACATCCCCGACCATCACTTACACCGAGACACCCACTGCGCGGTGCTCCCCGGGCGCATGCGACCCAGACTTGACGTCGCGACTGCACAACGGAACGTCGACCATAACCGCCGGGACCATCGTCGTCCCTTTCACAGGTGCGCGCCGGCCCCTTGACAGATATCCCCTGATTTACTGTTATCACGGTGATATCAAGGCAGTGCGGCTTATGTGTATCTCGGGATGCTCGGGGACTGCATTTTCAATCTCGACGGGAACAATGTCAGCACGTTTAGCCGCCCGGATGGGAGCCACGCCGACGATATCTTCCTCGTGTGGACGAATACCACGATGAGCGACGAACCGCATGTCCTTAAAATTTCCCCCCAGAATGTGGATTGGTTCATCCAGTTGGACTACATGATATATAGGTGCGTGCACGGACGTTCAACCAGAGGATTCGGGGATGTCTGATGGCGTTTACACGTTAGTCATAATGCTGGCACCAGTGAATCGCACCGAGGCGTGATGAATGGTGGGGTTGTAGGAGGCGTCGCCGCCGCTGCCCTACTATCTGTCGGGGCTTTCCTCCTGCGGCGGCGTCAAAATCAGAGACGGCTTTCCAGGCGTGGCGTCCCGTTGGGAGATGACTGGACCGACAAGCCGAGCATCAAGCTGACGGGGATGGGTGTGGAGAAGTAGTTGAGCGAGCACATTGAAGGACATGTAAGATAGCACAGCACGAATATCCCGTAGTAAAATACTGCAAGAGCGAATCAACCTTTTGCGCCTCTCGTTGACTTGTAACAAAATTGGTTGTCAGTTAGTACCCTCGAGACCTAAGTAAAGAAGAAGAAAAAAACAGGTTCAGCCGCTGGATCATGGCTATGGCCCGAGTCGAACGGGGGGGTTCTGGGCCCTGAATGGGGTCCGTGTTGAAGGACCTCCTTCGCAGATCCAGTCCTTTTCCCTAGCAGCATTCTGAATTGTTTAGTGGGTCCGCGGTACCCAGTGCTACTCAATCAATGCCAATCCCCGCCGCCTTCCACCGCTATTTCTCGGCGCACCTAGCAACGACGTAGATAATAAAAGAACATCACATCAGACAGCTACTTTTTTTCTCTCTTTCGCTTTTCATTTTTCAAATTAAAAAAAAAAAATCACTGGTGTCACCGACAGCTGAGCCAGGACATAGCTACACGTTCTGGGCCTCAGAACAGAAAAAGACAGCACACACACTCATTTGAAGGGAACTACGACCCATACCGGCCCGATCTTGGGCCCCAGGCACATACTAACCACCCCAAACCACCCTCCAAATCTGAACCCATTCCGCCTAAGATTCGCCCGGTGCCATCCAGTTTACGGCCAGACCCTCTGGTCTTTTATATAATGCAAGGTAGGCTGGAACTTCCTCATTGAAGCCGACGCTTTCGTCGGCGACGTGAGTGGGACCCTCCGCGTCCTCGCCGAGTGTCGCTGCCATCATCGCATTGGTGAATGATCAGCTCCTCGCCGCAGGGAAACCTGCGCTAGGATTCCTCAACCCATTCATCTATGCGAACCCGTCTGCGTTGAACGATATCACCATTGGGCACAATTCAGGTTTCAGTTGCCCCGCGAGCACGGTGCGCTGTCTCCGCTGACAATTTTCCTCCCATCTCATCTTCATCTCCGTGCCTCCAGCTGCATTTGACGCGGCAGAAGGTTGGGATCCACTGAGTACGCCTTTTTTCGCCTGTTGTCGAATCGAGATTGACACTTTCGTCTCAGGCGGTTTGGGTATCCCGGACTACCTGTGTTTGCTCGCGGCTGCTTTGGCTGCATGATGACTGTATGGAGAAGATTGACTGGGCTGCAGTAGAATACCATAGGCCGGTAGTCGAAGTTTAAGTTTGGTGAATTCTTTGGTTTCTTTCTGAGGTGAATGCTGTTCCAAGGGCGGAGAATAAGGCCCGGGCAGAGCCTTCATTCTTAATTTTTGCACTCCCATGTGGTCACAATTTCAGGTTACCGACACGAAAGAGGTGAATGAAGGAAAAGAGTGAGAGATTTCAAGACACGATTCGCGGGCAGCATTTGTAGAGTTGAAATGGATGAGTGCCGAGGCCAGACAGAATTTTCTGTGCGATCACGGGGAAAGCGCAGTCGGGAAGTCATTGAGTTTGAATTTTAGTCGCTAAAGCGCAAGGATGAGCAGTGTACGACCACCAAACCAGGGGGAGCACTTCCAATGGAAAGAGACCGGAAAGTATCAGCAACAGAATAAGTAAAGTAGAAACCGTACCTGATATGAAAAGTTTGAGTTGCCGATTTTGTTGCCGCAACGGATCATATTACCAGACACGGAGGGTATCGGCACTGTGCAACAAATGGATGCCGATATGAGCCGTTTCGGCAGTAAAATCTCAATGCCGGGCCAATGGGAATAACGGACTTCAGCAAGCGAGATTGTTGCCCAGCGAGTTCCAACGGATTCCGCTGGAAATGACTGAAGATATTTGTGCAAGAATCCTCACTGATATCCAGTGGATTCCGCCACATTCCGCTGCATTCTGATGGGAATGGGTGGAGTCTTGGAGATATCTGTGCGATAATCCCAGCCATCCCCCGTGGATTACGCCGCATTCCAGCGTATTCGATGGAAAGGAGCAAGAACTCCGACCAACTTCCAGCGGTTTCCGCTTCATCCTGCTGCAATATTGCGGGCTTAGGTGGATAATCTCGGTCGTAAGTCTTTGTCTTCTCTTCGACACCTTACTATTATCTTTAGTGATAATTATTGATTTGCGAAAAAGTCACATAATCACTCACTGGTTGACTTCCCATAAGAGTAGATGTTTTTCTTTTGTATTTTTTGGCATTTCCGGCAGCGATGCCGAGGCAGCTGTCAGGACCCCATCACTTCGGGGGACACAAAAGCGGTAAGGATTTATTCGAATCTATTCGAATCTACTATAATCTGGAGAGGGGTACCCCCCCCCCTCTCCAGATTAGAATAAAGATGAATAAAGTGTTTGGCAGCGCAACGATGCTTCCCGCCGTTGTCTAATGTTGCCGCGACTCGAAAAGTCGAGCCGCGACTCAGGAAGTCGACTTGAAACTAAATTTGACTCAACTCAACTCGACTTAGGCCAACCAAGTCACTCGAAGTCGACTTGAGTCGACTCAAGTCATTCAAGTCGAAGGGTATTTTTGAAAGATATACCAATACATCCAGGATGTCACCTAGATACCTAAAAGTGTGTTAAAAACATCAAGCCAAGCCTAGAAGCAATTAACAAATCAGAAAATGTTGCTCCTTGGGATTTTCAAGGTATAGAACATCTAAAAAGCCAAAATTTCACACCCATTATGTTCTTTCGTGTCCCTCAAACTATTTCAGTGCCAAAAGTCGCCACAAATGATGAAGTGGTCGTTGACTGACTCGTTTCGATACAGGTTGAACCGCAACCAAATAAACACAAGCACTGTTCATTTACGAGGCAGTCACGCATCCACTCATCGTTATGTAGCGCCGTTTACACATAAATTCGTCTGTGTTCTCAAGTTATTCCCCGGTTTCTGCATCGAGTGCCGCCGGGTATTTGTGACATCAATTCACAACTGGAGGAATACTTGTGCCAGGCGGCGCTGCACAAGCGCTGCACCCATTATTGTACAATCGGACATGAACCCACAGTTAGATATGATCTGTCTCACCACCACTTCATTGTTTCTCCGTCCCGAATATCTCGAGGGACCTGCTAGGGAAGCTCAGAAGAAATCCCAGGCCGAACATATCATCATCGCTATTTTTGCAAAATGCATCCAGCGGTCACTTACATCGACCGGAATATCAAATCTTAGATCCTTTCGAGGGCTTTCCATGTGACAAGAAGGAAAAAAGAGCATCAATTCACAAAAATGGTCCAATGTAGCAAATCTGAGATTTCCAACCAGGTTTAGCCAGCAGTAATATTGGAGTCAGATGTACAATTCCCAGGTGACAGTCCTACCAGGAGGGTTCAAGTCCATACAAAATACCGTCACGAAGAACTATGCCGCTGAGTACCTCTAGGCCTTCTCCCGAGGTCAAAATATGTGGTTTCAAGAGTCAAGAATGGCTTCGGGTCGTTTCGGACGGCGATGAGCTGTACCGGAACTTCAACACCCTATCTGACTTCGGCAGCAATCGATCTGTCCAGCAAATCACAAGTGTACAATAAGCCTCGCATAACATAACAAGAGCAATAGTATGAGGTTTCGCCGAGGGCCCCAAAGTCGTTTGACCTAGGTGCCCTTCCCGTTTACGCGGTTCGTTTTATGAGAAGTATGTGGTCCTTCGAGGACTAGTATCTTATTGCAACAATTTGTCTTCGTAGATGACTGTAGCATACACTGCAGAGGCTCGTGTATGTAGTTACAGTAATTGTATGCTCCTCATTGGGGACCACCGCGGTTCAAACATCCTCCTCCTCCTCCAGGCCTAAATAAATCACAATTGCCATTGCGTCAAAATGCATCCAATATGTGTAATTCATTTACAGGACCTGGAATCTCGGATATTGCACCCCATACAGGCCATCCGGTACGACAGCGAGGAAAGAGAGTATGAATCCGCAACCATGGCCAAATATAGCAAGCCTACGATTTCCAACGGGTTTAATCAACTCAGTTTATGGTTTTCATGGGCTCTTGAAAGTTTTGAATATTGAAGCTGACTTGAGTCGACTCAAGTGACTTGAAGTCGACTCTGTCTGACTCACAAGTCGAGCGAAGTCTGGCATTTGACTCGACTCGACTCGACTCAAGTCGGCTACCAACTCGACTTCGAGTCGGCCCGAGTCTCGAGTCGCGGCAACATTAGGTCTGACAACCGGTGACGGTATGGATGTGCAAAGTCGCGCGCGTGTAGAAGGGAGAGATAGTGGAGAGTAAGTATGTACACAAGGTCACGAGAGATCACGGAGTGGAGTGATCGGACACTCGGTGATCACTGATTTTTCGAATCAAAACGCGACCTGACCAGGTCGACCTAATTATTGAGCACCCCTAGTTATGCCCAAAGAAATCAGTGCATGACACCACAGATCAAATCCACACGGCTTACCTCGGATTAATCTAGTGAACGTGGGTGCAATTAAACCGGGTGTATGTGATTAATCTCGCTTGCCCAGGGACTAAATTCCACATGGAGGGCATGCGTGGTTGTCGATGACTTTGTCTCACACCAGGGGCAAAGAACAAGGCACTTGAAATACAAGTGCCTTGAACATATATATATATGGTTTGCAGGTGGTAAGGCAGGCTACAAACCTCAGAAAAGTATCTTTGGTAAATAAAGAGCAGACAAAGCAAAGACAAAAGGTAGACAAAGTTCTTGCAAAGTTCCCTGGGGTGTGCAAAAACTTTATCTGCCTTTGTTCTCTGCCCCTGAAGCGGGGTTGGCAGTTAACGAATAGGGACGTAAAAGACACGGGATTTGGGCACTAGCCCGCACTGGCTTGCACTGGTGAGCGTAAGATGTGGCATGATGATTTGCTGGCACTGTTGATGCATATTTACGGTACAAAAAATAGGGGTGCTCAATTCTTAGGTCGACCTGGTCAGGTCATGTTTTAATTCGAAAATTCAGCTGATCCTTTGATCGCCGAGTCTCGGCTGCGCATCTCCCAATTGGGGGACGACTCTCAGACTCAGACAGCTTGACAATGTTCAACGGGAGATGAAAAAACCTGTATATGCTAAGGAAGAGATGTAGAGTACAATTAGTCGGTATAGGAAACGATTTGAGATCAAAAAGTCAATTATGTTACTATGTAGCCAGAGAAAATCCTGAAGGAAACATTAACAAGCTGGAAATATTCTTCCTGAGGCTGGATATCGGTTTCAGATTTGGTATGGAGGGACATGTCAGGCAATGCACCGGAGTATGAGTATTAATAATTTTTTATATTTAGCGCTTTACTCAAGCGTGGCTCGCATCCACCGTTACTACGTCTCAGAACATTTATGATGTCATAGGGGCCGAGACGCGTGGGGTGCAAGGAGCAGAAGGAGAACTGGGTATACAATGTATACAATGCGTACAAGGTGAGCGAGCGATTGGAGTCGCTGCGATACAAGATCACGCATATTGATCGGCCATCAAAGGATCAAATGAATTTTCGAATTAAAACTTGACCTGGCCAGGTCGACCTAAGAATTGAGCACCCCTAATTATGTAACTAGAAATAAAAATAGGAATGTGGTAAAGTCGAAACCAGTGTGTGGTCTACAGCAGTATTATATGGTTACCGTGTAGCCCATCAATGTAACAGTGTCCCGAGATCATCGCAAATAGTCCAACTTCTAGTAAGGATCAACCCACCCGCAACTTCACCCTCAGAGTGACGTTTCCCGAGTATCTCAATTGCCAGGGTTGGGTGCGATAGAATTGCGCCTCAACTGATTATTACTCGTATATTAACAAGATCCCTCGAATCACATTGTTCATGTTTGCCGCGATCCGACAATCCCCCGTTTATGATTTTTTCCCCACTGGCATCACCTCAATTTGCCTTTTCTTTCTCATCCGTTACAGACTGGGCTCTGAGGCCACCCAATTCGGCCTCTCTTCACAGGTTTATTTTCAGATGACGGCAACGATCATCATTTGGCTCCAAATTCTACATGCCGCCTATTCTGAGCAAACACGGGGCCAACTATCGCGCGCTCAAGGCCCGCTCAAAAGGAACACCCGTCTATCCTTGCTGCACTTTCCTTCCCCCCATTATCATCCTCCCATATCGACACTGTCCTCTCTCATCCCACGGTGCTGAACAGCTCTCCTCAGATTACACCGCCAACTATTCACCAGTCAAATTTGAGGTGGAATGCTTGGCTGATGTCCGGTCGCTCGGCCAGATCTCCCCAATATGGTAAGCATGTCGAGTCCATATGAATGCCACAGCTGTCTCCCACCTGCTGTCCAGCTCAAGACCAACTGTGCTCCAGCTACTGGGCAGCTGAATCTCTGCCTGGCATACAAATCTGCATTTAAATTTTACAGACCAAACCAATCCACAGAATTATGAATTATCCCCACAAAATAGCGAATGAAAATTGAAGTAAAGTGAAAGAAAGTGAATATATTGGTGTACACAAAACCTCGTCGAGTTTGTCCCTGCGCCCGTTGAGGGACAGGGAGATGCACTTCATCGCCCCATGCAAGTCAGGACTATTCACGGAATGAGGAGACCCGAGCGAACATATGCGAGAATTGCATTGTTGTTTGAAGTCCATTGTCGTTCGGATCCGCGCGACGCGTCTCACTCTTCTGATCAAACACGTGTATAAAGTTGGCCTCAATGCCACTGATGGCTGATCGCGGCCCTTTCCACTTGACCACCATCCTCACCAAACGCGCCAACTCTTGTGCTGCCACAGGCCGCCACCGTCCTCTGGCCTATGCACTGTGTCCCGCAATCTTCTGATGCACGCGAGCTCCTCCAAGCTCGTAACCATCCGGTCTTCACACGGCTCTTCATACAACTCCCGCACCTAGCCTACATCGGTGTTGGCCTTGAAACCTCAAGACACAATTCTCCAAGTTATTCTCTCAAGCTATAAAAAGTTCTGCTCTTTACCTGGGAAGTCTCAAATATCTGGAAGCCAAGCCGCCAGATTTCTAGCCCAAGCTATCAAGTCTCCAAGTCATCTCAAATCTCTCCAAGGTGTTGCCAGTCTCTATATCTCCGAGTCGTCCTTCAACCCTCTTCAAATTGTCCTTCAAATGATTTTACAAGCTGTCCTTTCTTCTAATATACAACTTCGAATTTCCCACTTCTTGTAGTTGCAGTCGGCGTTGTCCATCGCCCATCAGTTGTCGGTTCTAGCCTCGCATTCGATTCCGCAATTTTTCCTGCTTGGTTTGATCTTTCTCTGCCCTGGTATCCCACACTTGTATTGTTTTAAGTAGACGAAATCCAATTCACATTTGCGAGCTATAATGTATGCCACCCAATCCACTATCTGAAGCAAGGATGAGAACAATGAGTGCCTAAGGCTGCCCTCTATATTTGGCAAACACACAATGCTCCATCATGATGAGCTCTGGAAAGCGATCTGCACGCCACGTCGAATGGAGCCACAATGGAGGGATTCCCGCCCAAAACTGGCCACAATGTGATCTGCACGTCTCAATCATTCGATGTCTGGATCCACGACTGATGTGGCTTCCATGTCGCAGCCATGTCGATGCAAATTGGCAGTGTAATCAAGCGCATGGCCAAAGCTTTGAGAATCATCAAGCCCTTTCGCCGTCCTCTTTGACTCAATTAGAACTGTTCGTAGTACGAACATCAAATTCATTGATTGTGATGGTCATGCACTGTGATGCATACCTGGTCAGCACTCATCACCAATGTGATAGCGGAAGCAGAAGAAGAGATGGCGGCATAAGTTTTTCTATTTATGTTACCACATGCAGATGCTTGAGGTGAGATGCTTCCTCCATCAGGAAAAAACCACTTGAGTACGTAGCGCCTGGGAGGACCAGTAGTCTGGGTATCCTGGTAGTCTAGTCCCCTGATACTATGAGAGGCTCCCTAAAACCCGACACAGCGACACGGCGGCAGACCTTCAGCAAATCCGACACAGCTCAATAAGTACGACACATTCACCGTATTCTCATTAGTTCCGACACATGCCAAGCTTTCCATTCCGGCGTTGTTCCCTCGTACACTCCTCAAGTCGAACTGATGGGATAATTGATCGCTGATGCGATCATCTCCCAGTTGGCCGAGCGTGGTTGGATGGAGTACCGGAAGGGAACGGTTCGAAGGCGGACAGTGAGAAATAGAAGCCGATGACGTTTTTTCACTTTGATGTGGGCGGACTGTCCGCTAACATCAAAGTAAAAAAATGTCATAGTTGCTTCGAACCCAAAATAGTAACTGTGGGGAAGTGCTCCGTTACACTTACTCATATTCGTTCTCAATGCTTCAAACTGTCACAACTCTTCAGCTCTTCACAAGCACCTTTCAATATTGAAACATTTCTTGCCCATCCAATCCCGAGATCAAGGTTGATCTAATCAAACTCCTCTGCAAGTTGTTCAGCCATCAATCAAGAACAGCCAACGTACAATGTTTAATCCAAGCTTCGGTTAACAGAACCTCCCTCCATGACTGGTGCCAGGAACATGATACTTTCAAAACATTAAGCTACATGTAGTTATTCAAAATGTTCAGACGGTGCTTAAGATTCGCGGGGCGAAAGCATTTGAATCTCTCCCTGCTCGTGCATCTTTGGCGACCCACCTCTTTGCTGCGTGCCGGGACCAGGTGATTTCGGACCAGATTTCCATTGTGGTTACTGACGATATCTATAGCCGTGCTATTTTGGATATTCGACATCCAGTTCCTGACAAGAACGTTCTGAACTACACACTTACTGACCCTACTGCACAGTATTTAGGTATATGCGACACAATATGTTCCGCGGTATGCCGACCGCTTTGGCGTCCTTGCATTGAGTCGATTCTGCAAGAAACAAGAGCAGTCTGGAGTCCTGGAAAGCCGTTGAGTAAGGCTTCCCATGCTTTTCCACAGCACTCAGTCAACTTGATCCAGTGAGAGCGGGCTGATTCAACGGCAAGTCCATGTTCATCTAGTTTATTCCTAAATGCTTCAAGCATCTAAACAGCGTTGCCCCAAAATATATTCCCGGTCTCCCCTGAGCCGTCGACGCTCTGTTCACGTATAGAAGAGCATCATTAGTTAATAGATCAAGGAACTGTGCCCGCGCGTCCCTGAACAAAAATATCCTTGACTTTCTATTGGCTTGAGAACACGAGCGAGGCCCAATCCGCAGGCCGTCGAAACCCACTCTCACTCTTTACATTCCTTCTAAAAACCATGTAACAAGAGCGCCACAATCAAGCAAATGATCTTTAAAGTGAACCGCAATAGATCTCCCTTGTACAGCTGATGGAATTAGATCGCGCTAGAGTGTGGTGCTGCCCTAGTACCAACCAACTACTGTGCTGCTGGTTATCTTGTTTTGCCTATCCAGCTACACTCCACCTCACAGGCTTGAAGGTATGCGACGGGGAGGAGTATCCAGAGACTTAGTCTTCTAGAAATCCAAGTCGTGTTCTCATCGATTCTCCATTTCAAGAGTAAGACATCATTTGGAGAAAATAATATTGTATATGAACGCAGATACATCAAGAACAGCGAAAGATACAACTACACGGGCTCAGTATCCCCGTACAATGCTCGATACTCGTCCGGAAATTGGGCAAGAAATTCAAACGATGTGTAAATTTGGTCATCTGTGTGCCTGATGCTCCATGCCTTAGGCTTGCGCGTCGTTCTAAGGGGTGTTGTTAGATCGGAAAGTGGTAAGAGCGTGCTACTGACCGTCTCTTTCCGGAGCTTGATGGCTCAGGTGCAACAGCAGCCTCTGTCTTCTTGGACTTTGCTTGGGCCGGCTCGCGGCGGCTTTAGCTGTCCGAATAAAGGTGAATATGCGATCGGAAACAGAGACAAGGACGAGTACGGAGTGATTTTGACTTGCTCTTCTGGTTTACACGAACAACACCCGATGAGCTAGTCTGTATTCTGCCCAGATTAATTCAAAACATGGAAAAATGAGCTCACCTTCGCCTCCGCCATGAAAATGGCAAGCTCGGCCTTGAGCTCTTTGCTTGTTGTTCCCCGCGGACGCGTTCTTAGCTTTCTCGATAGCACTGTTATGACGCTTGGTGTTACGTGCAGTTCGATGGCTTAGTTCGTTATGATTACTAGCCATGACACCACTGGCAAGAGATGCTTCAAACTGTTCACCCACGGGATGGTCAGCCTTCGCTGCCCTACAGAATATTAGTAAGTAAATTGAAGGAGCGTCGACTCGAACCTCAGAATGCAAGGTGCATCAGAAGCGCTTCAAGTTCCGCCATTATGTGGTGTCGCGGCGGCAGGAACGTGGGGGGAAGGAAGCAGACTAGCGGATCAGTCTAGATCAGTAGTAATGGCATCCACTGCCAAGCCACGATAGCCGAGGGGTGTGTCGGGTTTCCTGGAATCGTGTCGGATTTCCTGAAGACTGTGTCACTTGCGGCGGAATGTGTCGGATTTCCTGATCTGCGTGCAGGTTTTCCTGGGTGTGTTGGCTTTACTGATTTTTGACAGGTGTGTCGCTGTGTCGGGTTTTGTATATACTCGTCTATGAGGATGTCTTGGGCTGCTATATTGATCTATAGGGAACTATGGTGGTCTATAAATTTTGTCGGGTTGCTATATTGATCTATGGCGAGCTATAAATTTTGTCGTCTACTATCACTGTCTAGTAGCTTTTAATGCAGTTAAATATTATAGTCAACTACAGTCAATGATACAGACCAGTCAATGATACAACTTTTTTCTCGGGCTCTGCTGGGCTTCTGGCCCTGGAATCTGTTCTCTCCTGTTGAGTAGATATTTAAAACAATTGAATGCAATCTGGGTTAACAGAGGCTCTAGAAATTGAGGAAGAAAGTGATTGTTTAGCCATTTTTTGGCACTGATTTCGGGTCTACGCGTCAATGATACAACTTTTCTTTCTTTCTGTTTACCCGCGCTAACGACTTCACGAAAAATCCCAAACTTCGAGATATCATTCTAGACACATGTTCATGAGTACTATTTCTGACTGCCATCCTGGCCGGACTAGGAACCTGGCCACTTGCACTGTAGGAGACAAGAATGCAACCCAAATTCTGTTTTTGGTATTTGAGGGTGAGGAGGGACCTTAGACGTTGGCGCATAACAAGTTTTAGCAAATTTGAATGTTGCGATCGTATGTTGTGGCGTGCGGATCACCGGTTCTCACGTCATTTCTGTCACTTTCTTAATTTTGATCCGGTACCCACAACAAACAATCGCACCGTGCGCCGTCAATTCCGCTTCAATCCACCGTGTCAAGTACTTGCCCGACACTATTGACACCGGGCCTTCCACTGGCAGCCTCTATGGAGTGTCTAGGCGCTTTCTAATCTTGTTATCTCGCCATGAATTCTCACTGTCAATGGGAAATGAATGTCAGAAGACACACATCGGCGACGTTCGCGGTACATGAACCGCAGCTGCTACCGCCTCCAAAGTTGGGAGGGCATTCAGCAAGGTTAATGCTTGAATTTCCAAGGTAGCTCATCTTTTTCACAATTTTATCTATACTGTGCTGGTGTCGCTTACAATAAACAGCCGATTTCACTGATGCCGACAACCCAAACGTCGGGTTCTCAGCAGCAAGATCCAGGCATCGAATAGATGCATCAGGTGTGTTCATTAGGTTCCTATGAACGATCCTAGACGCATTTCCGACTCCCCCATGATCTTTTGACCATGTGCAATTCATTACGGGGGGACAGGTTCCTGCATATTTCACCCACACCTGTGCGCCACCCGGGCTCGATTTGTGCATGTCTTTGTTGTTATTCTGAGTGAATACAGTCGCTGACTATACTTCACGTTCACATTTCTCCTCTACGTGATGCCTCTGAGCCTATAAAGACCGCTACGCTCGCGACGTTTCAGCAGCACCTTTCCCTTGTTTTTGGTGTCCTTACCACAATCTTCCTATCTTCTGTCGGCCGTTATGACTTCAAACTCCTCTGCCACTGCTCCGGTGCCCCTCGATGAATTTGATAAGCTCGTCGCCCTCCTCGGCATAGACCTCGCAAATGTTACCATGGAGGATCTCGACATCGAGACTAGGTACAAACTGGCCATCGCTGCCGTGCGGACCCGTGAAACCCCGGCTCGTGCAGCTGCGATCGAATTCTGTGTCCCACGCAGCACCCTCGGCACACGTCTCAAGGGTGCAGTATCTAGGAAGGAGGCACACGAGTCCCAGAAAGCTTTGACCACTGCGCAGGAGGTAGTTCTCGTGGAGTGGATCAAGGTAAGTTCCCATTCTTTATCAAACTATGGTCTCGCTAATTGCTATCATGAGGTCATGGGGAAGCGAGGGCTGCCGCTCTCCTTGGAGACAGTCGGGCATTATGGCGCCGACATTGCTGGTCACGCGCTTGGGGAAACATGGGCGCGACGTTTCAAGGTGAATTATGCAAGTACTACGTATTTTGAAGGGCGCTAATAGTATGGCAGGCACGCTATTACAAAGACCTGCGTGTCAGGTGGACACACTCGCTTGAAGCCTGTCGTGTACAGGCACTCAACCGCACCGCTGTGCACGATTATTTTACGCTCTTGCGGGAGACTATCGAAAAATATGACGTTAACTGGAAGAATATATACAACATGGATGAAAAGGGTGTTCAATTGGGGATTGGTACCAAGACAAAGGCCCTAGTTGACCGCGATCAAAAGACGGTGCAGCATATTACCGATGGACGTCGGGATCTTGTTACGATCATTGAGTGCATTTGTGCTGACGGAACAGCACTTCACCCATCGGTCGTTTTCAAGGGAGCGCGACGTGACTTGCGGTGGGGTGAGAACAATCCCTGTGATGCAAGGTAAGTCTCTAGTATTGCTCCCAATGTATATACGTATCTGATAACAAATACAGCATTTCTCTATCTCCCAACGGTTGGACCGACCAAGGACTGGGTTCACTCTGGCTGGAGAAAGACTTTGCGCCCGAGACTGCAACCCGCTTGGCCAATGCCACCGACTATCGCTTGCTCATCCTCGATGGACATAATAGCCATTGCACCTTCCGATTCTCCCATTTCGCCGAACAACACCGCATACTGATCCTCTGCCTGCCTTCGCACACAACTCATGCGCTACAACCCTGTGACGTAGGCGTCTTTGGTCCGTTGGCCACCTACTGGGCCGCAGAGGTTTCAGAGGTGTGTTTGGAATTAGCGCCAGGATTGATTGAGATGTCTGATGGTACTTTACAAGACGAGTAGAAATCTTGTACCAATTGATAAATACAATCTTCTCAAGTACTATTCAATTGCGCGGACCAAAGCTTTCAAAATTACTACAATAAAAAATGCTTTTCGTAAAACCGGAATCTGGCCCTTGGATGAGAATGCCATTCCGACCGACGCATACGAGCCAGCCAAAGCTTTCACAACACAGGCAGCCCAACCAATTCCTGCGCGATTGCCGTCACTTCTAGTTCCCATGCCAGAGCCCAGCACGTCGGCGGTTACCTCACATTCACACACCGCGTCTTCCATCCCTTCCACCAGCTCGAGAGCGACGACGACAACTGCTAGTTCCCCTTCCACATCCACTATGCCATCCCGCTCTTCCACCCCGCCGCGTCCGACCACACCGACAGAAGAGGGTGACCGGCAGGTGGCTGTGGCAGCTCTCTACCGGATCGCTCTTCCTTCACCACTCAAAGGTGCCTCCTCTCGGAAGGCGCTCGCAGAAGAGAATGAACGGCTCCGTTATATTGCTGGGCTAGCTGGACTTGAGCTGGAGAAGAATCACGCACAGATGGTGTTGATGGATCGGGAGAACGAGCGGCTGCGAAAGCAGCTTTTTGCGAAGAAGACGAAGAAGAAACGGACGTACACGACAAACCAAGCTCGCCTTCTTACGGGTGAGGAGATGCTCGCGTCGCTACTGCATGATGAGCAGGCGAAAAAGCTGAAGCCGGTGCACAAGGAGATGAAGAAAGGTTTCCGGCTCATCAACAAAATGTTAACGCAAACGGGATCAATTTTCGAGTCGCCTGACGTCAACGCTCCAAATCCACCGGGGCGGGGCCGGGGGCGGGGGCGGGGGCGTGGGGGACGGCCACGGGGACGAGGTGCCGCACGGGGAGCGGGACGAGGGCGCGGGGAGGATACGGACGATGGAAATGCTCAGAACCCGGCGGCTGTTCGTGGGCGCGGTGGAGGACGTAGGGCTGCCCGAGGCCGAGGGAAAGGCAAAGGGCGTGGCCGCGGCCGTGCACAAGATTCGGAATCGGATGCCGAGACTGATGGAGAAGAAGCCCCGTCTTCCCCATTGTCGGAGCCATCCGAGGGCGAATCAAGTGGCGATGAATCCAGCCACAGCGCGCAAAGTGCTGCGGGAAATATCCCCAGCATTGTCCCTGGCGGCACCGGTCACGCAGACGAGGGGGACGAGAGTGCAGAGGAGACTGAGATTGTCGGGATCAACGGTCATCGCTGGGTGCGAGGGAACGTGGAGTTCCAGGTAATGTGGAGCGATGATGATGTGACATGGGAGCCGCTCTCCAACGTCAACGACTGTGCGGCGATGGACGAATACCTGGTGCTTCGTGATGTGGCCGATCCACTCCTGCTGCCGAAGCGTAAATACCTCATTGACAAAGCGGTTTCAGCCAGTAATTAGGTGTTATAGTGTTCCCAGAGGTTCGCTGTATTGCTCGAGTGTGTCTAAAAGCTTTGCCGTTGCTTGAGGATGCGTGAGGAAGCGTCGAAACGAGTAGAAACAGGGATCATTGAAATGTTCCCACGCCTGGCCAGGTAGGCCGTTTTGGCCCGTTTTGGACCTGCCGCCGGAAAATATTTGCCGAGCCATCAGATCTTGACAGAATTCCTTGATTCCGGACTCAAACGACTCCCAGGAAGCACGCCTACGTCCTTGGGCCCTACGTCGAAGGACGAGGTCTCAAATTCCTCCCCTACAGGTGCAAAACCCCTTAGGTGGCCAGGTTCCCCCTCCCAGATAGTATTGGCTGATTCAGAGTTCCAAAAGGTGACCCGCGAAGAGCGCAAAGCCAAGATTTCATTTGTTTGTATCATTGACCGGTGACGGACTGGCTAGTTTGGTTAGTTTTATGTGGTTCATAAAGTAACAAACCTGGCCCGAGTTCAACGTTCCCGAGATATCTGAGATGCCGCATGGCCCTGCAGCCTGGCCGGAAATGGATACAACACCCAATGATTCAGCTACACAGCCCATCCAATGGGCAATTGTACTTCCTTCGTGCATCGTTCTAATACTTGAAACTTTCCTTGTATAGGTTAGACTTTCAACAACCCAGGTCAATCCGTTTCTGTTCTGTGGCAGACGGCACTCTAAATATTTTCGAACATAATATTTCTAGCTCAGCTTGGGGACTGCAAATGTGTTCTGCCACGCTCATGAATTGATAAACAGCATTGCAGGGGTAGCGGTGAAACAAAATTCGTCGCATCACCTTCAAGTGTTCCAGACTACACAGTGAAATGGAAATTCACAACAGGTGGATCACTTGCATCAACAACCGGTTGAAAATTGACCGGTTACACATTGATACCTCGCGTTATGGAAACCGAGATCTGAACATCAATACGCTTTGGCCCGAAAAAAACTTATCCTATACCATGTCTATCACTCATGGGCCGCATACCCACTAAAATCCCTTCATAGGTTCAGTCATCCGGCAGTGAGTCCTCCCATAAGTAAGCCACCCCACGTCCTGATTACAGGGATACAAGGATCTGAATGTTGGCCATCTGGCCATTATAACCCAAATGCGTAGGTCAGGGCTTGTGGGCTGGGCTTGGGCTTGAGGAATCCCGAGCCCGAGCCCTAGGCCCTCTCAAGCCCGACGGCGGGCTTGGCTTGGCTCGGGCTTGAGAGAGCCTGGCTTGAGGACTCGAGGAGGCTTGAGGGCTTCAGGTCAAGCTTTGGGCATCACTAGGACCCATTTTCGGAAGTACATAAACACTTATTTGATTTGTCTACCAAGGCTTTTGGTGGACTCAGACTTTCTGAGTCAGGAAAACTTGTATATTGTTTGTCGAAGGAATTAAGGGTGGATAGTTGAGACGGGTTGCGTAGTGGGTTGGGAGACTGGCTGAGAATTTCAGCTGAGATCTATATCAAGTGAACGCACCAGCATCCAGAACTGCAGAGAAAAAAAAATGCATGATCTGGGTTCGAACCCACACAGTTCCCGCTGGAGCGCAAGGCCCTGCTATGCTCTTACCTCCAGGCGCCGCTGCCGGTCCCAGTCTCTCCATCGAGAAGCCTATCCCCGTTCATTCATCTCTCGCCATCTCCTCACTTCCAGCAGCAACTGGCTCGAACAGCAGTTTAACAGCCCCAGAAATATATCCAAATGCGTGCAATCGTTCTCACTGAGGCCATGATCCTAATCAATTCCCAACTGGGACTTTTTAGCTGTGGAGGAGGAGCCTGCAAAGCTTGAACCGCTTTCGGACTTTCAGATCGGGCAGACGAACGATCATAACCAGATGCGTGCAATCGTTCCCACTGAGCCCGTAATTTCCGATCTCCAGGCTGCGGAATCAAACCTGATTAAGACTTTTCAGCAGTCGCAGCGGATCCCGTGAAGCAACAGCCTTCGGAGCTTTGCACTGCGGCCACATACATATCTTTCACATAAAATCCGAGCCTCATCGATGTTTCAATGCTTCCTTCCTCCCTTGCTCTTCCCACCCCCAGCCATCTGTGCATCCTTTTCAATGCGACGCTGCTTAGCTCTGCCCTCAAACCTACTCAGGCTTATAGTTCTCACTGTGTTCATCAAGAAACTGCAGAACCAATATATACTCCAGCTATGCCGTCTTGACATCCTGGATATCCAAGAGTGTTCGTCTTGATCTGAAATCGGATTCAAGCCGCATCTCACTTCAAGTCTGGGACCAACGAATCTCTTCCGAACAACATCTACTCTGGCTCATCTCACCTCAAGCCTGCGCTCAATTAAACATTTTTCTCGCACCTTCTCTCGCTGTACGCTGACACTTTTTGGCCTGCAGATCCAATCATTGCATTAAGTAGCGGGATTCCACGGCGAGTCTCACTGTTCCGCTGGCAGTTAAAATTCCGCTCTGGTAGAGGGCTCCCAAATGCCTTCCCCTAACACTCTATCAAGACAATTTTTGAATTTTGGTTCAGGGGTGGCCGTGATCTTCGTCGGGGTCGGGTCACGCGTGACGCTTATATAACACGTGCTGGTTCCTTTTGTCGCCTATCTTACAATGCGTCGTGGTGGTCTTATTGTTGGAATTGGAAATACGCCGTCATGGCAAACTCCAAGCATGTGGCCATCCCAATTTCCACATGTATCCCTTGCCTACGAATTTGCCTTCATTCGTTGCTCTAGATACCATTTTAGTATTTAAGTAGTCTATTTTGTCCTACCTACCTTGTCGAGATTGCAGCAGAGCAAGTCTCTTTCTACCTTTCTCCTGCCTGGCTTGTCCAAATCTCACACTTATGGCATGCCAGCTGATGCCAGGCCGGAACATGAGGACGCATGCACCCCGCCCATCGCTGCGCCGCTTGTTGCTCTGGTGAGTATGGCGAAGAACGAGCGTACGACGGATCTCTGATCTTCCTCCAAGCTACCGCCCCAGGTGCGGGGTCTGACTCGGTGTATTCGGATTCCGGCGTTTTTAGTGAAAGATCAGACGCATTCGAGTACAATAATCCGGCCCCCTTCCCGGAACATGACCCTTCTCATGAGACCGGGTATGCATACAGTGTCAGAGAGGTGGGATAGATACCGGGAACTCTGACTGATCTGACGATTATCTTCTCCTCCCCACCACGATGACACAGTGGGCAACGGAAAACGAGTGTGGGCGAAACTGTACTGTGGACTTCTTGGTGCTGCGTCAGTCTTCATACAACTGAGATTGCATTTGCACTGATTAAAGTGAAGATTCGTACGATACCAACGCCACTTCGCAGCATGAAGCACACGAAACCAGTATTTTGTCTGGATTCGCGAGCTCGCTCTTCCCGGGCGAAGAAACGTGAGGGCATGATGCCTGGATCACCGAGGGCATTCCCCTCTCTATTAGGCTGCGGGCGTTATTAGGTGGCTGGAGGAGGGACGTGTGGACAATATTCAGCACGCAAATATCAAGATGTGATTGAGATGTGGACGAGGATCGTTTACTTAGAGAATGTAATGCAGAAATTACATTTAGGTGTCTAGTATTAATTCAACTTCCATTTTGCCGTTTGCGACTGAAATCTTGAGGCGGAACCGATCTCAAGGGGTGCCCCTCGAGAATGATGCTCAGTGCATTCTACCGTTCATGACCCCCCCCCCATGGCATAAACGATGTGCTTCAATTATGTGATGGATTTGATTACCTTTTTGAATCGCAGGAGGGAGAAACCAATTCTGGCCTCGAGATGCCCTCGAGAATGGTCCTGTGGTCTCTCCGAGCCTAACATGAGGCATCCAGAACCTCATCTCATCGCACAACCAGTGATTTCTGTAGGAATAGCCTAATGTTGATTATATTCAATATATGTACGATATAAAAAATCGGGGGACAGCACGCCCTCCGTATTCACATTCCAGTTCTGTACATATATTTTCCAGAGAGATACAACAAGTATTGAGCCCACAACAGCGAAAAAGGAAAAATTTTGACCAAAAAGCCGAAAAAGGAAACGAAAATCGGCCGCGCCCTAAGTTCCGCAAACCGCTGTAACCAAGTTCCATGCAAGTCTTCCAAGTCAGTGTGCAAAAAAGTTGTAACTCACTGCATTCCGGTCCCCCGTCGGCAGGCTGTGCTGACTTTGGCTGACACCGGCCGACGGGGATCGGCACCGCTTGCCGACTTGATGTCGGCAAAATTGGCCTGACTTTGGCTGACACAAGGCTGACGGCCGTCGGCTGAGCTCCTGGAACGGCAGCATCACGTCAAGCTGTCAGCCCCAGCGGGTTCCCATGGGCCCACCTGAAGTTACGGTCCGGAGGCCGAAAAAAGCTGTTTTCTCAAGATCCCGAGGCGTCGGCTGGGGGCAGCGTGGACGGCCAACCTCGAGGTCAGCCGAATTCGGCTGACGGAGGTCTACCTCATATGGGCCGACGACCCCCCGGAACGTAGTGACTGTTTGAAAATGGTCGGAAATCTCGAGCCCCTGGTGTCCCTCGAATCTCTCGCCGGGCAAAATCGTTGTGTGGAGAGCAGGCAACATCATGATTTCAAGGAGGCGGGTCGTCATTGTTTGTATGTGGTCTTCCCTCGCATTTCGCATTTTTGTTCATTTTTTTTGGTCGCAGCTCTGTAATAAATGCGGAAATGCAGGTAACTCACTGAAATATGTGTCAATTTTTTTCAAGTAGTTTACTAATCTGTGCTTCACATTCAGCCCAGTATCTTCGCTCTACGTCTGTACTCCTCCAAGCCCTCAATTCTCGAGGTAGGGCCTAACACTGCTGATGTCCTCAGTACACATACCCGTCCTCAAAAGTCCAACTCAGTCCTTCAATTCTCAGTCTATTTCCTTGAACTAACTGCCCAGCCTTTGGTTTGTCTCTAGCGCAACACGCTCGCGTTGAGTTTGACTGGCTCCGAGGTCCCAATGCTTGCTGGTGGGCTTCGCGCTGATTTTTCCACTGGATCATACTGCGCCCTCTCAAATGAGCGTACAAGAACGCGCACAGAAAATTTAACCCCCGGCGAAGCACGTTTTCGAATGTTTTGTGGATTTTCGCCTAGAACACTGCATATTTTACTTTTCCTCCACGCAGAAGTGGAATGGGTGGTAATTTTTCCATTTTATTTTACTCTGCCTCCTGAATGAGTTTGGGAGCACCCGAACAAGAAATTTCACCCCCAGCGAAGCATGTTTTGGAATATTTTATGGATTCACCCTCTTTATAAAATTAAGCCTCTCTGTTTGCTCTCTGTCTGTCCGAAGCTTTATCTCCGTCCGGTCCCGGCGAGCCGGACACCTTCTTGAAGGGGCTTGTTTCAAAGTCCGTCAAGCCGGAGGGTTGTCGATTCCTTTCTCCTGCCCGCAAACCGTCATCTTTTCCCTAGATTTCTTTTGTACCTTGTATTCATTATATATACCTTGATCTCCCCAATTTTTTCGAAACAAAAAGCGCCCTCAAAATAAAGCTGTTGCCGCGTCAAGATGATCCAGGGTACTTTTTCGTAATCACGCCCTGAGGGTCTACTAGTACCGTTCATTCGTTCATCCTGATTACATTAAATGGCAGACAAGATAATCTTATGCTAATCAGAGGCAATCTGGGAAGTTGAAACGAAAACGAGAGGAGGTTGTATCAGGCAGTGAAGACCCAGGCAAAGATACGGGGTTACGCCGAAGCACCAGGCCTCGGAGGGGACGTTGAATGCTTGTAAAATCTAGCTCTAGGTTATATTTGACTGGAAAATAATTTGAAAACCTCCTGGTTTCAGCTCATACTCGTGTATCGTCCAGTAACTTGAAGTTCACTTGAATTTGAGAGGCATCAGTTCGATCTGATGGGATACGTGACTTTCCGTGATGGCACTTGGCGCACCAAGTGAACTTGAGTTCCGTTAAGTTTCTGTTTCTTCAAGTTGCTTTAAGTTCCGCTCAATAAACTTCATCTAAAGTCAAGCCCACGTATAAGCTTGTAACTTCCGGACCTGAAGCGCATTTGGTGGCGCTTATGGACTGCCTTTCGGAGCTGTGTCGAAAAGTTAATATTAGTACAGAGTCATGCCCTGTTGTATAGTTCACAGGCATATTGAATTATGAAGAATACCAATACCAAAATTGTTTATGTGCTGTACTATCAGTTACCATCGTTCCGGAAGTAGACCGAAAATGGCTATTTTTATGCATTTTCTGGACCAGCTTAGCCACTGAACAGACCCACTGCCTCGAAAAAATTGTTCAAAATCACATCATAAAAGGGTCCATGCCAAATTGTTGGCCTGAAAGCCGCTTATGACTGTTACAATCTGCGGATAAAACAGGTGTAACTATTAAAATTGAATGTTTTCATAGCTCACTTCCTTCGCCGAAAGTCATTCCTTATCAAAGACTTTCCAGAGTGTGGCCTTGTTTTGAAGGTTCACTGAATGTAGGACAATGTGCCTATCGAGCATACAAATGCTGCGGCAAGAGATGCCTCTGGCACGAGGGCGGAAATCAGAAAACGGCACATTAACTACACGGCTGTCCCGGAGCTCATCAAAATTTGATAGGATTCTAAGCCCGTAGAAATTTGAGCGGTTTTCGTTCGGACTTTTTAGAGAGAAATGTTGTTGACCTCAAAATATACGTATTTGTGGAATTCAATGGTCCATTGCCCGTATCTTTCTGATCAACCCAGCGCTACCGGCACCGACACTTGAAAATCAACGATCGACCCATCGCGACCGATTACGGTACCCCGGAGCCCGCCCCATCACTCACGTCGATCACGCCTGTCGACGCCGCCCATTCCCGCTCCAGGCCTATGCGAGCATATTACGGGCTTCTCTGCCTGCTTCTTTGTTCTCACCTGTGGCATGTTCAGATGCCGAAGTCTCAACTGGTTAATCCCCAACGTCAGTCGGAATCTCCAGGCCGATAATGTCTTCCTTAAAAAAATCTAGTCTTCATTCAAAACCGCACCAATGGGTGGAAGTGCCTGGTATGCCCGCACAACAAGTTTATGATACACTCTCTGGCTGCAAGACACGAAGACACCAAATCCCACATCGACAGAATTCGAAGTCTTGACCGGGAACCCGCCGCGGTATCGAGTCCACTCCATGTCTCGGGCGAGGAATCTGGGTCTAAGGTAAACTCAAGAGATTCCTCCCCTTCCTCATCCGGGACACCCTCGCCCTCAAATCACGATCTCGTGGAGGATTTATTTGGCGGTATTCCATTTCACTCTGTACATGGTCCTGTGCTCCCATCGGACGACCCCAATCAAATATACGATGATTTCTCTGGGGATCTTGCGCGGAATCGGCCATCACCTGGACCGTACGACTCAGATGATGACGAAGACGAAGAGTCCGACTTCGGAGAACCACCAAGCGATGGTATTCTTGCTGTCGAATCCGACGGACTCCTGCATCAATATAACGAAGAATTTGCGGAAGAGCAGAGAGGTAAGCGTACCTTTGCCGGGGAAGTTCTGTTGATCTAATTGGCCTGTAGTTCTTGCCCCGCAGAACTCGCTCGTTGCCTCTGGAGACGATGACTGGTGGTGCTGGCTCAGTAAACAGGTATTATCTTCATATATCTCTCGTATTCCGTGTAATTAATCAGGTAAACCTGCAGGAATGCTTGCTGGATCTGATGTCCGGGTTTCCGCGCGCGTGTTTTTCCGAGAAGGAGCTAAATGCGACGCGGTGGTATGCCAAGAAAAATGGTATATCCCTACAGCCTACCATAAAACAAGTTAAAAACCATCGTCAAAGCATCCTCAATGTTGCCGGCCTTGAGACAAAACTTATTGACGGAAAGCTCGGTAATTCTTTCGCAGTAAATGACTGGTTTAAAATTCTCGAGCATGTGAGTTCCTTCCCATTCTTTCCGAATCGAATCTGACAACACAATGTAGGAATTTGCAAACCCACTCATTCGCCCGAAACTGCATCTGTATCCCGAAGACAGCGGGGACAGACTCGAAGAGGGGCGGCAAGCAGCAAAATGGAAGGAGGAAGTGGACGGCAATATTTCAGGACCGATGGCTCGGGGTAATGGCGGAAAAGATTATTACGTTGAGGAGGTTTGCTTTGCGAAACTCAACGACGCCGGAGCCATCGGTCCTGTGATGCCGATGCGATGATTTACCCGCAACGGCAGGCTGCTCTCAATCGCACACCAGCTGCACCTGACACCTTCGAGGTCGGCTTTCATCATTGATGGACGCGCCGCCGCCTGCATCGAGATCCCGCTCGAAAATTATTCCCTGAATATCCTTGATCTCGAGGAACCCGACTGCCAATCTCGATACGATGTTCCCCCGCCTTCCAGTATTTCTGGTCTGTTTTCTGCTCTCTTACGTCGCCAAACACTAATTAAATATCTGTCTAGGAGTTTTGCATGACCCCGCATTACCGTTGGACCCTTGGGAACAACCCACAGTCAATAAGTGGCGTATCAAGGCCAAGGGCCGCCGTGTGCATTCAGTCCCCCTTTGGACGTACTGCGACGATACCTCTGGCAATGTCTCCAAAAAATGGAACAAGCATAATTCCATTTTGTTCACGCTAGCGGGCTTGCCGCGGGCACTGACGCAGATGTTATACAACATCCATTTCATTGCCACATCAAATCTTTCGCCACCGCTCGAGATGATCGAAGCCGTTACTGCAATGCTTCGGTGAATTCTATTGTTGCTGCCATCGCACGTAATTCCGAACTGACACATTAACAGCGAGGCCCGAGACGACGGTATCCAGGTCTGGGATTGCGAGTACAATGAGTGGATTCTCATTTTGCCTTGGTTTTTGGCTTTCCAAGGTGACAATCCGATGTCTAGCGAGTTTGCTTCACATGTTGGTATGAAGGGGAAGTTTTTTTGTCGCATTTGTAAAGCCAAATCCGATAAAAACAATCGCGCTCCGGGGCATGCTGGCGAGATTGACAGGCTAACGGAATTTATGATGGTGTGTACTCTTCCTTCCTCGACAAAACATGTACTGATTGACCTCATAAATAGGCCGGAACACCTCGCTCAAAGGACCAAACTATTGCCGACCTCACCGCCCAGCTGAAGCGTGCTATCGACGGTGCCCCCAGCGCCGTGGATGACATGGCCACTGAATCCGGCTCCAAGGACAAATACTTCCAACATTTTCTGGACAAACTCCAGGTGGCAGCCTCAAAACTCCGAGACGAACAGAAAGAACGCGGGACCGGTCCGTCCGAGGCCGGGGTCTCAAAGGCAGAGGAGGTAAAGAACCTTCTCCACCAACTGAGGAGTGAAATGCCCGACAATTTATTCAGTCCTGTACTTTCCATCCTCGGTGCGTGTCTAACCTCAATTAAAATACAAATAATTGATCTCACAACCTGCTAGACTTCGATGCAAATAGCGATACCCCGGTCGAAATCCTTCACGTTGTCTTGCTCGGCGTTGTGAAATACTGGTGGCGAGATGCAGTCTCACGCCAGACGTCAAAGGGTAAGGAGGAGCTCAAGGCTAGGCTGTCGAGTGTTGACGTTGCCGGATTAAAACACCCCACCCATTCGCGGGCACACTTATGTGCAATACGCTGGATCCCTGGTCGGTCGAGACTTCCGAGTCGTCCTTCAGGTTGCCTTGGTCGTTTTACACGGTCTCATCCCCGATGCGCACTATCAAGGCTGGGTCGCGCTCTGCAACTTGGCCCCACTGATGTTCCAAACCGGTCATTGAACACCTGCCCACCTATTTGGTATGCTATACCTGATATTCTCAGTCTCTTCTGCGCTAATGAGGTCCCTAGGAGAGATTGAAAAATTCCGTCCTGGACTTCCTGACAGCCACCGCACTTTGGAACACTCAGTGGTTAACAAGCCCAAGTTTCATCTATTTGTTCATCTTGTTGAGCACATTCGTCGATTCGGACCTTTGATACTCTATGCTACTGAGAGCTTCGAGTCCTTCAATCTAGTCATCCGCCTTCGCAGCATACACTCGACCAAACATGCTCCAAGTGTCGATATTGCTACGGCATTCAGCCACTTGCATGCGATTCGGCATTTGGTTAGCGGCGGTTATGTTCTTGTGGACGAGGACGGAAACGAGACGCCCCCTCACCAAGCAGGCCCTGAGGTCCTCGCCCTCCTGAAGGACGACGAATTTCTTGGATTCATGTCGATGGGCGGCTTGTCGGAGGAATCCAGGAGCGGTAATTTTAATTTCCCTCTTCCTTACGAGAAATTCAAATACTTCAGGTCTTCACATGCCCCTAGTCGGGGTATCACCGTGTGTATGGGACGAAACCGAGGCTGGGAAGCTCGGTATCTCCAGTCTTTTGTACCAAGGCGACAAGGTCCAACGGTGTCGAAGCGTGATTCTTGCCAACGGGGACAAGGTCGAGACATCAAAGTTCATCGTCTATCGCAAGGATGGGAAGTCTTGCGTCGGACGGGTTGAGGAAATCCTCCTCGAGCCCGAACTTGAGGTATCACTTGGGATATTAATTTCAAAGTGCAAGATTGGCCCCGATGTTTTACCTTATGGATTACCGGCATGCACCGTGCAGCTGGACGAGCGGCGCGTGATCGCGTTTGAGGTGTGTCCTCTGGCTCTGAATAACTAAACCACCTTATTGTCATGTAGGAACTCATTTGCGCCGTGAACGTGAACCACAACTGCGCAGCAAATGGTTGCCAGACCGCACCTACACGTCAAGTCCGTCAAGAGCGACAGCGGACTGATCTCTTCGAGAACGAAGTCACTCATGCAGTCCAACCGAACAACTGCTTTCTCAACCTAGCTCAGCTCAGAAGCGCCACCGATGTTCAGCAATTTCGAAGTGTAACCCGGTACCCCGGCCTTGCCCTCGCCGAGGCTATTGAGCAGGCGATCCACAACCGAGAACGATTGGAACGCGAGGCCAAAGAAGCCGAGGAGCTGAAGGAAGCGGAGCGGCTGGAACGTGCAGAAGAGAGGGAAGCGAAGGCAGCGGGAAGGAAGGAGAAGGCGGCAAAGAGGGAAGCAGCAAAATCTGCGCGGGCTGGCAATGCTCAATCGGGGACGCAAAAGGCCGGCGGCGGAAAGAAACGCAAGGCAAAGGATGTCAATCCGGATTTTGCAGAGGGAGGGGAGGAGCTGGAATATCGGCCGCGGCCTTCAAAGTCGCGCACAGTGGACAAGAGCAAGAAATAATATATGTATTGCACGTACAAGGTGTTTTTGTACGTTATGACTGTAAGATGGTGTACATCACATCAGACGTTCGTGTCAGAGCTCTTCCTCTGCTTCCAAGTCCTTGTTAAAACCACGATACCTGACTGTACTCGTCCTCCACTGGCTGAGATCCATCGTCGCAAATGGGAAGCGTAGTCTCAGGATCGAAGTCCGACCCGATGTCCGACAGCCAACCGTGATGAGCTGGAACACGACAAGCAAGTTCATCGACATGATTCTCCACTCGCCCGACACGAGTTGCCATCGAATTTATTCGTACCAGGCCAATCCTGCACTCGCGGCGAAGGACCCTCCCACTTGTCATGCAAGTCTCGAATCACCTGGACTTCGCGGCAGAGCAAGGCGACCTCGGTCTCCAGCTGAGATATGCGAAGGAGGCTGTCTGAGGCACCAAGATCTTCAGTTTTCACGGCGTGATGCTCGACGCGTGCTCGTTTTTTTGCGGGAAGTCGTGGGGATGCGGGGGGCAGAGCGAAAGCGACAGGGGTAGGGACTGAATTCGGGTCAGTTCAGTATATCTCTGGGAGGCTGAGGAATATATGTCACCGAGTGCGATGTTTTCCTTCTCAATTTTGACCGCCATACACTTTGCATCAACGGACTCAAGCTTGACATGCTGGATGCCTCCCCGCCTGGTCCATGTTATTTTGTGAAGCCTCTTGAAGCTCTCGTTGGGTCTCTTCGCCTGCCGGGGCACCCAAATGGGCGCGGAAGCATCCTTGTCAAGCACTTGGGAATTTAAATACCCGAATGCTGGATTTAGCATGCTAAGACGGTAATCAGGACAATATATGGGATATAGGGCATTTCTGGCTTACTACGCTGACTTTGTTGCACCCAGATCTTTGGACATTCTACTGCGGGAGCCCGAGTCCATTGTGGAAGTGAGCGAGATCCCAGAGCAGTTGTTTGGCTGTCTTTTGTTTTTTTTTTCACTGCCATTCCACCTCATTCTGCTCGCTCATGGCGCCAAGCAGCCCAAACTCCCCGCGGTCCTCCCAGCACGCTTAATGTTCGCCCCAGCGTTCCCCGCTGCGGTACACTCCCTACGACTCAGATAGGCGTCGACACGGTGGTTTCAGTGAAAATCGGAATCCTGCCAGGCCCGGTCAGCCAGGCGCCCTCACCTCATACATGCCCTACCATGGCCCTGCCAGTGGGAGACCTTACGACCGGATGCCCCTCTCAGAACAAAAACTCCAGGCTTCCGGCGCTCACCACCGTCGTCAGCGTCGACGAACTGAGCACTGAGTACGGGCTTGACGCTGCTCAGCGCAAAGCCGCACACGCCTTTTGCAAGGTATCTGATTCCTTCTGAAATATCTACGACACTAATATGACTCGACAGTTGAGCAGTGAGGATCGGAGTGTTACGCTGCTCCTCCCCCTCCTTCAGACGGAGCGGCAGAACAAGGAAATACTTGAACAGATGCAGCAGACCCAAGCTAGTCTTGGAGGTATTGCCGGATACTGCACGCAAACGTGGAAGCCCTCAAAGGAGCAGACTGTGCGTTATTACCCTCTAGTACCCATTACCCTTCTGACCCATCCGCGATTCAGAAATTGCTGAAGGCTCTTCTCCGCCACTACATCATTCGCCCGATTACCTCGTACAATAACCTGGTCTTCATTACCGAGGTAGTTTATTGTCTTCGGACATTGTTTTTCTTCTAACAGGATTGCAGACTTACATCGTTGACCACGCAACTTCCCTGCGGCTTGAACTGTATAAAAAAGACCCCATCGTCAAGTCGGTCGTTCATGAACTGCTTTTGACAGAAAATAATGCCCAGAGAAGTGCACTACGAAAACTGGTACGTCTCAGTGTCTCGTTCATTATGTTGGCTGTTAAGTACAAAATATCTAGGTCTTCACCAGCGTCAAAGAGAAGAGTTCTCTGGAGCATTTCTGCAAAAAAAATCATCGCCGCCTACCACTTGCCTACTGTCCCGACAACTCCACCCCAGGAGATTATGGCATCTATGGCTCTCATGGTACGTCTCATTGCCATTGATCTTCAAGCAGTCCTTGACGAGTTACTTATAACTAGCGCAACGTTGCCAAACCGTTGATCGGCAAGGAAACCACCCGCGGCGGGGATACAGGATTTTGGGCTGAGCTCAAGTCAAAGCTCGACATTCTTTACGGGGCGAACAGCAATGAGCGGGAGAGTCCTGAATGGCGCAAGTACGTACCACGTCATCGCTTCCCGCTATGTCTTACCTGACCGCGCACAGATGGGAGCAGGACATTATCGCTCAAGATAATAGCAAGTATAATCGTCGGGCCGCCGAGAGCAATGCTCGCACGCAGGCGGAGATCGATGCGGCAATGCTGGCGCACGCCGCCCCCATTGCCGCCGCCGAGAACGACAACAATGAGGAGGGTGCAGTCAATGAGGACCGGCAGGTGCATATATCCGGTCTCGGTGATCTGGCCAGTCTCGCTGCGACGCCGGTCGCTCGTTCGGGGGAATAGATTCATTAAATACATTATCTTAACATTATCACATTTAATCCGACGAGCGATAATACAATGTACGGTGCTGTTCTCAAAATGCACCAAAAAAAGTCTTTCTATTTCGGGACTGGTCCGGTGTAAAATAAATCTGTGGGATGGCCAGAGTGCACTAGATGGCACTCATTGGAATTCAAGGACTGTGACCATTGGAATCCATGGGGCGTATATTCGTCGGATTCCAATGGCAGCTGATTGGAGTCCGACGATCACCAGACCCGTCAAATTCCGATGAGCTCCGGGATAGCCATGTAGAACTCGGACAAAGTGACTTCGGCAAAACTTTTGATGCCGCCTGACAGTTGCAAAAATTAGTGTGACTATTTAGGTCAAAATGGATTGCAATCCGGTCCAGGGCATGGCTTTCTGGTCACTGAATGATTACCTTTCGATAAACCAATTTTATCCTTGATGTCAAATGACAATAATATATCCGCCTCGATAAGATGACCACTGGTCAGCTCAAATGACCGATCCGGGCCCCCGCGATCCCATTTGGGTCAAACACACGTGAGGTTCCGGCCATCACGCATCAACGATCCGGTCTTCCGTGATATGACTTCCTGTCAGGAACAGACCGCATTCCGGTCAAGCTTTCTTGTAGCTCCCCGGCCCCTGCGCTGATTCATATGACCCTAGTATGAATATTACACAGTTTTCCGATGCGAATCCAGGAAAAATATCAGCGAGACCATTTACCCAATACTGTACAATTTCGTTCAAATCGGCAGTCACACGTCACGCACCCCCCTGTCGATCACGAACTTTGGTCGAGGTCACGCGTCACTCAAGCCTCTGGTGAACCTCCAAGTGGTCACACATGCCCCAAATTGCCTAAAAAAAAAAAAAAGGCAAAAAAGACAAAAATTCCGGTTCAAATGCCGAAATTTTTGAGGTGTCACGCAAAGATTCGGCGGCTGCCGAAATGTCGAATAGGTAAAATGGGTCACGCGTCACACCCCCTGTCGATTTGAACGAAATTGTACAGTATCTGGATCAGTACACAGATAAAGGTGATTGGCATTGAGGCTTTCAATCTACCTGGCATCCGTGGGTTATTGTGCACAGGTGATCGTTGTATTATCGTGATTTTGAGTGTTTGTCAAGGCCGTGAGCATATTCTATGCGCAGACGCACAGAATGATGTTAACAGGTCTAATATATATATATATATACAAGTGCTCGCCGGCGCTTCGCGCCGGCTCCCACTTGCTGGATGTAACTAAAATAGGAACGTTGATCTGAGCTGCCGGAATGATAGATTAAAAGCGGAGTTTAAAAAGGCTTCAGACGGACAGAATGGATAATTTTATAAAGAGGAAGATTAACCCACTCAGTGACGGTTGGTTTGGATCTACCACTTCACTTGCCTTCTTCTTCGTGCACCTCTCACATCTGTTCCTCCTTCCTCATTCTGGAAGCCTGAAAAAGCAAGGCCTTCTTCTCCCCACCCCAGTTCCGTCGCCGGTCTCCCTGGATCCTTGCCATCTGAGACGCAGCTCGTGTGTGCGTTTGGCGTGGCTCTGGGGAAATTGTGCGCTGGATGCACTGGAATCTCAGCCAGATATCCATCTCGGTATGTACTCATCCCAGTGCCATCCTCACAATCTCACATCTGTTCCAGCATAGATGGCAAAGCCTTCTTCTTCCCGCCCCAGTTCCGTCACTGGTTTCCCTGGATCCTTGCCATCTGGGATGCGGCTCTTGATGTGATGTCAATCTGTGTGTGTGTTTGGCGTGTCTCTGGGGATGTTGTGCGTCAGATGCATCCTTGTCGGTACAGTGGCAGCCAAGGAGAATGTGCGCGGTCGTGCGGGCTCGTTCCTGGGCCGAATCACTCCAAATAAAATGTAGGCATCAACTATCATCAATTTAATGAGCATTGCTGTAATTTACCCCAGGCCTCCGATCGGGGTATTTGCTTATTACCAATCATCTTCGTAGCCTTCAGATTCATGCATTTTCGACAAATAACGATGCAGATGGGGACTTGTCTCTTCAGAATGTTGTGAATTGGACGGGAGCTCTCGCTATGGGACAAGTGGAATGGGCAGTTTGCGATCATTTCCGAAATGCTTGGCAAAAGATTTGTAATCACCCGCCAAAAGATTGGCGTGGGTGCGTCTACATAGGGTGGGAACACAGTGAATGATATTTCGCAAGTTATAGGGGAACCAGGTCATCCCTTGCCACAGAACTTGACTAACACCTTCCCTGTGAAATTGCACACTAGATCCAACTCATTTTAGGATGCCGGTATGGCCTCAAGAGGTGTCAGACAAAAATCAACGCCAAATGGTCCTCTCGGTTCTCTGCTGAGAGTAATGAATATCGGTTCGGGTACAGTAATTACAAGTAGCCTGCCAAGCACTGGATTGCCTATGTAGTTGAAATTTCTCCGTACCATGTGCAATATAGTCGCTTGCAGCAACTCGAGCACGCCGATAGGTTTCATCATCGAAGGCGGGCAATGTGGTGCTAGAAAACGTGCGGCACGGATATTCGTGACGAGAATCGAAGTCTCGAAGAAGGTTCATCAACGCGCGCATATCTGTATTTTGGCGAGTAAACTCAGCGCAGGTATTGATTCTTTGTTCGCAGGTTGTGCCGCTGATTGCCTCTGATCGCACTATCTTTGAAATACTCAAGTATAGCATCCAGAATCGGAGATTCCTCCTGATTTTCACAGATGATGAACAGATGAGAACCCGGCGCCTGCTGTATATCCATGTCCCACCACGACAGCCCTCGTTGAGTTGCATTGTTTGTCCATCACCGCAGGCTCGTTTCTTTCATATCTGTGGACGCTGTGCTCCCAATGCGCGCCCATCCTGAATGGTTAAACCTGGGGATGGGCATAGTCTCTCATAGACTACAACACATTGATGCTGGTACCTGCGTGCGCGAGGGAATGGTAGTTGAATTAAATTAAATGATGACGCACCTCCGCCTTCTCCTCCACCGGTCGCCTTCCTGTATCCGCAACCCCGTCGCCGCCTGCACCTTCTCCACCGCCGCCAACACACCCTCTCCCACCCTCGCCCGTCCCCTCTGCACCCTCTCCCTCACCCGCGCATAGACACCCCCCACATGCGCCTTCCCCACCTCGTGCGCCTCCGCGAACACCAGAAAATGTTGATCCTCCAACGTACCGGCGTACACGCGCAGATTCGCGCTCGTCCGGGGGAGGCAGTGCACGAACGCGGCGGTGCCGAGGAGAGGCGGGAGGAGGGCGCGCAGGGGGAGGGCGCGGTGGCGTGTAGCGATGGTACCGGTGAGGAACGCGATGGCAGCGTATAAGGTGCCGGGCACGAGACGCTCGTCGGGGGGGAGGAGGGATTCAATTATGCGGTCTAAGACGGTTAGTACGAATGCATGGAAGAGGAAAGGGACGCACGCTCGACCCTATTTTCGAAGCCAATCCAGCGGGAGACGAGACCTTGCACTTGGGCGTGGGCATTGGCGTATTGGCCTGTGACTGCGCGCCGGGCGGTGCCGATGTGAATTTCGAGCGCAGATGGCGCGTCGAGGTCCTGGTCCTGGATAGGGCATCGCACCGTACGTATTTGTGACATGCGGCGTGACATACGGAACGCTTACGGTCAGCTTTTCTTCGGCCCCCGGCAGACTGTACGGCCGGCCACAGCATGACATTATCAATTGATTCCTGTTCCGGAAACGGTCCCCGTGGGTCGAGACGCTCCGGGCCGAGGGCGGCAGACCGTGTCAAACCGTATCCAGTAATATACGCGGAGGTAGCAACCGGCTCATCGGCACTGGTCGGCATTGGCTGATGGCGGCCGCCACTGCCGACCACCATGATGCCAGTGGAATCCAGTGGCCGCCACTGGGTCCGCGTCTCCCTGTACAACAGCCGCAAGCTCAGAAAGCGTGTCTTTCGGATGCTTTCCGCTGGATTTTGCTGGAATCCATTGGAAATGCCGTCAACATGCGGCGAGTTCCACCCAATACCACTGGATTCCGATGGTGTCCACTGGTCGCCCTTGCTAAAACTCATTGATATTTTGTTTGTGGCGGAATCTACTTCTTTTGGAGTATATAATGGTGTAGCCCATAGGTCAACACATCGTCCCAGTGTTTGACCAGGCGCTGGAAAACCCGCGGCCCGCGCCTCGTGCGGCAGTGAGGATCAATATTAATTCAGCACGGTGTTGAAGGTAGGACTGATTTCTTTTGTATATATCACCTCGTACAATGGAATTGTTGTAAATGTTGAGATATCTTGCGAATAAATAGGGCACATGGAAAGGATTTATTGTGTTTCCCAGCAGAATCCACTGGAATCCAGTGAACTACGCTGGCCTAACGCGAAATGACGGCCGGCAACTTGCAGTGCTGATTGGCGAATATGGGTGAGCTTATCGAGAAACGGTGACAAACAGTGTCCGCCAACGGCCGCCGGTATCCACCGGTGGCCAGCGGCGGCCGCCAGCGAACTTGTTACCCTCCGGGCATATTACTCACCGTATCCTGACCGTAAGCGTGACCGTATGTGACAAATACGTACGGTGCGATGCCCAGGCGATGCCCTAGGACTCGAGGAGGATGATGTCTTCGGATGGAGCGGCGTAGATTGATAGCTGCAACGACGTTGTACGAGTATCTCAATAAAGAAAAGATGAGAACGAACCTTTTGTCGCGAGGAAGACATCGCGGACGACGAGATGGGAGGAAGGAGGAAGCCGTTGTTTGGTTGTGTCGTGAATTATTAACATCGGCCGGCGGAGTTCTCCGTTCTCTTCTCTCTCATGCCCAACCTGCGGCCCGCCTTTGCATTTGAGCCGCTCATGCGCCCCACCTTGTCTGACATCGAATCTGATGGAAGCCTTCAATGACTCATTGCGGCCATAGGGCGGCGCCTCTCTCTGAATCCGACAGCCATGAGCGACGAGCAATTGGACCTACACTCTCTAGCCGTCTTGATCAACTACGAACGCTCGACGACCGATCCCCGGTTCAAGGGCACAGCCCTTTTAGAAGTCGGAAATGAGACATCCACACTGCCATTCACCACCCTAGGACTCCCGGATGCCCGTATCATGGCCCTTTGGCATGATCATCGTGGATCCAAGACATCCATCGCCGTGGAGGCCGCTGATAAGCCCCCCGACTATCCTGATTCTCTGCACCAACCTCAGGTGTCCCCTGGACACAGCCTGAGCGCCCGTGAATTGGAAACTCTCTATTGGCAGACACGCAGCCATGATGGTACACCTTTCAAGTGCTCAATTTGTACCTTCCTAAATCAAAGCCTTGCAGTGTGCTACGAGTCCGCCCGGATTTTACAGCTGATTTTGGACCTCCAGCCTGACGATCATCCTCTCCGTGTTCGCGCCGCGGACGGCGTCGATTTCACGTCGACTGTCTCCAGCCGAAGAATCCGGAAGTATGATCTCCGCGATCCTACGCATCTTACTTTCATTGTCACTCTGCCGCAAAGCTCCGTGTATACCACGGGGAATTTCAACCCCTCGAAGCATGGGGTAGTAACATTCGTCGAGGCGCACCCCGTTGGGGCACCCAAGACCGCTGTCTTGGACATGACGTCGATGCAGTTCGGTGATGCAGGCAGGGGTTTTGGAAACAAGGGCGTTTTTGTCCTGGAGTTGCTTGAGGCGTACGAGCTGCGCCTCAAGAACTTTGCCAAGTCCTTCCAGATGTACGAGAATATCGCCAGCGGCCTCCTTGCGTGGACAGAGGACGGCAAGGAGGAGTGGTTCGAAGACATTGCAGGACGTGTCATGGCACGATGGGAAGCTCGGGCGACAAGTCCGTGGTGTGCGCACTGCGGCGCCCCCGCGGAGAAGAGATGTTGCGGCACGGCTTTTTACTGTGATCGTCCGCACCAGGTGGCTTCCTGGCCTTTCCACAAACACTTTTGTGAGAGGAAAGCCTCCGCGGAAACAAAGTAATTGACTCTGTGCTCTCGTTTACGACTTTATCAATGGGCCGATATGCGAAGATTAGATGAGCGTGTTGGATTCTATTGCAGAGAACACACCTTCCGTCGCGAGGAAGACATCGCGGACGAAAGCAGGCGACGAGATGGCGGGAAGGAGGTCCTGGTCCTGGAGGATGGCCTTGTTTGGCTGTTGCTTCAAGCGGTAACATCGGCCGGGATGCCGGAGTTCTCCATTCTCTTCTTTGCGTTGACGCTCGTTCCTTTCCACCCTCGATTCTGGCTCGATCAACCGTTCAACGTCAGTCTCCAACATCAACTCAACGTCTCTACTGCATTTGGCAACTTTTTTTTTTCTTCTTTTTTTTTCAGCCCTCAATTTGATGCTTGCGCACATTGAATATTGATACGCTAGGGCTTTCCATTGAAAATGTAATATAACTTGTAGATATGATGGTGAAATACAAAAACAATATATAATATAGCAAACTTTGTCAATGGGCATGCCGAGAGGAAAGGCAGTAGGAGAGAGAAGACAGAGAGGAATACCATGAGCACTCACCAACCAACAAAGGGAACACAGTGGATAGGGTCCTAGACAACTTTTGAGTGAGCATGGGTCACAATATCAAGCAGTAAGTTACACACCTGAAACACAGCTCCTGGGAGCAGAGGTATACCGGTAGAGGGAGCTGAGAGTGCCAGCTGAACAGTCTTGAGATTGAAGAGGCTGTTGACCATCGATGGGCTGCGAGAGAGGGAGGGGAAGGCTGGGAAGCAAACACCCAGGGTGTGAGGAAAGGATGTGTTTGATGTGTTTGGATGTTGTTTCGCCCAACTGTACAGTGACGGACTTAGAGATTTTGGGGGAGAAAGACCGGCAGCTGCGGAAAACAGCCTTGAGAGACAACTCGGGGGTGGGCAGAGCTCGATCTGGAAACGACGTCGAGAGAAATTTGCTCTCACGTCACATAGAGTCACAAAAGATGTCGGATCGACGCCGAAAGTAGATAATTACTCCCACCCGCATTTCGACACTTGATCCGACAAAATTCTGACCTCTGGGGCTCAACATCAATTCAAGGTCAATTTGTCCCAAATTCAGTATTGATTCGAGGCTAATATTACGTTGGCTCATTTTCGTGAAATTGACATGCCTACCCAAACCGGGGGTGTACCCAGGCAACACTGCTGTCTGTTCTTTTCAATTCTGAAGAAGATGTTAATTCAACAATGCAAGCATTCAAGCTTACATAGAAAGATTCATAACGGGCCTTGCCACTTGTCGGCCTTACCCGCTTTATTGCGTATGACAAGCATATATACATTCTACAGGTAGGTTCATGCAATAAAACTGACCGCTCATTCCAGATTGGGAAAATGCTCGCAGGTGGTCAGCTACCTCCAGTATTGAAGCAAGTTCTGGAGTAGGGCTGCACACCGTGCCCATCGCGACGGTTCTACGGGTCCCGTGCGACCCGTCCCGTTCCGTGAGGGATTCTGGAATTTTTTCCACGGGACGGTTTTGCAAGGCAATGGTCGTCGACAGCGCGCCGGATCTATCGATGGTAAGCACATAAATACCTTTATAGTTGACAAATTTCGATGGATGGTCTCTTGAAATAAACCGCCAACTCTCCTAGTAGATTCCCGCTACCTTTAGGTAAGGTTTTAGGGCGCCCTATAGCAGCCCAGAAAGATATCGGAGCGGGTAGGGGTGTACAGCAGTGGGTTCTGTGCACAAACAAGCAGCTAGAGTATTCTGACGGGTTTTTTGAGCTTCCCGACCGCCTCTCCAGCTCCGGGAGGGTAACCAGCGAAAAACTCGGTGCCTCTCCGCAACAGACACGGAACACGTTATAAAAAAGTTCACGGAATACTGAGAGGCTTACATAGGCTCTGTCCATCCTGCACACCTCCCTCTTGTGGCAGCAGTCTACCTTGGTATTGCAATTGCCATTTCTCGCCACGCAGCAGGTCTACAAACAATTCAGTCTGCAATTCCTTGGGTGGCCAGGATGTTCAGTTACGCACACCAGCTGCATCTGCGACATTTGGATCCAGCCCGCCACAGAACGCGTCCCACAGCAGGGTATGCCCGCGAAGCCGCCGCACGTTCCGCCGAATTGAGAGCAGTGAATACCCTGCGCGGACGCCGACGTCACGAGCGCAAGTGCGAGGAGAAGACAGTTGAGTTTGAGCTGCATGATGGGTTGGGGCATCCGACGCCAATTGTAGTTCTTATATGCGTTCCGGGACCTCTTGAGGTAAGAATCATCCCTTGGCGCGAATTAAGGCACACCACGACGTCGGGGAGGGTGTTGTGCCGGTCAAAACGGTGAAGACCCGACCCATCGGTTTATTTGGGATGCCCCACGGGGATGAACAGATGAATGTGCGGCGGGAACCAGGACTATTGGTAATTCAAGGGTGATGGGTACCCTGTCGTGGATGTAGCAAACCGCTCAAACCACGCATCCGGCTCAGCCACGCAGCAGACAGACAGTTCACCGCTGGCCGTACTCCTACTATGTCTTTCTTCCCCCGGATTAATATTATAATATTATACACAACGTCAGTTAGAGTGATCGCATGGCGCGAATGAAGGCACAAGACGCTAGGGAGAGCATTACACGGCCCAGAATGCTGAAAATACATATATGTAGAACCAATGAAATGGTTCAATAGGTCTGATTTCCGGAGCGCCGGCGCCGGGATGCCAGAGTCCGCGCCATTCTCGTCACTTCGTTACTTCGCTTAACTTCGCCTAACTTCGCTTGGCTTTGCGGAAGTGCGTGAGTTTGATCGCTTCCTGTGAAAGTTCGTGATTTCAGCTGGATGTAGGAGAACTTCGTAACTTCCTCTGTACAGTGTGAAAGCTCGTTACTTCGGCTACCGACGACCACCACATGACCACGTCCATCCACTTGCAGAGTGCACGGTCAGTTCGCGAGCGTGGTGCACACTGTCGGTGTAAGTACACGGACAATCAAAATTCTGTATGGATATACAGTGAACGATAGTCGGAGATATGAATAGTTTTTCTAGATTTAACTTGCACGCCGTAGAGCTTCACGACGCCGACTGGTGTGGATCAAATTGACAAGGTTAACTTCGTCTGACTGGCACTTTATCGTTCGGGACACCATTCGGCTATGATATTGGAGATCAATATAGCATGTTCTGTGTAAATGCGCAATTACTATCAATTTCATTGAGGGACGAGTGAAATCGGTATTAGCAGCGGGCATATCCAGAAATAAATCAGCGAGGGTGGCACAGGTATGGAGCGTGAGCGATAAATAAATCAAGCCCAGAGAAGAAGGCGGTTACGCACCTGAAACACGAAAGGAGACTCTACCCATACATAATCCACTTCTCCAACAAACAAGCAAAAAAAAGACATGTACGGAGAGACCCATGCCAATGGCCGCGAACTCTAGTCCCGTGTTTGCAATTCCGTAAGTTCGGAGAAACTGACGTAGAGATTTCTCCTCCCATTTCACCATCCCTTTGAGATTCTCTTCGTTTTTAACACCGGCACGCTCAAATGCCTGAAATACTCCATCGACGGGAGGAAGTTGGCGAGTAATTTGCCGAGCGAGGGTAGGTCATCGACGGATACCGTGCCTTTATCATTAGTCGATGCCGGCGCGCCTGTTTGCTTCGGGTGTGAAGTCGCGATGGAGTCCATATTGGGCGGGCACGCGACTGCGAAGCACTGGCAGCGGGGTGTCGGTGGTGGTAACAGAGAACAGGATTCTGTTCGTGGCATTCCGTAATTCCAGTGATCAAACAAAGCACTTTCCACGCGACTGCGAAGCACTGGCAGCGGGGGTGTCGGTGGTGGTAACAGAGAACAGGATTCTGTTCGTGGCATTCCGTAATTCCGGTGATCAAACAAAGCACTTTCCACGCCGGAAGTGACGAGCTTTCCCAAAAATTTAGTCGAGATGACGAGCTTTCTCAGTTTTCTGTCGAAACGACGAACTTTCCCAGTTTTCCATCAAACTCACAAACTTTCTCATTCCTAAGCGAAGTAACGAAGTGACGAACTTGGGTACTACTCGGGATGCCAATACCGTTCTGGATGGATTTTACCGGGATTTTCACCTCAGGCTTGAGCCGAAATCTAGTCAAAAATGTCAGGATTCCGCAACAGGGTCCAATCTTGTTCGTCGCTCCATTAGTACCAGGAAGATCAGACAATTCATATATTATATGGGTGTGGAGAAGTCAGCGGGGCTCTGAGCCTTAACCCACCGAGCTCCAGGCCGTAGGGCAATGGGGATGCCGGAGAATGAACCCAAACGAAACACCAGACGAGGGCATCTCATAGCCGTCGGCTAACCCCAAAAAGAAAGGCAGATCTACTATGTAAGTATAGTGAAATCGATATGAATGAGCCTTTGTCAAGGGTGAGAATTTGGAAGTTTGACAATCGACGTTCCCGAGTTGTTAAGTAAACACTAGTTCTGAGTTGGACTGATACTCATGAGCCATATGAGATTCATATGCATATTCAACACGTTAGAATGCCCTCGAGACAACGGAATTTAAATCTCAATAGGGTAGTGTCCTGGACAAGGTTCATGTTTTTCCTGCCGCTGGCGCGGTTTTGTGAGGATTCGAACCAGGCCTGCGCGCCTCAAAGCAGGATTCTATCCGGATAGTATTTGACCAGGCCTGGCGTCCGAATGTTCAAATTTTGCCAGGATTTGTACCAGGCCTTGACTTTGCCGTCTATTAACATCGGTCCGTTGAAGATTATTAGCGATTATTATCATCGGTCCTTTGAAGATCCGAGCCCGTAGGTTATATAGGATGGCCCCGCGGGGATAAGCGAATGATGATGCGGTTGGGAGTTAGTCCTGTACTAGGCTGGTAATTCAAGGGTCGTGGTTCCTGGTCGTGGGATCATAGACACCGTCCCGAACACCGAAAACTCCCACAGTTGGGTTCATAAACGCAGACGCCGCACCCGAAACATTTGAAGATTATCTCAGGTAACAATCTGGAGGGCGTATGTAACGGAAATGTGCCTTTGTAAAGCCGTGGGGGGTGCCTGATTATTTTTCCATGCCTGCCTCGTGATTATTATGCTGCTTCTATGCCCTATGCCCGTGCCGTCGCACATACCATATGCTCTCATCGACCCATCTTGTTTCTCATTTCCCGATGATGAAGTGATGCCGAGGACAGCGGTCCTTGGGGCCTTTTATTGGACTTGATTACTCCCAGAATCACGGCAGAAGCCGATTTTCCACATGAATGTCTCATCTGATTCTTCTGGATCCAAATCAGAGCCTCCCGATAGGCTGTTCGCTCGAGATGTCTGTTTTAGGGCACGCCGACTACACGAGTCGGATTCTCATGGATCTCAATTCACTTCATCGAACTTCTGGAATTGTGCTCGGTGTTTCTTACATCCCACTCTAGGTTTCAAGGCTATGGTGTCATATGTGGAACCGAAGTCAGACCAGATTAGGAAATCCAGATCCGATTAGGAAATCCAGACCGCATTTGGCCAGCCAGACTCAATTTGGTCTCTGGCTCGTTCCCAGGCCCCTATTCCACTAGCTGATGTGCTTTCTGCTGCTGTTTTCCATTGATCACACACATTTAGCTTCCAAGGATGATTGTGTGGCAAGTTCAAGCAATTCTATGCTGCCGCAGGCAGCCAAAAAAAACCATTCTTATGGGTTAAGCATAGAGAATCAAGCAAAATGGATTGGGCTGTAAAATTTCAGCTGGCTTATACCATGGCAGAGAAAAAAAAACTTGGCCTCTCAAGGCACTATGGTTATCTATGGTTGTTGTTCAGCACCGCAGGCTGCAAAAAATAGCCAAGTTGTGTGCAGGAGGATGCAAAACAGTGTCGGAAGCTTTCTATAGAAAAATGGGAGCAGAAAATTGAGTTCTGGTACAAATCTAAACAGTCACATAAATAAGGAAGGAGCTCAGTATTCAAATTCTCCCATGCACTGCAGAGCCCCAAAAAATATGCATAATGATGGGAATACATCTTACAGGTACATTTTAAAGAAACTGGTCCAGGAATTTGGGTGTGCTTCAAAAGTGGCTGGAAAAGGAAGGGAAGGATGGGACAAAGAGGAGATTTTTTTCTGCTTGCATTAAGCAAAGACCGGAATTTCGGAAGGGAAATGGGTGTTGCAAAAAAAAGAGACAGCCGCCGTGTTCGAACCGGCGCGGACTAAAACAATCAAATCAGAAGGCAATGCATTATCCAACTACACTAAGTAACCATTGGCTAAAGTTGCCAGTAGACGACTACTATCTGGTTACGTAGTTTTTTGAATATTTTTGAATAGAAAAATTTCAGTTCCACATATGACACCAGAGCCGGTTTCAATGCCCTGCTTCTCCGATGCCGTCGTCGTCTTAGATGGGGATCAAAATGTGACTCGCGGTTCCCCCGTTTTGACTGTATATTCTGGAACGGTTAAACGGGGTGACAGGGAAGAACAGCTCTTCGCAAATAGCCTGATCTCTCTTCCCTTGGCGCTCCTCCTGCTGTGATTCGCTGATGGATTGTGGTTCGTGCTTCTCAGTGCTCCTCCTCACCTGAGGAGGAATGGATCGCCTGCTATGTGTTCCACCACTCTCACCATCACTGCGGACTGAGAAACGAATGCTCCCAGGGATCGGAATTCTCCACGGATACACTGGGAGGAATCAAAATTCACCGCCCTCCTGTGGAACTGCAGCTGAGTAACCAACCGTGTTCCGCCTTTTGAGCGTCGGGGAGAAAGATTTCGGTAATGTAGATTGACCCTCTGTTCACTGAGTAACATCTATCAGATCAACTATTCCAAATCTTGCCGTGATTTCCTCGATCCTCTGATTGATGAGCTCGACTATTTTTGCTTACAAGTTTCCAGTAGTGCATGGGCACGGTGGTAGCGGCGTTTCTGTGTACAAAATTCATCATTCCGTGTGTGGTGTTGAACAGTTGACTAGGAGAACAAGTACTGCATTCTGGCCCTCAAACCAACATCCGATCCGATGCCAAAGATCTTTTGCCTTGAGAACAAATATGTTGTTTCAGGTCTCTTCTCCCGCTGGTGTGTTGATCATCCAGCACTCCTTGATTCTCCGCAGTGTGATCATCGACTTCTTTGGCGCGTAGATATAGACGATGGATTCGCCTCCACAGCTGCCGCTCTCACAATGCCCAATCTCTCCTCAGATATCTCCAATAGCGTCCTGCAGTACACTGTTGTCGCTGCCAACACTCTGCAAGACCTGGGTAAGGCCGCCCAAATCCCGTTCGTTGGCACTGTTTGCAGCCTGAAATCTCACATTCGTCCCAAGAAGTCCGATGGGATTCTGACAAGGTGAGTGCGCCGATTCATTCTTCCTGGCGGCTGAATAGTTCTTGACACCACAATTTTGGATGTTTCAACCATGTGAACACTATTCTGTTGCATCAATCCACCCAAACCCCCTTCTGTGACAGATGGCAACCGACCGGTGAGCTAGTCTCAACTTGACAATTCTTTGGGTGATTCACATGCCTCCTTGACTTCCAATTCATTAGACTCGGCTCGAGCTGTTCTGTTAATCTGTGGTTCAAGCCTTGCTCTAGAACTGTGTCAAGCTCCTTCCACCGGCCTTCTCTATTTCCGGGCTATCAGTAATTCGGTTTGATTTTAACCTGTTCTGGTAATCAGCGGTTTAGTTTCTCTGCCTGATTTACAGGCCATTCAACACGGTTCGATTCAACTCGGTTTGATCTCAACCTGTTCTGTTAATCTGCGGTTTAATCATTGCTTCAGAACACTTGAATCTGATGAACACATCCGGTCTCTCTTGGTGTCAATCCGAACTTGAACGGTGTTTTACTAGTTGACTGTTTAAACACTCAATGTCAAGATACTTGTAGCATAACAATCCCGAAATTCTTGGTATTTTTGTGCTTCAACAAGTAGTGGATAAACAGGATTATGCATTGAGACACGAATTGATTAATCAAACTTCATATGGTTACTGAGTTTCGCTTCTGTGTAGCTCTGTGCTCGGGGCAGCATTGGGAAATTGAGCCTTATTTGATCAGGGGTATTGCTTTTTTTTTTTTGGTATTCAAGGTTGTATCTACCATTAAACAACACCTTTGGACATCATTTGAGGGTGTAGGTGGTTCCACTCTGTACATTTAGCTATGTTTGAGTAGTTTGGGGCTACAGAAATCCGCGATAAATTTCAAAGAGTTCAACTTCAAGCTGTGGCGGTGCAGACGACACGTACGCAAGACTTCGGATAATCCCGAACATTTGATGGTTGGCTGCAACGGTACAATTTCCACCCGGATGCTGTGATCGGACATCATCAAATCATGTCGGCAATCACGGCAATCAAGGAAAGCGAAGATAATGTGTGTTTATTTAACGCTGGATATAGTGAAAGAATTATCTCAAAGTACGAGTTATGCCGTCCAAAGCATCGGCCTCCCCCAAAGTTCCATTTCGGACATCTTTCCTTCTCGGGTTTCTTATTCGGATGCATTATATACGTCTGTCATTGCACCCTCACCCTCAGCTCGTCTCCTTACGCGTTCGCTGAGGGTACGTCCACACATTCACTTGCTTACATGCTAAATCTCGCAGTACCTTAGAGTCTCTGTCTTTTAGGTACTTGTTAATAACAGTGCTCGCCTCCTTATGCGTTCGTTGAGAAGTCTCTGTCTTTTATATCTACACAGGTCTAGTTCCTGGGTGCCTTCTCCGGCCGGAATTTCTCCATTTTAGATCAGCATTATTTTGAAATCGCAAACCGTCAGAGATAATTGAGGTGAACACCAATATAAGGTTGAGATTGTAGAGAAGTAGTCATGTTATATTTAATATCATGAAATATACTCGATTTCTGTCTGATTCTGGCAGGTAAACCCGACGGGTTGGACGACGGGTTGAACGACCCGCGGGTGGTTGAGGAACCGCGGGTTTACCCGCACGGGTTTTGTACCCGACCCGTTCCGGGTACGGGTTCGGCGGTTACGGGTGCGGGTTGACCTTGCGGTACCCGCGGTTGTACCCGTGACCAACCTTACTGATCCGGTACCGTCGCTCTGACCTTTCCCGAAATTATGTGAGCCCAATTCATTTTCTCATCCCTGCCAACTGCTGCCACGTCTCTTTTTTCCTTCCTCCATCTCCCACTCGCCCCCGCCCTTCAAAGCCTTCAAAGCCGAGCGCATCAAGCCCTACTGTTCCTTTTCCTCAAACCACCTTAGTCTTCTTGCTCTTGTCTATGTGCTCCAAGCCCAAGTCTCAGGTCCAGCTGTGCGCAAGGCCGCTTGCGCTTCACTCACCTTCAAGGTTCAAGAATCCTGCAAGCTTCCTGTCGCGCTGCACCACGGAGAGCTATGGCTGACACTATAACACCTTGGAGATGCCACAAGTTGCGCCTACCCCAGCTGTCAGGCAGTTTTCTTGGCACTAAGTGACAATATGTAGCCTTGTTTGTACGTACGCGACTTCTGTTTTCTCTCGTTTTCAAACAGTCCGTGGTCATGAAATGCTCTCAATTACTCTACCCAAAGCTTCCCCTATGCGAAACACACATCAAATGGGCGCCAAATTGACGGTCTCCGTATCGACCATGATTCTTGCCTAGGTACGTCTGACTTCCTCTCCCCTGTGATTTGCATGCTCATTGAAGATTTCATGAGTTACAGGGCCTTTACTACGATTATTCTAGGTCCTCTACCGCCGAATAAATGCGGGCAATGAAAGCTCAACAAAGTAAAATCCCAGGTGTGCCCAACTACTCCACACTTCCCTCTCACTTGGACCAACCGGTAGCCTGTAATCTACGGTTTCCCGCATTTGCCTGTCAGCTGGTTCCATCGCACCGAAGCGAACTCGCTGTGCGTGACGTGCTCGTCACTCAATGTTAAGTCCACACTCTGACTCCCATATAATACTGCTTGATTTTACTGATTTATCTCGTCATACAGCCCTTGTACACACCCTGCAAAATTCCCTGTTCTGCGTATGACACCTGGGCCCTGCTGATCGCTCGACCCCTTAGTTAACATGTATGTTTTTTTTTGGAGACACGGCAACATCTAAACTAGCTCGCAGACACTTCGCTTCCCACCTACGCCGCTCTCGAAGCACCGTATGCGTGTCAGAAAACCCACAAGGGTTCAGATCGGCCGACCAATATGTCCCCGCCTCGACCTTCGATATCCCGCGACAACGTGCTCTTGTCTCGCCGCCATGCCCTGTTGTCCCTGCGCACAGTGAAGGTCTCCATCCCCACGCCACCCCCGACAGTCGCTGCGGGAGCGACAGGCGGCCTCGACTCGACGACGCGGGAGTGATCATGTTGTCAACATCACTCTGTGCTCGCAAGGGAAACACCTGAATTAGCTTGATGTACCCATTATTATGCACCCTGTACTATGTTGGAAATAGGAGCTCCTAGTGTTTGGAACGCGAGTGTAGTGAATATACTTGGCTTTACCGAATTTCTATGTTCATTGATGAGGCGGAAGAGGCCGAAGATCGTCAGAATTGCTATCTGGCAGCTTGCCGTTAATGGTTAGGTGTGAGGTGTGTATACATCCACATTCATCTGCCCAACTATAATACAGTTCCTTCATGACCATTCGTCAGGCTGTTCCCTTCGTCTGCCTCGGGGCCTCGACTGTGCGCGCATGCACTGTATGCAGACAGTGTGATGTGTGCGAAGACCTCATTGGTGGCTAGCACTATGCAACCTGTAATACTGTACAATTTCGTTCAAATCGGCAGTCACGCGTCACGCACCCCCTTGTCGATCACGAACTTTGGTCGAGGTCACGCGTCACTCGGGTCTCTGTCTAACCTCCAAGCGATCACACAGGCCCCAAATTGCCTAAAAAAAGAAAACAGACAAAAATTTCGGTTCAAATACCGAAATTTTCGAGGTGTCACGCAAAGGTTCGGTGGCTGCCGAAATGTCGAATAGGTAAAATGGGTCACGCGTCACACCCCCTGTCGATTTGAATGAAATTGTCCAGTATGCCAGATAGCTATATTCTGGCACGATGCATCAGTTCTGGCGCCCGCTATCCTTTTTTGCTGCCAGGTGATTCTGGTGAGCTGGCAGAACTGGTGCCAGCTCTGCCTGCTCGAAAGCATTTTCCTGATGGCCTTCCTCCAAGTCCTTCCTTCACGTGCCTCGTGCAGCATCTCCAATTTCAGATGGGGGATCCTGGTGCTCTTGCTTATCCAGTGGTCGGCCGCTCTCTTGAACTTGTCAGGATCAGTTCTCCGGTGCGCCCTCCTCGTTTCTTTCAAATTAACCATGTCAATGTCGCCATTTCCGGAACCCGACTGGGTTTTTCCGGGCTCGAGGTTATATGCACGTCTGTCTCTGTAACTGTGTTGTCAGCAGTAAGCCTCACTGAATCTCAATGCATATTTCTTTTTCCTTTTGCATGGCTCCACTAGCTTCTTGTCCGGTCAATATAGAAGATATTGCCTTGCGAATTTTTGATGAGGTCCATTACGGGTGTAACATCTGGTGCGATACCGGGCCTTTTGGGCTTGAGCAGTACTAATGTTCAGAAAATTTAGTCTGCTTCTGCAACGGTCGCTATTTGCATTTCCAGAACTTGCTTTGGCTCACACCAGATAATTCAGGGGAGATTCTGGACATCGGAAGTTCGGAACATATTCAGCTGCTCAATGCGAGCTGGTTAACGTCGCAATGTCAACCGAGCGAGTTTTTGAACATCTTACTGTAAATTTTGGACCTGTCTCTTTCCCCCTTTTTTGACAGACATTGAAGAGTGAAGACAAGGATTTCTACGGTAGCGGGCTCTGCCGCTCGTTGGCCCTACCCGCCTTATTTTTAGACGAGTGTCATTGCTTTTGCAAACGGCTGTAAATCAAGTGCATGCAGTGGCTGTACACACGCCACGTACGAGTCACTTCGGGAATCACCGGAAATTGATCGCCCATCATTTATCCGTACACCATGTATTTTACATTCTGTACTCAAGTTCTGACTATCTGTAAAACTTGATGTATCTAAGTGATGTACAAGCGCTCGCCGGCGCTTTGCGCCGGCTCCCACTTCTGCCGGGATGATAGATTAAAAGCGGAGTTTAAAATGGCTTCAGACAGACAGACACACGTAATTTTAATAAAGGGGTGATATCAACGTGACCGTTAAACTGTGCTTGTAGATGACACAATTAAAGAATTGAAACGATTGAAAAATCCGGTGGAAACTTACATTTCAACAGCGACAGCCGGGTTAATCAAGGATGTTCTAAATATCTCCTTCCATTTTGGATCACTACGTGCAGAAGTAATTATACGCGAAACATAGCTGAGCAAAATAATCTGACAGGAATGAGTCACTAAAAATAGTGAACAGAAACAATAGATTTTCATGCACCTCATATTAAGTGATTTGACCGACCGAATGGGATTACGGCACGATCAGGTATCACATCGCTTAAGTAATTGTTGCGATCAAATACATTGACATGGACGCCCTCAGTCATAATTTGCGAAAAGCCTGCTTTTTGCGGAGGGCATATGGACATCAACGAATGTAAGGAGTTAATGTATTGTAAGAGCTTTGTGTTGTCGACATGCTTTACAGTTTAGCAACAAGTTATACAGTGAAAGGTGAGCGGCCGATTGAACAAACACTCCTTTATAAACTACAAGAGCATAAAGGAGGCAGCACATATCCAAATCTGTCACAGAATAAACTAATACACTGAATAGACAACAATTGGGGTATAAATAGAATAAAGGGAACCACAATTCGAGAAACCCGAAGGTCACCCAAATAGATCGACACAGCGGATTCGAACCACGACCAGCTCGATGGTTTATATAATCACTAATTTCATTAGATTAGCCTGCTAAAAGGACTTCAAAACGTAACGAACACAGCCACTATTTTCATTACACTATTCAAACGCACTGATAAAAGTTTTGCCATATCGAAATTCTGGTTCCCGATTGATGAAAAGAATGAGTACATAAAGTACTCGTAAAAAGGGTATCTTTTGATGCAAGTCCGAGGGACCGGGAGCGTATGGTGCAAGTCACCTAGCTGCCGCTACCAAATATTAGTGGCCAAATTGGCCGGAGATTTTTTTTTTTGAATTAATTGTACCTCTGGAGGGATTTTGGGCTTACTTTTGAAGGTGAACATGCCAGCCACACTCGCCTCTGTCTCGCGCACCATAATTCGCAAATGGGAACACCGCATGATTCAGTAGATGGAAGCACACTATAGCAACTTGGGACCCAAAGAGGCTCAGCGGATGGTGCGGGTATTCAGCTTGACTACATATAAATCTCACCGTTGCACACCTGAGAGACCAGTGGATGAGTAGAACTCCATAGCGTCATTTTGCACCTATTTACGGCTCGGATGGAGCTTTTTTCAATATAATATGCACATGTGGCCAAATCGGCAGGCAACTTTTTTTTTTCTCACTCAGTTTTCAAGTAAATAAAAATTCCTCTTTAGGATCTTCTCGCATGTTGAAACGGAGCACATTGTAAAGAGGGATAAGAAATCAGATCAAATTTGAAGCCACCAAATTTCAAACATTAGGGTGCGGCAGCTAGGTGACCTGCACCATAGGTGAAATAGGTCAATAAAGTCCAAGCAGGGGGATTGATGGTGCAGACCGCGTGTTATAATGAAAGCATGTAAACAGAATCGTGATCAGGGTGATGGAAGACGAGGATATATTCACCATCGACACGACTAGTACGTGAAGGAAGGAAGGAGAGATCGAAGTTAGTTTGAGGCAAATCAAACGGAAACGGTTGCCAAACCGTTTTAAAACCGTTTCAAACCGGTTTCAAACGGTTTTTTTGGCAGGGAAAATGAACAAACGGGTTTGAACAAACCTGATTTCACCTGAAAATTACCCCAGCTCTTCTCCACAGTGGTATGCTCCAATTTTATAGATTCAAAAGTGCACGAGAGCCTTCCTTTTTTTCCTCCCTTGTGCAAAGGTGCGCTCCCGCCATCAATCGCGGCGATTCCCAGTTGGGATATCGCCCAGCGCCGCCATTGACCTCGCAACAATGTCAACACGGTTATTTTGGCCCAAAATTCAATGGGACCAACATTTCTTGCCGCTCTGAATCTCGTTGAGACCCAAACAAATTCCAATAACTGTGTTCAGTTGGTCAGTTGCTCAAAACCGTTTGAACCGTTTGTTTGCTAACCGTTTACCGTTTGGCCCAGCCAGCAAATCAAACGAAAATAAAAACGGTTAAAACCGTTTGAAACCGGTTTCAGACGGAAATGGTTGGAGCCCTACCGAATGTAACTATGGGCGCTATGCAGCGCTTGACCGCACTTGATAGCACTGCATAGTGGCCATAGTTACATCCGGTTTTCCTGATGATTCATGTACTACCTGAACACTTGGTCGAAATAGTACATTCGCGACTAGGTTCGGCGTTCGAACGCCTGCTCTCCGCCGAGCGTCGAACCGAACCTCCAGTTCAGGTTCAAGTATTCGCTGAATCTGAACGCCGAAAGTGCGCACTGCGAGCGAGGATTCATCTGAGAATACGTAAGTGCGGGCCTGAAGTTTCAACTCTCTCTTCCTTTCCCCTTTGTCGGTTGCAAATTTGGCTCTGGAACGAGAAGCAGCAGACGCCCCGTGGCCCGACGCAGAAGCGGTGTGATGGTCTCGCAGCGAGTGAAGCCAAGTACCCGGTCGAGGCGTGGCCGTTGGAGGCTTGGGATATTGTGACCGAGTGAAACGGTATAGCCAGCCACGCCTGAATAGTAATACGAGATACACAATTTCCCTGCACCAAATTGTGAATCATGTTTGCTCCAATTGTTGTATCAAACGTCCCACCCCGTACGAGTATTTCTGATCAAACACAGTCCCAGGTGTTCCTTCCAATGCAGTCCACGCGACCACCCACATTTTAGGCGGTCAGATCTCCTTGCTACGGATATGAGAAGCGATGGAATCTATTAAATCGAATATAAATATGGCTGAGAACATATCTACACAATATTCAAGTAAGTAGCCAGGTGTTGTACCTAGAAAATTTGTACTATGCCAGGTTGCACTTTATTTGCAGTACGGAATGTTCGTCGCAGTGGACTCGAACGCATACCCCGCAATCCCCTCGTACGTGTAAGTACCCGCCGCCGCCGAGTCGCGCTCGGCCGCGCTGAGCGTGTAGAAATGGTCTGTCCCGGCGCCGTAATAGAGGCGGTAGATTGGGACAGTCCCGCACATCTGCGTTGGATAAATGTACATCGACATATCCTCAATCACGTATCCGCCGCCAGTGGCATCTGTAGCCTCCGTCGGGTTGGTGGTGTAGAAATGGTCCGTTGCAGCGGCCGAATAAAGCCGGTAGAAGCGCACGGAACCAGGGACCTGCGTGCTGAAGACGAGCATGCTAACGGCCTCCGCATTATACTGTAGATTAGCGACGGCATTCTGCGATTCTGCGAGGCTAATCTGAATGAGAGTTAGTTTTGGACTGAGACAGTTGTGAATGCCTCAACTGTATAGAAATGGTCGATGATTGTGGGGTTATAGTCTCGATACAGAGGTGCGGCCTCAGAGGCGCACGGGCACTGAATGCCGGCCGGTCCAGTTGGAATGCTCGCTGACGCCGAACTGGGCGTTGAAACTGTAGAGGATGTTGAAATAGTAGTAGTGTAGATGGTGGTAGTGTCGTTGGAGCAAGGGGTGGAAATGGGCGAGGAATGTGTAGTCGTAGGAGTATAACTGGTGGTGGTAGTCGCGCTTGAGCAAGGCGTCGAAACAGTGGAGGATGAGGTCAGAGTTGTAGGTGTATAGCTGGTAGTGGTGGCATTCGAGCAAGACGTAGTAGTATTATAATTCTGGGCGAAGACCTGGATCCAGAGTTCATTAACCTAAACTCCGCAACATGTTACGTCGTAGATACGCGCCTCCAAAGCTAGAATAGGAATCATTGAGAGGAATGAGGCGAGAGTTTTCATAATGAAGGAGTTCTATGTGGTGGGAGGTACAGAAAGAGGTGGGTAATTGAGGGATCCAGTCGATGCCTTTATATTCTCGGGACAGAGCATACTAATCTGGGATATTTTGACGCCCCTTGCCGACAAGCGCGGCCCTAGCGCTCATGCGCAGTGGAATGCTGTCGCCGAACTGGCATATACTGTATGCTGAGGACAAGTCGAGCATGCTGCCTGTCGAGGATTCTTGTTTTCAAATAGAGCGGTGGTGAGTTGAATACCAATCTGGGATATTTTGACGCCCCCTGCCGACAAGCGCGGCCCTAGCGCTCATGCGCAGTGGAATGCTGTCGCCAAACTGGCATTTACTGTATGTTGAGGACAAGTCGAGCATGCTGCCTGTCGAGGATTCTTGTTTTCAAATAGAGCGGTGGTGAGTTTCCAACAATGCAATACAGTGAAATGACGCACCAAAGCCGCACTGAATGCAAGATGTCGTTGCAGTATTGACTTGGACAGAGAGAACGATCATGTCGCCCGTGCGCGTTACAATTGCCCAAACTGATTGCCGATGCGAGGTATTTTAACTCGGCGCCAACTCGGCGCCGTTTTTCCTGCCACAGAAAAGGCGCTCGATGACCCAGTTTCCTGTTTTCTGTGGGGCGTAGAAACGTTCCACTTGCCACAGCTGTTCTTACATCAGGAAAATCCTCTTTTCTGAATTTGTGATGTGAGAACGGTCTAAGCGAGACAAGCGATTCTAAGCGAGACAAATGATTCCAAGTCGGCGCCAAATCTTGAAGGATTTTAAGCAGCTTTGGACCAACTCACACCGGAAAATACAAAAATTCGGTCCAACCGAATCTTAAACCGAAGGCTAAAGTGTTGGTTTAAAATTCGGCTTTCCCAAAAGTCAATGTTTTGGCTTTGCTTTCGGTCAAGCCAACAGCAAACCGAAACACATTCCATCGGTTGAAGAATTGGTTGAACTGAAATATAAACCATTCAGCTGATACCCTAACCGATACATAACATATCGGTTGGGTATTCGTCGCGCTGAAATAAAAACCGAATGATGAGATATTAGTTTTCCTGTTGCTCCGACCAAAACATGTAATTTCAGTTTGAATTTCAGCGCAAGCCGAAACTTGGACCGAAACCACGGGTTTCGGTCGCGCTGAACTTTGGTCGGCGGATGATCCGCCCACCATCCGCTGCTCGTCCGCGGCACATCCGCCGCTCGTCCGTACGTGGTCCGCAGACGATCTGGGACTTGGATATTCTGCACAAAGCAAGTCTCGTGTCGCCTCTGCGGCACCAGAGTTTTCCATCCGTATGATCCTTCCCGCTCATGAAAGTTGGAACAGACCAGTACATTATTCTTGCGCCGGGCTTGAACGTGGCCAAGCGTCCCGTTGTGTGTCGACGAAACATCAAATTATCCGGCCCATGCTCAAGAAAACACCCAGAACTCCGGTTTTGGGTCTTCCGGACTTGAACAACGCATTTCACCGGTGTCATTTTCCATTTGTTAGTCATGATTACCCCCTATATCACTCTCTTTATAAAATTAAGTCCCTCTGTCCGTCTGAAGCCGTATCTCCATATGTACTTTCCAATCACCACTCCAATCACCACCATGATCACCTGCTCATGCCGGACCGCTGGATATTTGCTGTCTAATCTCAGCATCAAATCGTCGCGCCAATCTTGCAACTAAGCTTCGCCGCTGCCGACATTCTTTTTGGGCGCACAGCTCCCGTATGCTCGGTATATTTCTCGGCGTCAAATTGGCGCCCGCATTTCTTCACATTTTTTGTCTAACCTGGTTGGGCCAATTTTACAAGTAAGCTTTTCGGCGGTCGACATTCTTCACCCACAGGGCTCCTTTGTGCTCAGTATATTTCTCAGCGTCAATTGGTGCCCACATTTCTGGACATTTGCTGTTTAGCCTGGTTAGGCTAATCTTTTAAGCTTCGCGGCGCCGCTGCGGCCGATATTTTTCGGGTGCATAGTCCGTGTCACGGTCTGAAGCGCTATGCTCGGTAAATTCCTCGGCGTCAAACCTGCCGTCACATTTCTTGACATTTGGTCGCGCCAATCGCTCAAGTAAGCTTCCCCGTGGCCAACTTTCAGCAGGCGCACAGTTCCCTGTTCAACAAGCTCGCTGCTATGCCACTTCCGTCCAGTGTAGAGCCGGGTGCTATGCAGTATTTATTGCGCGCTTGCTGTGCTTTAGCCGTGGACTGTGTTTATTAGTCCAGCTTCTTTCTCCAGTGTCGCGTCTCCCCCTTTACTCGATATCCCTTATGCAGGGTGAGGATGGCTCCATTCGGTGCGCTTGGTTTCTGTGCCAACTAACCACTGTACTAATAATTGGAATGTCAGGTTTGATGCCGAGAATGAACGTCAGCGTCGACGGTTGCTGCAACGGCTCCGTCGCTCGAGTGAAGATGAAAGCATGCAAGACTTTCGACGTAAGAAGGATAGCAGCGCGAGACAAGTGGCTCGGGGTTTGTTGGATGACAATCAGCAACAAGCCATTCGGAATCGTAATACCACTGCTCGAAAAGGCGCCCGAAGGAATCTGGATGAGGGGCAACGGTCCCAAATCCGCCAAATAGATGCCCAGGCCCACCGAAATCGCACAGGATCATCAAATCCAACAGTACAGCCCTGGTGGGACCGAGTCGCTGTGCTGAATTCCTCCGACAGACCTCAACCACTCAATCTCCGTTGGAACCGAAAATGCAAGCATTGTGGCATTGAGGTGAGGACTTGCAGTCATCAGAAAAATATCATTATCTACCCTAGACCTACAGGGACTAACCAACGAAAGGCTGCACCAGAATTGTTTCGTTTGCGGTCCTAATGGCAGTCACTTGCTACCCCCACTTCCCGCGTATCCCATCGAATGGAACGTCTTCATCAACGATTACAGAGCCGCTAACCTGTCGCGGAAATTGAACAACCTATTCACATTAACTGCTATCGCCGTGCACGACGGGGACTTCATGAAATTTGGACCTGGACTCTCCGCTGTGACATTAAATGGCGGCCGCACCTATCACCGAATACTGTCTGCACGGGAAGGTCAACATGCAATTCGTTGGTTCATTCACGATCCTTCCGCTTTTTTTGAACAGGGCGAAAAGTTCGAGATTCCTAGGGCCTGGATTGATGCTACCCTAGCAGGCCTCAATCGGGTCAATCCCTTCATCAAGGAGCTCCAGCATCTCAAGGCATCTGACAGAAATGATAACATAGCGTTGCAGATCGAGCAGTCAGACACAAACACCTGGGAAATCGCTGCCATTATTTCCCTTGCACCAGCCTCCCCGCCATCGCGTCGAAAACTGGTGATTCAGCGGAAGGGGAATGACAAACCAATCTACCTTGACATACTCTCCCCGTTTGTAGAACCATTGCACTATCTCTTGCTTTTGCCTGAAGGCACACTTGGTTGGTCTCCGTCACGTCTGACACGGGAAAACAAGAAGTTCAGCCAAGCAAGATGGTACCGGACCCGATTCTTTATGAATGCGGAGCAGATGTCAACATTCTCCCGCTTGACAGGTAAATCGTTTCCTGTAACATTACTAATTCTAAGCATTTCCAGGCGAATGGTTGGTTGATGCCTGGAGTGCTGTAGAAAAAGCCCGTCTTACTTACATCCGCAACAATCAGCATTTGGATGCCGACGAGGAGGAATTTCTTGGAACAGGGGATGAGGAACCTGTTGATGATGTACGGCTGCCATCCACGTTTGTCCACTCACCTGCCTGGTCAGCTGCAAATATCTCGGACTGTCTTGCACTACGGAAAGCACTCGGTCCCGTAACTCTTTTTATCACCTTTACTACCAACCCTCGGTGGCCAGAAATCAGAAACAAATTAAAACCTGGCCAGTCTGCAAATGACCGGCCTGATCTTATTGTTCGCGTTTTTCAACAGTATCTTTCACAGCTCATGAAGGATATCCGCGAGGTTTTCGGTCCAATTCTGTACTACATTCGTGTCACCGAGTTTCAGAAGCGTGGACTACCCCATGAACACATCGCAGTCGCACTCAAAAATGTTCCAAAAACTCCCGCCGAGATTGACAAATTCCTCAGTGCAGAGCTTCCACGTAGCTCTGGCCCACTTCGGGAGGCAGTCAAACGACACATGACCCACATCCATGATCCTTCTAAATCTTATCACCGTTGCGGTTGGCCCAAGCACTGTCAATATGGCTTCCCAAAGGCCACTAAACCTGAATCATCATTCAATGATCGCGGTTGGTAATTTGGTTTATTTTTCATTCTTGCATTGAGCTTCCATTTCCAGGATACTTTGAGCACAGACGCCGTGATGAGGAAGACAGATTAATCGTTTCCCACATTCCCTGGCTCATCTTGAAGTATGATTGCCATATCAACATTGAATTCTCCACCGGTGTCCAGCTGTTTCAGTACCTCTTCAAACATTTCTTCAAGCCTTTGGATAGTGCAAACTGGAAAGTCACTATTGAGCATCCTGCAGACAATATCCCTAGATCACTTGGGGGCCGGAAGCCCATCGACGAAATCCGTGACTATGAGAGGGGCCGATATCTTTCTAGCATCGAGGCTGCCACCAGACTCGCATCTTTCCACATTACTCAAAAAGAGCCAGGTGTTAAACGGTTACCAATTCATTTACCTGAAAAACAATATGGCCAGATGGCACGGAAGAATGGTTCCCAATCCGATGCTACGCTCCTCATTCGATATCTAGCACGTCCCAAGCACCCTGACCTTGACAATCTTACTTATGTGGAATTCGGCTCAAAGTGTCGCCTTGAGACACATGACTCGAATAAAAAAATGCATGAATTGGATGTTCTAGAAGACGAGTATCCAGACCGCCCATGTATGCGGATTCGCTTCTATCAGCCCGGCCACATAAGCATATGTCGTATTCAGATGGTTTACCCCCGACATGGCGATGTTTTTTATCTTCGCGCAATTCTGCTTCACAGGAGTGCACACGATTGGATTGACCTTCGGACTGTCGACGGTGTAACTTATGGAAGCTATCAAGAAGCAGCACGAGCTTTGGGTCTCTTTGATAATCGGGACGAGGGTATCATGGCCTTCGAAGAGCTATTGGAATTTGGAGCTCCTCCATCGCAACTGCGGTGGATTTTTGCCCTCCTTGCTGTCGAAGGAAGTCCGGCCTTGATTATTTGGGAAGCTCACGAAGACTCTCTTGGTGCTGACATCCGCGATAGGCTGCTCCGAACCATAGATTCACCTCCTCCGGAAATCATCAGAAATAAACTTCTACTGGCACTTCAAACTCTCCTGCTGGGCCTGGGGAAATCACTCGCTGAAATTGGACTTCCAGAGCCAACGGAACGTGAACAAGAAGTTGATGCTGAACGTCTACGTTGGGGGGGAGACCCAACTAACCTGTGTGCTTTCAAAGACAGCCTTACGCCTGAACAGGTTTGTTGTGTATTTCATCGATTATATTCTACTAAAAACAAATTAACAGCTTACAATCTATAATCGAATCATGTATCTGACCTCCATTCCAACACCGCCACCAGTTCATGTCGATGGACGAGCCGGTCGGGGGAAGACATATGTTCTATACCCAGTAATTGGTGCTCTGCGAAAACAAGGTCAGATTATCCTGCTGTCTGCCTCCTCTGCTTTCGCTGCCAAAAATTACCCCGGTGGACGAACATCACATTACCTGTATGGAATTCCGGTGGACGAATATAACCCGCACCTTCAATCGGTTGTTGGACCAAAAAGTGATCGAGCTAGACTTTTATTAGCTGCGAAATGCCATGTTATCGACGAGATTGGCGGCCTTCATTTCAAGGCGTTTGATTGCGCCGACCGTCTAATGCGATCTCTAACAGGCTGTGCTGATCACGTATGGGGTGGCCGAATGCTGGTAACCGTCGGTGATTTTCGACAGGTTTGTTCATGTCATTACATTTGTTGAACAACAATTCATGAAGTTCCCAGGTTGCTCCTGTGGTTAGGTTTGGAGGACGCACTGCGATTTGCAATGCCTCTATACGCACACAGGTGGTTTTTCGACATTTCGAGGTGTTGCGGCTTGAAATGTCTATTCGTCAACAGAATGATCCAGCATTCTCGACTTTTCTGGATAGCATTGGTGACGACTATGAACATGAAACAGTTGAGCTTGGGCGATTGCAGCATACAGGATCTGTGCAGGAGCTCATTGAGTTCGTCTTCCCGCCCTCCATTGTCTCCGATCCGGTAGTCTGCATCGCCCGTGCAATTCTGAGCCCATACAATGCTTTTGTCAATGAATTCAACATGTCGATCCTAAACAATGTTCCTGGAATTTCTCACTGCTATCTGAGCAAGGACTCGATTGAAGAGGATGTACAAGGATCCAACGAGGCCGTCTACGAGGATCCCGAGTTCCTTAACTCATTACAGGAACCAGGTATTCCTCCGCACGAGTTAGTTCTCAAAGTCGGCGCTATTTGTAGATTCACGCGAAACTTTGATGCGTCTCGCGGCTTGACCAAAAATACGCGGGTCATAGTTCGAAATCTCTTGAGACATACTGTTGAGGTAGAAACAATATCGTCTATGGTTGCTGGCAGAGTAGTGGAACCGGTACGTCCAATTCTTGTCTTTATTTAGGACTTTACAAACTTAATTCTTGGTTAGGTCCACCTACACCTGCCACGCATTGACTGCCACTTCCAACCTGTCGGCTTCAACTTTGTTGTTCACCGCAAGCAAATCCCGCTTGCTTTGTGCTATGCAACAACTTTCAATGGATGTCAAGGTCTCACAGTACAAAAATTAGGGTTAGATTTGAGGAGATCGGTCTTTTCACATGGACAACTTTATTCAGCCATGACCCGCGTTCCTGATTCCGAGAATGTGCTTATTTTGAAGTACGAGGACGATGACTCTACTTCTACCAGCAATATTGTATGGAAAGAGCTTTTATTGTAATTGATTGTCCAAAAACCTTTTTATTTGAGTGTCTGCAAGTAGGAGCCGGCGCGAAGCGCCGGCGACTGCTTGTACGTTCCTTCAAATCGCCCCTAACTGCAAACGCAACGCGCCAGACCAAGACCACACGCCCGAGCGGCGCAACGCCACCACGCGCGTCAGTCGTATCACAGGTAACACGCATACCGCTCCGAGTCCGGGTTCCACCTAGTCTTGTAGCAATCAGGGCCCGATTGTTGGGCGGCTGCCTGATTACGCAATCAGGTGGCTGTGCCCATGGCGTTTCTTTCCTTCGTACCACAGTGAATACAACATGAATATATGTAAAACAGTCTGTACAGTTTCATGAAGTAAAATTGATGATATCCTCCAGCAAGAATTAAGTGTTTTGGCTAGCCAATCCTTCAATCCATGATCAAGCAAAAAAATGATTAGATAATCTGTTGTTCACAAATCGATCCGATATCATCACAATAACTGTGCCAATCGCTTAGGTGTAAGGGAAGGTTTGTCTCATTAGAAGGACCTCTACATGCTCAAATATTTGCAGAATTATTGCCTGAGAAGGGGTCCCAGAGCAAGGCCGCAAAATATTGATGGGTCGGCCAACAAGATGGTCGTGTTTGCTAACAGACCCTATATTGATACTTACTTGTTCGTCATCAATATAGGGTATCTGTTATGGAGACTAGGTTCCACCCCACGCACTGCCAGCAGTCAAGCAAGCGGTCAGGATCGCTGTGGGGCAGAGGTCAGCGCAGTACATGAGATGGATGAGAGGAGAGGAACAGAACGCACTACTTCATCTTGATCGTCGCGAGCTCGGGGTAGTGGTCACCCCAGAACGAAACCTATTTTTTTCGACCCTCGGCAATCAAGTATGTCAAGGTCTGCGACCAATTGGTCCTCCTCAGCATGCGTGAGAGCTTGCTGAGCTTCTCGGGCAACATGTCGAGACACCCATCCGTTCGCGCGATGCCATGCGGTGGTGGGTTTCACACCGTGACGTGCGGCGGCTTCAGGAATCAGAAACTGTCTGGCCATGCAGAATTTTCCGTGCAGCAGCGTCAATGGCGCGTTCCCGACGTAACCGAGCATCTCTTCGGTTCTCTCCCGCCGTTCCAGGCGGAAGGCCACGAGGACGACGTGTTCGGGCCATTCTATGGTTGTCCGAAGGTGGTGGTATGACAGCAAAGTGCGTCCAGTCACGCCACATCACATTTTTAGTTACAGGTCGAAAAAGAAAATCCGGTGATCACACTTAATGGCAAGCGTTCTCTGCACCATGTAGGACTATCAGCTGAAAATTTTGGGTGTCCATACATTCGATGTCATAGAAAACGAATTTGAAGGCCCCATCTTCCCAAAAGATAATCCTATTTTTTTATTCACGAAATAGCACTAAGTGGTTCGGTACGCATTTAGCTATTATTGTAGGCTGAAAGCTTAAGTTATATTGGAACTCAAGTTGTGGTAAAACTAAAGGAACTCAAGTGGTGCACGGGAATTAAGTTCCAGTATGGTAGCGGGTAGGCTCCTGCACAGGCGCAAGGCTCATGGTGATGGAACTCAAGTTCGGCACTTCGGCAGAACTCAAGTCGCTCTGCGGTCTCGACCAGCGAAACTTAAGTTCGGGCAATTTTATTTCATGGAGAGTAGCCGATGGATGGCTCCTTGTGCACTAGCAATCTTCAAGACTAGTCCTTCGTAGCGAGCTTGAAGGAAAAATGGTGCCATATTTCTTGTACTACACACATGGGGTATTATAATTGATTCATACATTTTGAAGTGTGTCCGTCCATTGTGGCATGACTGCAAATGGCGTCATGAGAATCGTAAGTATCATTCATATCATTTCTCACTCAAGCCGCCGCCGTCGCGCCATGGGCACGGTTAGCATTAACGGTGTTCAAGGCAGCAGCGGGCTGAGCAGTGCTCGTCGGAGGAGCAGACTCGGCCGCGGCACCCGTCGCAGGGGCAGCCGTGCTGGATTTGATATCAAATCTACACCAATCACTCCAGTCAGGAAAACCATTTCACAAAGAAACGTAAGAGGGACATACACATCCGAGCACCACTCATTGCTAGTCTCCGCCGCCTTGGCATCGTCCGCGCGGTTCACCCACCCAGTTGGGTGTCCGCTGTTAGGCAGGAGCGACTCCCGCTTGCTCGCGACGACCTTGAACTGCGACCTGCCCGCCGATGTCGCACGCGACACAACAGACACCGCATCGTCCTTCTTGCGCTTGAAAAGCTGTGTCAAGTATGTGATCAGGGACGCAATTCGAATGAAAAAATAAAGGTAAGCCCACCTCCGCAAGAACCTCCCTCCGACTACAATCATCACTCGCCTTGGCTTCCGCCATACGGTCCCGGACGCCGACAAGTTGCCCGTCGGCGTACTCGAAGCCTGTGCGGATGGCATCCGCGAGCGCCTATATATCTGGGGCTGGGAGCTGAATTCAGATCCTTGCTGTGCAGTCCGGAGAGAGCAGAGTGGCTGTACAGTTCAAGCATAGGGAAAAAATTGAGAGCTAGGCACACCGGCAATTGCTGAATATTGGAACATCCGACATTGATTTTGAGCCCTAATTTGAGATCCAAAGTGTTGGTTTAAAGTTTGGATTCCACTGAAGTCCAAACTGATTCAATAGGGTTCAGATTTAATCTTGAGCTCTATGAAATCAAAGCTGGATCAACTGCTTTCAGTTGTAAATTTCGACCAAGCTGAAATGTAATTTGATGCCTAGAATCTCGAAATCAATGTCGGATGATGAAATATTTGGCAACCTTGTTCAAGGACATCCCTCCATGCACAAATTGCTAGGCTGTGGATGTCCATGCCCAGGATTCCCAAATATAAGTACACCTCGTTTTCCACTCGACGTTGATGTTGAGATTCAAGGTGTTGAAATAGAAGCAGATTGGGGTGGAATCAAAACTGATTTAGGTGATTTCAGCTTTGATTTCAGTCCCGTTGATATCAGCACCGGTTCCATTAATTGAGCTTTAAGGTTGCCTTTGGTGCACACTTTGTTCCTCCACACAGGAGCACAAAGCATGCAACAAAGCTGCCCTTTCTTGAGTTTACTGACCGTTCTCTCTGTAGGATCGCCGACGAGCCTTTCGGCATATTGTGCAATACCGGATGACCGTGATGATGAAACACGCCGGTCGAGGCCACAATCGCTCGGGGGTGAACGGAACGAGCCAGGGCGAGCTCGCACTCCAATGTCACGCGTGCCCGCAGCCGGGTAGGAATCTCCCAGATGGGTGGGACAGAATGAACTGGGATGAAATGCCTGAGGATTTAAGGTATGTGTTCCCCGTCGAGACATTATTTCATGGAGGCTCAGTGTTCCTTAAATTCAAGTACTTTCTATTCGTTGCACAAGACTATAATTTCCGGTTGATCAATCGCAATGTCGGCGCTGTTGGAAAAGATCCGATCCTCAACGATGGGTGCGGCTACTTTGTCAATCACGAGAAATATACAAAGTTCCTGAGTGGACATGTGACGGAGGAGGAGATTTCGAGTTGCTCGGGGTTCCAGGCATTCTTCCTGGCAAATTGAAAGCGAGTGAAGGGCTTGTGGACGACTGGGATGGGCAGGGTGACGTGTGCGCATCACAACATGTGGCGGCCGAATGGTATCGGTGATCTGCAGCTTGGCGAACAGTCCATTTTTATTTCTTAATTGGTCTGTGTTGATTCTGAAGACGGCGCAGGTATTGCAATATGGATTTTATTTTGCTCTCGGCCCTCCTCAACATGATAATATTCTACCTCATCCTCTCGTACGACATCGCTTGCCAATACGGCAAGAATTTCTGGTCCCAGATGGAGAATATGCCTGAGGGGATGGCCCTTCTCGTGGAGCGGCTGCGTGTCTGGTTCAAGGTACTAAACTTCCACCTCCCTCCCCACCAGATTGCGTGTCATTCCCCCTTCTCCTTCCATTACATGTGGGGCGCCGGACAAACGCATGGCGAGACCGTGGAGCAAAATTGGGAGTTTACAAATGGAGTGGCGGCATCAACGAAGATGATGGGGCTCGGCACATGGGCATCAACACTCGAGGATCTCTTTGGTTTCCACAACTGGCGTCGGATGGTGGCTTGGCGGCGGTTATTCCCCCAGTGGATGGCCGAGAACGTGAAAGAGGGCCAGATCCATCGCGAGGTGTTCGAGGCGTTTGACGCAGCGCTGCGGGAAATGGTGCCTGAGCTGATAGAGAGCTGGAAGAAGTGGGTACATGAGTGGGAGTCGCGTCAGCACAAGGATGGTATTGAATCTCCCTTCGAGCTGAAGGAGAAAGGTACGGGATTCTTGTATGTGAATCGACGGACTGACTGATTTGATGTGGGTAGTGATGACGATGCAGGACATCCGACGGAAGCTCGCCAAAGAGGAGCTGCTGCGGAGTGGGGAGGGGGACGAGGTCGAGCAGGAGGACACCCCGAGCACCTTCCTCTTGATGGGGTTGGAGACAGCTCGCAAGGCCGAAACTTGTGCCCAGCTGATGAAGAAATGGGCACAAATTCGGGAACGGGGGCGCATATCTGGCGTGCGAGACCGTCGCCGCCAGCGAGGACGTTGTAGTGGCACTTGACGAGGGGGGTGGACGGTGTGGACGACGACGACAACAGAGGGGACGATGCCGAAGAGGAGGGTGTGTGTCAGGGGAACCCCCGCTTCGGACGGTTTTCCATCCAGACCCAATCCGGATGCTCCGGATGCTTCGGGCGCTTCGGGCGCTTCTCCGGATGGTTTTCCACCCGGCGCTCTGGACACTTCTGTGCCCTTCTATCTGACCGCCAAACCACCCGGGACATCTGTCCGCTCTCGTTGGCACGTGCTGTGCGATCAGGCCCGCGATCATTGTAGATACCTCCAGAAACGTGCTACTGGGTAGTTACCAACTAGTATATAAGGTTTCGCCTAGCATGGGAATCCTCATCCTTTCTTCTCTTCGGATTCCCCCGCTAGGTGCGCAGTATTTCCGCTCCTGTATTTTAGTACCTATATTTATTCTCCCCTAAGCCTCCCAAAATTCCCCTCTAGTTAAAGAGGGGTAACCCGGGGGTTACCCCTCTTTAACTATAGAGGATTTTAGCTGTTTTGCCTATGATGCATCAAAGGCTGTGGCAAAGCTGCGGTCAGCCTCTCTATGATGTGAGATACCCCAGGACACATCTTTTGGATGCTTCCTATATATATATACTAGAAAGATGCCCAGCTGACATCCTGGACACCCATACCCCATGATCTGAGGTGATCATGTGGTATAGTGCTGTTCACCCTATTCAGCATGCCACAGGGTCATAGGGATCCTTCTGTGTGCTTCAAACATATATTCCAGACTATATGAAGAGTTCTCAGCCAAAAAGCAGGTTATTACAAGATCATAAAATCGAAATATGTCAGATGACATTTCTTGGTTGTTTTGTGAATAGGGCACCATGGAGGCCATTGAGTGCGAAATAGACACTAAGAATGGGAAGATCCAGTGTAAATGACTCAGATTGAGCTTTATTTGAAGTGTTTTGGTGACGTTCTGGCCAGATAGTGTTTTGAACCATGGCCAGTATATGGAACCAAAGTTGTACTCAAACCTACATGCTCAACAACAGCACTCAGCCAAAACTCAACCAAAACACTTCAAATAAAGCTCAATCTGAGTCATGTACACTGTAATTACTCATTCTCAGTGTCCATTTCGCACTCAATGGTCTCCTTGGTGCCCTATTCACAAAACAACCAGGAAATGTCATCTGACATATTTCGATTTTATGATCACATAATAGCCTGTTTTTTGGCTGGGAACTCTTCATATAGTCTGGAATATATGTTTGAAGCACACAGAAGGATCCCTATGACCCTGTGGCATGCTGAATAGGGTGAACAACACTATACCACATGATCACCTCAGATCATGGGGTATGGGTGTCCAGGATGTCAGCTGGGCATCTTTCTAGTATATATATATAGGAAGCATCCAAAAGATGTGTCCTGGGGTATCTCACATCATAGAGAGGCTGACAATAGGGCGAAAATGCAATTTCCTGATATGGCCAAAATGCGATGTTTTTGATGATCTTCATATGATCCATTGCATGCAGGGTATTCCTATAGCCTTAGGGAGCAAACTAATACAGTCAGGAGGTATCTATATTGCTGTACCCCCAAGATATTATGGCCAGGAACACAATTGGTCAAATTCGCTATTTTCACCCTATCATTACACTGTGATGGGCTCCACTCTGTTCTAGTCAGCTTTAAAGAGCTCAGAAAAACATCCACATATGGTTTAGATCATCCAAAACAGTTGAATTATGGGCTAGGGAGGGGCCGATGTAGGAAATTTCCTTTTTTGGATGCAAGGTGTTAGTGTCCCAAAAGGGGAAGTTCGCTATTTTCACCTTATATGCACTACAATGGGTTTTCAACTTGACCAGTGACCTTCAAAGCCTAAGGAAACAAAGTAATATCCTCAGAAGATGTTTATACTGCTGCATCCCAAGATATCATGGCCAGGAACACAATTGATCAAATTCGCTATTTTCACCATATTATTCCCCTATAATGGGGTGCAATTTGGCCCAATCACATTCAAAACCTAGGGGAACAAAGTAATACAGCCAGGATGTATGTATATCCCTGGATTCCCTGGATATCATGGCCAGAAACACAATTTATCGAATTCACTATTTGCACCCTATTATTGCACTATAATGGGCTTCCATTTACCCTGGTCAGCTTCAGAGAACTAGGAATAACACCCTATATGGTCAGATCATCCAAAATAGTAGAATTATGACTCAGGAAAGGGTTGATGTCAGAGATTTCCTTTTTGGGCACAGGGCGTTAGTGTCCAAAAAAGGAAAGTTATACTCAGATTGTAGAGCTCATCAAGGGCTACAAGATTCACCTTTACCATATGCCCATCAGATGCCTTGTTGGCCCACAAAATGCAAAATACTTTCTGAGACGCGACACTTTTTTGTAGTGTTCCATCAATTGGAACCCCATTGTGGGCAGCCATCAATGATAAAGCAGCTGTAAAACACAATACGAACACCTATCAATGCTGAGACAATGGCCAGGGTTCATCAATCCCACCCCAATACAGGCAGCCATCAGTTTCAAGCCTTTTAAGTGCACTTTATTGCAGCTTTTATACAGCATATGTGGTTTCCCGAACTCTACATAGAGCACCATATTTATTGTGACTTTATTGCAGCCTGACAGCAGCTTTACTGCAGCTACGGTACCCTACAAGCCCTAAGTAAAGAGCCATATTTACTGTGACTTTATTGCAGCTGCATTGCAGCTTTATTGCAGCTACCAACCCCCACAAGCCTTAAGTAAATAGTCAAATTTGTTGTGACTTTATCACAGCTTTATCACAGCTTTATTGCAGCTTATGTCTAACATCACATCTCCATATAAGGTGATATGTATGTGCAGCTTTATTGTGCCTTTATCATGACTTTAGTGCAGCTAGACTGACTTAGCCCCCATGTGCTGCTGGGTATTGCGACTTTATCGCAGCTTTGCCACAGCCTTTGATGCATCATAGGCAAAACAGCTAAAATCCTCTATAGTTAAAGAGGGGTAACCCCCGGGTTACCCCTCTTTAACTAGAGGGGAATTTTGGGAGGCTTAGGTGTTTATTCTTCGGATTCCCCTGCTAGTTTCCACGCCCTGCGCCGAGCTTAAGGTTGCCCTTACAGTGTGCCGGATTACGAGGACGAGGGAGACGACAAGGTCATTGAGTGAGTTGCCTTTTTTGGATGGCGATGTCATGGCTTGAGGATGCAGCGATCCAACGTCCAGGAGCAGTTTCGTGGTGGGTGCAGCGCGGACGCAGCACTAGCTGAATCCCTGCGGGCCTCGACAGCGAAGATGAACATGAAGACTTCTATGAAGGGGTGGTCTTGTGGTGGTGGACGATCAATCCAGCGTGGAGGAAAGAGGGCGTGGACAAGGCGGAGGGTTTCGCAGTTCATGGCCTGAAAACTCTCAGTGGGGGCGATCTCGAAAGCCTCCCCTCGGGACTAAATGGGCTAACGAGTGTCCTCGCCTGCTTGGCGTGGTGGTACTGGGTCGCCGGGGTTGCGGAGGGAACACCGGAGTGGAGGAAATTGGTGGAGGACGTAGTCTGGGTGCTCATGGAGAAACACAGGGTGTTGGTGCACAAGCGGGCGCCCTGCGTCCTTCTGGAAAACCCTATCTCCAAGCATAGATGTGTAGAATAGACGGTTGTCTTCTATTTTTTTTGCCGAAATTTGATAGCTGCTATCAATGCCATTTCTTGCGTCCCAAAACGGACATTCCCCCGAGGCACGGCCGAGATCAGCCCGTTATGGAATGCCTGATGCGGCTGGGCCGATGCATCCCGGTATCTGGGCTGTAAGAGCCGCTATCTGAGACCATATATGGTATGGGGTGGCTGTACGTTAAGTTGCTTGGGCTTTTACAAAAGCCCGCCCCATCCACTAACATGGTCTTTTGCAAAGGTCTTACTGCATCAGCTGGGGTTGTTGCATTGCTGAGTGCTTGAGATGCTCGCTTGCGCAGGGGATCGACACGGCGACTACCATTAGCTGAGTTTGTTCATGTAGAGTCGTTTAGCACCGAAATATTTGTTGATGGAAGCCCAAGTATCCCGAAATGGACGAATTTGATGGGAGTCTCCGTTCGAGATCATTTTGGACAACAATATAATAATTGTATGTGGATGCCATGGATGCCGACGGGGACGGAGGGATATATCTACGGCGACGGGTGCCCAATACAGAAAGGCGCCGTCTTCATGGACACAATGCAATGTGTGTATAGTTGGCCTATAGGCCAAAGTCCATGCACATTGCATTACGGCTCATGATAACGGCCAACCATAATGCATTATGGTCACTTTCCTTGGACTGTGTATGGCACGTACCAGGAAGCAGCGTGAGCTATGGGATTATTTGACAATTGTGACGAGGGAATCATGGCTTTTGAAGAGCTGTTGGATTTCGGGGCGCCACCAGCGCAGCTGTGTTGGACCTTCGCTGTATTTGCTGTTGAGGGAAGCCCCGTGCTTGCCATTTGGGAGGCGCATGAGGAGGACCTTTCTGCGGACATCTGGGATTGCCTATTGCGAACCACTACTTCCCCTAGCCCAGCCTTCATCCGAAACGAGGTTTTACTTGCACTGCAAAGTCTGTTTCAGGCTCTGGGGAAGTCGTTGTTGGATATTGGTCTTCCGGAGCCGGCCGAACGGCAACAAGAAATTGACGCTGAACGTCTGCGATGGAGTGGCGATCCGACAAATCTTTGTGGATTCAGAGATGGCTTGACAGCAGAACAAGTTGCGGAACAGTTTATTACCTGCATCTGATGGAAACTGAAATATCTTCGCAGCTCAATATCTATAATCGGATTATGCATATCGCAACCATGGAAAATCCACCACCTGTCCATGTTGATGGTCGAGCGGGACGCGGAAAGACATATGTTCTTTATCCCATCATCGGTGCCATGCAAAAAACGGACCAAATCGTACTGGTAACTGCGTCCTCTGTGTTTGCTGCCAAGAACTACCCTGGCGGTCGAACAACACATTTTCTATATGGGATCCCAGTCGACGAATACAATCCTCACCTCAAATCAAATGTTGGACCAAAAAGTGATCGAGCACAGCTACTTCGGGCTGCCAAATGCCATGTGGTTGATGAAATTGGAGGTCTTCACTTTAAAGCCTTCGATTGCGCGGACCGACTTATGTGATCTTTAACTGGTATCAATCGTGTATGGGGAGGTCGTATGTTGATCACGATCGGAGAATTTCGTCAGGTGCGTCCGAACAGCTGTCTTGAAGTTGGAATGCAACATAAATCTTCCTAGGTTGCTCCTGTGGTCCGCTTCGGAGGCCGTACTGCAATCTGCAACGCATCCTTACGGACTCAACCTGTGTTCTCCCACTTTGAAGTTCTAGAACTGAAGACCTAACATATGGATCCTGATTTCTCCTCTTTCCTGGACTCCATTGGCAATGGTCACCTCCACGACTCAGTTGATCTTGGACGCCTACACCATACACATTCCACCCAAAAGATAATTGATTTTGTATTTCCCCCGACCATTGTTGCCGATCCTGCCAAATGCATATCCCGAGCTATTCTGAGTCCGTTTAACGTGTTTGTGGACGAATTCAACTCGACCATTCTACATACCATCCCGGGGGACATGCATTGTTATACCAGCAGCGACTCTGTGGAGGATGAAGCCAACGGAGGCGTGTTTTCTGATCCTGAATTCTTGAATGCTCTGCAAGAGCCCAGCATTCCTCATGAATTACAGCTGAAATCCGGATGCATTTGCAGACTCACCCGAAACTTCGACGCCTCGTGGGGATTGACCAAGAATACACGGGTTATTATTCGGACTCTACTGCGACACACGGTTGAGGTTGAGACAATTTCCTCCATGTTGGCTGGAAAGGTGGTGGACTCCGTACGTCGATTCTGTGGTCCCGAGGAAGCGCGATCTGATCAGCATTATATTTCAGATTCAACTACACATTCCCCGGATTAACTGCCACTTCCAACCGCATGGCTTCGATTTCACGGTTCATCGAAAGCAGATGCCTTTGGCTCTGTGTTACACAACCACCTTCAACGGATGCCAAGGCCTAACAGTTGAGAAAATGGGCATCGATCTACGGAGAGAGGTGTTCTCTCATGGGCAATTGTATTCTGCAATGACCCGCTGTGAGGTCTCCGAGCGTGCTACGCATCGCTCGTCGCCTCATGGCTCCTGCGAACCATCTGCACGAGTAACGGGACGAGTTCGGACGTACACGACGGATCTTCCTAAACAGGATTCCACGTTACCGGAACCAGCTTCCGAGCGAGACCAATGTTCTCCCCACATCCGCATCGTCTCCCCCGCCATTCGGGCTCGCTCCTGCACCATCGTCACACGGATACGACCCGTACACCACGACCCACGGGTTCTCGACGCCTACGACGCGACCTTCTGCATCCAACGAACCGGCGGACTACGTCCACCATTCTTGAATGCTCTCACACACGGACCTACTGTGTGCTTGACGCCGACCCATCAGACGAGGCAGAGGATATCCCAACACAGCCCTTCCCCCACTTCACATGACACATCGACTAGCCGAGAGGAGACCATCCATTTCTTCCCCTTCCTGAGCACTCGAGCACCCACCGACACAACTACCATCCGTGCCCTGGAGCTCCAGATGTATTCCGAGGTTGTTTGGCCTCGCCGCACCTCGCACGCACCCAGAGACAATTGGTCTCCTCAGCAGAGGCGTCCGTTCTCCTGCCATATATGCACCCCAAAAACGCCTCATGACGTCCCCTGCCCCCTGGAAACACCTGTGACCCACATGGCACCTCTAGAAACATGGGAAGTCGTCGAGGAGGTATAAAAGGGAGCGCATGAAGTAGGAGTAGTCAGTACCTTCTGGCCTGTAGAAGTAGCTTTCGGGGCGTTTTCCCCACTTTCTGTACCGTTCTCAGCTCAATCTAAAGGGGTACTCCCAGCCTTCCCCGACTTCGTACCTCTCGTGCACCCTCCTCCTCGCCCACTGCCGGAGACAGGCCACACATCTTGCATTCGCTCGTTCATTGGCGTCTCACCTCTCACACCTCCATCAGCAGGGTCCCTCCTCACCAGACCCGGTGTCACCATCCCAGGCTTCCTCAATTAGGATCACCGTTCTCGCGAGCCTCGCTCTGTAGAAAACAGGCCCGGAGAGAAGCCATCACATACAAATCGCCGTCCATAGCCAACGAGACCGACCGTCTCGCCGTCGACCAAATGACGTTGGTGTCATCGTCTGTGTGATACACATCGCATCTCCAGCGCTGGTTCTAAGGGGAAGAGCGCACGAATGAAAGCAGGCAGGGCAACGCATTTAGGGTTCCAGTACTCTTGTACGGGGAGCCAGGTTTAAGCATTCACACCTTCTTTACCGTTTTCACTAACAACAGGTCCGCCGCACATGTCCACACCTAGGAGACGAACGGTCTCCACGATCCCCCGTTCACACACACACACACACCCATCACTCATACAAGGCCGATTCGCGCACCGACCTTCCGCTCTATCATTCAACTATACCTTCCCCTCTAGAGGACGAACGTAGTCGAATTCGAATCACATATCTTTCGATACCGACACCACGGTCCTTATCACACCGCGTTCCAGATGCCGAAAACGTCTTGGTTCTCAAGCATGATGATATTTTCCCCACCCATACCAGGAATATTGTCTGGGAAGAACTGCTGTTGTAAACCCATTAATGTAAATGTCGTGTATCATCATTGTCAAAGCATGAGAAACATGTTCATGCAATAAAGTGGGGAGCAGCCGGCAAAGCCAGCTGCGAACCACTTGTACAGCTTACACAAGTTCCCACCACCTCTCTTGATCAAACTGATTACCATATACTATAATTTTGTTCAACCAATTTATTTTTTTTCGCGTTTTTCTGGTTTTCAGGCCATTTTGGGTCTGCATGATGGTTTAGATGTTTGACAAAGTCCCTCGTGATACATAACCTCAACCAAATTTCGATACCGATAGAGGGGCCCATGATGCATAAGTGATTTGAACAAAATTATATGGTAGATTCCAAGTGCTTACATTGCCGCCAGTTAAGATGTCATGTTGATAATAAGTTAATAACATGAATGGAACCTTTTCATCCTCTTCTGACTTGGACAAAACTCTAAAAACAATTTCTCTGTCTCTACAACATCAACGATGCCATAGGATACGCGCTCCATCGATACACAGACTGAAGGACTTCATCCAATGATGAGAATTAGACTCCTGAGCAGTTGAAAATGACTCGCAGGCACTTGTAACCAACATTCGGAGAATTCAGACATAATATCTCACTCAAGTGGACTTGAGTGACTTGAAGTTGACTTGCACTCACTTCGAGCGAACCAAAGTCTGGTGCCCTGACTTCACTTGACTCGACTCAAGTCTACTTCCCCAAGTCCACTTGGAGACTTCAAGTCAAAGTCACGGCAACATTAAAGCGGATTGATGGTATATGACTGAAATTAAGTACCCTCCTTGTTGTACTTCACTTGCTGAGCCGTTTTCTTTTGTGTGGGGGCCTAGATGAGTGTGAACAGAGAAGAATGAGCCGTTGGACAGACTACAAACGGGCAGGATGCACCGGCAGTTTGACATCCTCGACATCCTCCATCCCCGAGGATGTTGCATCACCATTAACACCGTCGAGCTCATTGTCATAGTTGGTGTCCGGAGGTGGCGCTATCGACACCAGAGAGGAGGAGGAAGATTGTTGCCGGTGGTGGGTCGGTTTCGGGATGTCCAAGTCGCTGAAATTGAGGTGATCATCTGTTGTGGCCCCCGTTGTCCCGAAAGATTTGAGAACACTAGATGAATGGTGTCAGATGAGGTATGGACCTAAATAATGTCTGAATGCATACCTCTGCATCTAAATTGATGGGTCCCTCGTCACCGGACTGCTGGTCTTCTTCCATTTCTTCATCGTCACACTGGCTGCCAGAATTGTCGATCTCCAACCCATCTTTGTCCCCAGTGATCTTAGTGGGCTTTTTCTTCGGCTTAAAAGGGATAGTGGGAGCGCCCCCCCGCAGCCTTGGAGATTTCTACCCGATTCGGCGGTAGGTAAGACACATTGAAGGCAGTACAGCACTGAGCAGCCACTTACTTGTAGAGGAACGGCCAGTCCCTTTATTCACTGGCCACAGAATGTAAGTAAAATATGAAGTGGCAGGAAACCGAGACTTGCCTTGTTCTTCTGTGGTGGCATCTTCGTCTCCGGTGTCTGAGTCGACAACGACGCGAGAAATGTGCTCTGTCACGAGGTCACAAGTCACACTTAGTATACCATGGACATCGCTCACTTCCTTTCGACGATGCTGTTGGAGGCGCGGTTTCTGCTGTTGACATCGTTCAGTAAATCCTTTAACTGGTTAAGGCCTCTTACCCTTGGATTTGGACTTCACGGCTTTGGCCTTTGCTGGATCGGACTTGGGAGCTCTCTTCACAAGCGGCTTTCTGGCTAGGACGGTGTTAACTCACATGTCGTCGCCATCTGCCTTATAGTATTAGTACACATTCAAAGGAATATTGGGGGTTTACCTGAGTGTTGAGAAGCCTTGGCCTTTTTCGATTTCTGTTGGCCGACGGGTTTGGTGTTCGAGGCTATGAAATAAGATGAGCCTGTCTTAAGATGTGGCCGGTGTAGACCACCAAAAGTCTCAAGTTCTCTGGGTCTTTAAGACCCTGCTCTCCCTACCTATCCTACCTATAGCTGCCCTGTACCCCCACCTGTTATAGAACTTAAGTCTTCAGAACACTTGAGACCACATCAGAATATCTTAAGATGTCCGCGATCTTAAGATATCGCAAAAGTTCATAGATTCATACACAATACTTGAGATTTAGACAGCACTTAAGTCTCAGCTCCAGACTTAAGACCTCCACGGCACGTATGTCTCCGCTACAGACTTAAGACCCCAGAGCTTAAATCCCATGTCGAGGACTAGAGTTCAGCAGAACTCTAGTCCTGCCCTGGTGAACTTGAGTTCCCGCCCAAACTTAAGATCTAAGATTTCAGTCAGTTTTCCGCGCCAATGAAACTGAAATGGACGCGCACCTCTGTCCCCTACGGCCCCTCTTGACTGGAGTCTTTTCCAGGTATGCAACATACAAGTCACTGAAAGATTGTTAGTGCCACTAGCCTCCATACTCACAGAGCGACTCACCCAGGTTTCCGCTTCTCACCTGTTGCTGCCACGATTTTCTCCTTACATTCTGCTGCAGCCTCCTACAAAAAATTAGATAGGCCATAATGCGGTCAATGAAACATACATACTGCTGGTGTTTTACGAGCTCTTGCAGTTCGGCGTGCTGCACCTTCTTCGTCTGCTTCAAGCCCATCCTCCAGTGCCTTCCGCTCCTGACTCTTCCTCCCCTTCGTTTTTTACCCGCCCTCTGCCTCTGCCACCTTGCGCGCGTCCTCATCCACCGCCTTGCACGCATCCTCCGCCTCTGCTGCCTTGCACACGTCCTCCTCATCCACTGCCTTGTGCGCATCCTCCGCCTCCGCCACCTTGCACGTGTCCTCCTCATCTACGGCCTTGCATGCATCCTCCGCCTCCACCTGCTTGCGTGCAGCCTCCGCCGCCTCCGCCTGCTTGCGTTCAGCCTCTGCCTCCACCTTGTGTGCATCCTCCTCATCCGCCGCCTTGTGCGCATCCTCTACCTCCACCTGCTTGTGTGTGTCCTCCTCATCCGCTTTGCGCGCATCCTCCGCCTCCGCCGCCCTGCGCGCGTCCTCCCTCATCCCCTGCCTCATCCCCTGCCTTGTGCGCAGCCTCCGCCTCATCTGCCACCTTGCGTGCATCCTCTGCCTCCTTGTCGTCTTTCCGCTGCACAAGTGTATCCTCCTCCCCACCCGCCAACACAGACCCCTTCTGAAAGAAACCAGCACTCCCATCCCTGGCGCCCACCGCCAGTGCCGCACCCAAAAGATGCCACTGTGTGCCTTTGAAGCCTTCCAGCCCACTGGAGCTGAAGACAATGTCAAACTTCCCTGTGTCGTAATATCGGTCAGGTGCGGCGGCAATTGCCGGCTATGGGATACTCTGGGTCTCATCCCCAAACACAGCTTCTGCAGGCACAGTACGTTAGGATTCGGTTTCCTGGGCGATGAACGAAACGGCTCACTATACAACTTGATCAAAAAATCAGTCACCGTCTGTGCCACCATGTTTGGAGACATGTCGTCCAGCGCCTCAATGCTCACAGGAAAAACGGGGGCAGGCTGTCCAGGGGAAGCTTTGCAGGCAGTGGCATAATCTAGGGAATAACTTAGCACCAAAACATGTCCTCGCCATTTGAATTCACCTTGCAGGCCTTTTTTTGCCTACTCATACATTGTGTTGATGCTGTCCGACACGAGTTGTGGGTATTTGTCCTCAAACTGCTGTTCTATGGTGACGCCCTTGGGCAGTGCCTCAGACCTGTCTCTTACCGTAAACAAAGATGCAGGACTTGTGTAAAAAACAACTTACCATTCAAACTGGATCTCACCCCGTTCATTCAGCTAGCCCATCAACATGGTCGTCAAGAAAGGGTGAAACTTGCCACCGGTGTTGAGGGTGTCGACCATGTGCTGGACTGCACCCATCGGGAGCTTTTGGCAGCTAGAGAAATGTCGGTCAGTTATGAAAGGTAGATGATAGGGTGGATCACTTACTCCTCCCAGTCGACGTCTTCATCAGCCTCCGCCGCGCTCTCCCATTTTGCTTGATCTTTGTTCGCCCACAGCTCCGCCTTGGCTGTACAGAATTTGCCACCTGCATTTCCTGGACCCAGCAGCGTTCGGGAGTGAGCATTGATCTTGTTGTGGCGCTCTCCGCAGAATTTGTCGCGTCCAGTGTAACTGGCGAGGCCAAAAACTTTCGCTATTGCCAGAGCCGGTACCACTGCCACTGAGTCTGCGTTGTCAGTCTTCGTTGGCTTGCAGGTCTTAGCCGCTGTCCGTTTGTTAGTCAAAACCTTCTGGATCACCTTCGTAGTGGTTCAGACACCGCTCAATAGTCAAGGTCATAACAAAATTACTCACTCGGAGCCACCCAGCCTTGGTGTATCCACGGAGGAGGCCGACACGTGCACCCTCATCCTTCTCATCATCACTGCCGTCGCCGTCATCACTGCCATCGCCATCGTCACTGCCGTTGCCATCGTCGGCCAAGGGTTTGTTGTTGGCTTTCTGGTTCTCGCGTTTCCAGGTGGCCATGAGCCTGGGAATGGTGGCCTCTTCCTCAGAATCGCTCGGCTGGGCCTTGTGCTGGGCCTTGTGCTGGAATGCTTTCGCCTCGAATGTGTCGCTCTTGACCTTCTCGTAAAATTCTGCCTTGGCCTGGTTCAATAGACCAGGCAGGTCGGCACCACGAAGCGTGACATTGAAGATCCAGCTGCACTGGTATTGATTGAGTTTTGCACTGCTGTCTCCTCGGTCTTGGTGGTGGCAACACGCGCGAGGGCCGGGAATGGCATGACATCGGGGACGGCAGTGGCATCGTAGGGTTTGAACATTTCTTTTGGTTTCTGCTGCTTCTTTGGTGCCATTGTTGGGACGTTTGGTAAGAGATCTAGTTAAAAAAACTTCGGGATATGTGTTAGGTCAAGGTGGAGGTCAAGAGCTAAGGAGATGCCACTTACAAGTCTGTGTGTAGTCATTGTAGTGGATTTGAAACCTAAAATGGAAAAGCCACCCAAGCACGGCACGATGCCTCTCTATAAGTTGGTGTTAAACAAATAAATAAAATTTGACCAACTCATACCTTTCCCCTCAATGGTCAACATTCCAGTCCAAGAAATCTGCCGCCGCTTCACCACGTTGGTTCAACCTGACTATACCACCAATGTTCACCAACAAGAGGTCATTCGAAAAGTAGTTGAATACTTTGGCCTAGAATACGTTAAAGAGCACGTCGGTCAGCTCACAAGGCTCCACACTGTAATGGGAACTGCAAATACCTTCTACCATTTTGGAAAACTCAAAATCAACTTTGTGCATTCTCAACTCTTGTCTTGCTACCCAGCCAACCAGCACTCTCCAATTGACATGCCACTCCCTCCCCCAGATACGCAATGATCATCTTGTAACCCGAGAGACCGATACCCCACCTCTTGAAATCCAGATCCAGCTGTGCAGCTATCTCAACGGTTATGACACATACTTCATGAAGCGTGGGAACAAATGCACGGTCCGTAATCAGGCAGCGAAGTCGCAGTTGCAAGTCGCAGAGCAGGCATGGCACAATTTTATTGTGCCCTCCTTAGCCGCTCGTGGTCTGGGTCCTTGTCCAGACTGGGCCTTGGCACCACTTCCCAGGCTTCAGATGGTACGTGTTGCCCCTGCCCCTGCCCTCGCCGCCACTCCTGCGTGCGCGCTCCTGCTCGAGCACCCGCCTCTGTGGCGTCACTTCCCGGGCTTCAGATGGTACACGCTCCCCCTGCCCCCGCCGCCACTCCTGCTCGCACACGCGCTCCTGCTCGAGCACCCGCCTCTGCACTCACTCATCCTCACACTCGCGGACCTCCTGCCGCTCCTGCTGCTGCACCTGCTGGAGCCCGTGTATCCGGACTTTGCACACCCATCCCTACCCCCCTCTCACCGTCTCGCACCTTTCCCAAACCTTCCCACCCCTCCTCCCAGCTCCCCAGCGTGTTCGACGGCTCCAGACGTGGCAGCCACCCCTACTTCCACTCACCATCTCGCACCTTTCCCAAACCTTCCCACCCCTCCTCCCAGCTCCCCCACGTGTTCCACAGCTCCAGACATGATCGATCTCACTCATATTGATGATCCCCCGCGCCGTGCCCCAAAGAGGAGGTTTCCGGAGGTAATAGATGTTTTTGAGGACAAGGAGGATGTCGAGGTGAGCCCGTACAAGAAGATGAGACACCTGGGGTATATAGACTTGTCGAACTGAGGTGACGCAGCACTGCGAGCGAGTGATAAAATAGTTAGCGACTGTTCTCAATTTGTAGACTCTTAGAAATAAATCACCTGCTTATAACCAAAAAAACATCCAAGACCTGTGGCCGAAGTTCTTCAAACGGCGGAGGATCTGAGTCCTTCAATTTTGCTGACAATTCGTAGCAAAAAACTACACCATGCGAGTACAGATTTACACCCATTCAAAGTACATCAAGTAACAAGCAACGAGTGTCCATTTTACTACAAGAAATAAAGGCCATTTTGGAACACATGAGACGCTCTCCCCCAAAAAAAATCCCTCCCCCCCGCCCATACAAACAGAACCAAGAAGGGGCACCGACTAAAGTCGGGCAGGCTCGACTGAAAGTCGAGCCCAGGTGCGGATCGACATGAGAAGTCGGTCCACCAGTGGCCCATGGGGGCCGTCGTCCGCTGAGGTCGTTTCCCATTGTCAGCTGGTGCGTCGGGCTTGTGTTGAGGTGGTTGTCCAAGGGCGAAGTGGGAGATGGAGGCAGGAGTGATTAGTGTTACTCTCACATATCAAGTGTGTGATGCAGCACAGCATCATATAGCTTTCGCGCTCACCACTTCCCGCCTCTCCCGCCTCCTCCACTCCCTCACCTCCAACATCCCCGGGACCGCTTTCAGACCAGACTGAAAGTCTGGTCCCTCAGAGCATACTTTCAGTCTGGTCCCTCAGAGTAGACTTTCAGTCTGCTCTTGTGTTCGACTTCTCATGTTGAATCCTCACCACAAATCATTGGCCCAATGGAAACTCGAGCGCACTACGAGACAGCCGCCTCCACAGCATATCTCCTCCACGTCGGCGCAGCCATTCCCCCACAGCGTTGATCTTCTAAGGAATCGGAATTTCTTCAAACTGCTGGGCTCATTTGATGGTAAAGTCGCTGCCTTCGCTGAACTAGGTGCGGAGCACTACTTTATTACTACAAATACCGACTACATCCCTGCCCTTCCATCACTGCAAACTCCTCACTCGGTGTACCTCAGATCTGACATGCGCTACGGGACGGACAATCCGACTCTCTGGCCGCAGCAGTTCACCGACCACTACTGCCATCTGGCAGTTATTGCTAAGAAAGGGACATGGCCGGACCTTGCGGCCATGTGGTGGGACCCTTCGGCACAGGAGTTTGTAGTCGGGAGTGCGGTGACCAGAGGGTTTGGACGCCTAGCACCAGTGCGGATGTCGATGCTGTCAACAGGGTCATCGGGCGATGCAAAGTGCTTGAGGCGAAATCCAGCGAACCTCTGCTTCCGCTCTTTGGGCGACTCATGGCACACACAGTCATGTGGGTCGAGCAGCTGCAGACACTCCCCACAACGTTCCCCAAGATGCTCTTTGCGCTGACCTCCCTCCAACGCGAAGTGCTTGAGCTGGATGGGTTGTATGAGTACATGACGGTCTACAAGCCGTGCATGGAAAATTACCTCGTTTGCAGCACATCCAGCATTTCGCAGTGCATCAGAGCTTTCACATTGCATCCTTTCGTTGCTCAGCAACTATGGGCTGCCAGCGTTCCTTTTTGGTTCCTTCGACCTGAGATGGTTTTCGATGCATTGTCCCCTTGCTGGAGCCAAACCTCGGTCTGCCCGACCCCAACGCGCACGGCGACACCTGTTTTATACACCGGGAATAGCACTTCAGGAAAAATCAACGTGATCCACCATGCGACCCGGTACATCCCGTGGTACCACGACCCCTTCGACACCGGCTTGGCTCGTGCACCATCTCCGCCTCCCATTGCAAGTACAAGTTCTCATGCAGTGGCACCGCCACTTTCAAACTTCGGTACACTGCTTTTCTTTACAAGAGCCGCATATCATTAACTCAAGCTGTACTCCAGCTAATCCTCGCGCCAATCCTATCCTGCAGAAAAATCCTGGCAAGGGATATCGGCCATGTGCGTGCTTTGCTTTCGGTTTAACCTGGCTGCAAATTTTAACGTCACTCACAATACTTTTTTAATAGATGCCGCAAAACATAAGAAGGTGTCCACGGGGCCTGCGAAAGTCGATCGCAACAAATTTGTGGCTCTGACAGTCTCCGAAATGCCGCCTTTGATCGACTGTATGGCCACTACGCTGGCGCGAGTCAATCACGATGTCCTCCTGTACCCAGTTGCAGGGCTTGCCGCAGATACAAGATATGTCCTCCCCGAACCCGCGCTATTTGCGAACCCCGATCCCCAGCGCCGGCACCGGTTTCTCCACCATTGGAAGCTCCTTCGCGACAGCTTCCTGTTCATGCTTGCCAACCGCCCCCAGCTTCTCGCCCCGCAAAAGTGGCGGGATGTTTTAGAGGGACATATGACCAAACATGGGCTTCCTGACTCGAGATCATACAGGCGGAGCAAGGAACTGGAAGACATCATACTCGAAGCATTGGAGGTGTCCAACGTCAAGAGTATTGAGGGCTTCCCCGTCCCTAACAAGTCTCTGCCCGAGTTCAGTCTTGGGGAGACACGGGAAATCATTTGGGATGTCGCCGAGACCAGCTTCCGCTTTGAGTTTTGTGCTCTGAATAGGCAGGCATCGGGGCAGACGAGGGTGGATGAGGTGAAGAAATGTTTCACAGGTAGGATCCTAGTTAGGCCGCTATTGGAGATGAGCAAGCAGGGTTGGGCCTCGACCTCGCTAGAAGAGTGTCATGTCTTTGTCGGGCAGACAGCGACATTGATGCTCAACTGGGTAACCAAGTACCGTCCCCCCAATATTATTCCCCGTATCATTGACTGGTGTCCGTGGTCTACCACCGAGATGCAGGACCTGGAAAACACTGTGTGTTGCTATTACACACAAGCTTTCTGGGAGCACTTTGGTCGCACTGCTGTTCTCCCGATGCGCCTTGATAATGATCTGGAGAAGGAGGAGGGGGAGCTTTGATTTGATGTCCTTTTTTTTCTGTTGCATGTTGTCGTCGTGAATCCTACCATCGTTGGACTTGTTGTCGTGAAAGTCGTTTCTTGTCTTGTTGTGAAAAAAAGTGATTCGTTGTAATTGACAATAAATAGGCTGTATGTGTGAATAGCTCGGTCAATAACTCAATCTATGGTTGCAATCGTTGTCCGAGATGTAGCTGAGCTTTTATTTTTTGTTGTGTCCAAAAGGGCCCTAAGTGCTTAGCGCTCACTAAACACCCATTGATGTCATGTCATGCCTGTCATCTCCTGCCTCCCTCTCTATCTCGCCCTTCCTTTGGACAAGTACCTCAACGCAAGCCCGACGCACGAGCCGACAACTGCCAATGACGACCCCAGCAGACAACAGATCCCATGGGCCACCGGCGGATCAACTTCTTATGTTGATCCGCACCTGGGCTCGACTTTCAGTTGAGCCTGCCTGACTTTTAGTCGGTGCCCCTTCCCTTCTTGGTTCTGTCGGTATGGGCAGGGGGATTTTTCTGGGGGAAAGCGGAGAGTTTCAGGTGTTCCAAAATGGCCATTATTGCTTGTAGTAAAATGGACTTTCGTAGTAAAACAGACACTCTTAGTTATACGAACAAAATATGTATCACAGATATTTTGTTCTCCTGTATTCATGGCATTGTTCGCGGCTTTTACGGGAAGAAACAGGCTCGACATCAGGCTCGACATTTGGACTTGGAGTCTTAGACGTCAAGATTTGGCTTGCGCTTTTACAGCCGCATCAGACACTTTGACCACAGTGTGTTTACTATCCATTCGGCCTCTTCACAAGCTAAAATCTTAACTATCCCAACATGAAGCGCGTTGGCAGTTCTCAACTACTGCAAACCCCTGTAAATGTCTCGCATTTTGCTACCAACGTACTGTCCGCCAAAGTGACATTCCATACCGGTGCGGTTTGCGCACCGTCCATTCTGACACAGTGGCTAACAATTGGGCCAGAAGTGAATGTGAAATCACAACGGCGCTACGTTGGGAATGGGGGATTACCCCAAGCCCCCATGCTCCCTACCCCTGTGCGTGACGAGCCCAATGAGCCCACTGAGCCCAACCTACCCTTCTTTGACGCAATGGAGGAGGCTCCCGGTGCGATCCCCGCATATGAAACCATGCCTGCCTGCAATGAGAAGGGGGATGCAGCCAAGGCGGAAGAGATACGCCAGGTGGGTCGAGTGGCATACCATCTTACTGCGAAACTCTTTTTTTTTTTGCAGACCGTCGCTCACATGAAAGAACTCAAGGACGAGGAACCCGTGTTCCTGCGCATCCTCATGTCCCTCCACTACAGCTCCCAACTCAATGCGCCCTGTTCGTGCGGGCACCGGAAACGACGGTCGCGTGTCAGGACTGGCTCCAGGCAGAGCTGCTCTGTCACCAGTGCTGGGTAAAGAAGCACCGAACGATGCCCACACATTGGGCCTTGGTGTGGAACGAAGAGGACCGTTTTTTTGAGCAACATGACTTCTCTGTAGTCCTGAAGAATGGTGCTATGCGGTTGGGTCACTACGGGGAAGGGTGCCCCAATGCGGAGCCGGGACATTCATTCACACTGGTGGAGCGGAACAGGATTCATGCCACCGTGATCGCGTTCTGTGGGTGCAAGACGGTCATGGCTGCGGACGGGCGAAAAGTGGTGCGCTCGCACTTCGAACAACTCCTGGAGGCGGGTATATTCACCGGGAGCATCAAGGACCCAGCGACTGGGTATACGCTCGGCCTGCTCCAGTACCACCGTCAGCAGCGGAGCCAAGGGAAGGGCTCCGCCTATAATTTCGTGCTCGTTTTGCAACGCCTGGCTGATCCAAACTTTGCCAATAGAGTTCCAGCTAAGGACACTCAAGTTTTCATTCGCGGAAACTTGATTGTCCTTAGAACTTAAGTGGAAGACTTCGGGCATGTCTCAAGTCGGGCGGAACTTAAGACATCGAGCATGACTTAAGTCGGACGGAACTTAAGTCTTAGGTGGAGGTTGTGAATGGGACCCTGCTTGCATTGGCGGCAGGTGGGAGTAGGTGAAGAAAAGACTTATGATGCTTTATATAAGATCTATCAAACTTGAGACATTGGTCGGTCTACAGCAAGAGGTCTTAAGATAGGCTAATAAATTAGTTGCGAGGCTGTCTTTTTGCGACTCATGTCCCAGACTGCGTCCATGTCAGCTGTTTTCGATTCAGAGTTTATGTACTGACTCTTGTTTTCAAGGGCATCTTTCTTCGACTGCCGCCCACCGCTCTTTTCTAAAATGAGGCAGGAAAGGTGTGAGGAAAGCATCATGGATAGGTATCGACCTTACTTAAAGGTCTCAGAAACGAGTTTCTGGGCGACAGCCTCCTCCTCGGCTTGACTGCGGGCACGAGTGTCTCACGCTTTCCGTGCTGCCGTCAACGGCTCTTCATCGTCAGAGGTGCCGGAGAGATCAGTTTCAGCCATGAAGAAAGGGTATCAAAGAATGGGGATGTGGGACGAGGGACAGGATGCAGTAGGGATATAGGAGAGCCTGTAGTGTTGCCGATGTCCGGTTCGGTCCGGTTTTTTGCTAAAATTTCGGAACCCCGAACCTGACCTAGGGTCCGGTTCGGGGAAAATGGGAGAACCCCGAACCGAACATCGGTCCGGTCCAAAAAGAGTGTGTCCTTGTTTGGGTCTTGTTTCTTTTGCTCGTGATTTGTTTGCGGTGTCGCTTACGTAGTCTGGAGTTTATCGCGCCCCGGTGGATCGGTGATGAAGTTATTATATAATCGTCGGAGCTTGAATTACTTTCCCACACGGCTCTTTCCAATTCTTCCGCACATCTGACGCCGGCCATCAGCAAATCATGATGTCTGCTATATGAAGGTCCCCCTTTACGTAGCAATACGTAGCAATATGTATTTCTATGTATTTGAAGCCGGATACGTATTCCTCCGTATTGCTATGTATTGCTACATAAAGGGGGACCTTCATACGGCAGACATCATGATTTGCTGATGGCTGGCCACTGGGACCCATATCCACAGCCCATGGCCTCTTGATATCGATGGAATAGCGAACAGGGCCGTCATGCACCCATACTGCCAGCTTGTGATTGCAACAGTTGCATTTTCAAACGGCCTCAACGTGAAATCGCTGCTTGACAGCATCTCCATGGGTGTTCCTGAGACTGTAGATAAGCTGTGCCAAGACCAAGGTCGCGTCGGTCGCGATCCAACTACTTTCACTTGTGGCATTGTTCTATATGTACCCAGCACGCTGCTGGCCGCCGAAAAACAGCTAGGCCGTGAGTCGCCTCTCTGTTGATGTGAAATGGTGCTTACATGCCTCAGTTCCCCCATCCATTAAGTCCAAACCTCGAATGAAAACTGCAGCTGTGGCCGAGCCTGTGAACCCACCGCGTGAGTGGTCCTTATATTGCATTCGGTGGGGCGCTAAATTCCTGAATTAAATACAGCCGCCAAAGGCAAGCCGAAAAGGAAACCAGCTCCAATGGAACCTGCGAGAGCCGCAGTTCTGACAGAGAAGATATGCTACATTGCTGCCTTCAACAGAACTTACCAGAACCCGCCCCTCGAGACCACCACCTTAGACTGCAATGCCGCCGGGTGTCCCTACCCGTGTAGCCTCTGCATAGCACGAAAGCCGAAAGCCCTCACCCTTGTACCTTCCCCGCTTCCGCCTGGCGTCGTTCTCTCTCTCTTCGTGCCACCAGCTGTGAATTCCGCTGCTCCCGTTGCGAAAAAAAAAAAAAAAAAAAAAATCGAAAAAAAGAGCGCGCTGAAGTTGACTCGGCTTTGAACGCCTTCGGGGCCGAGCTGCACTCCTCCGAGCGCATGCGCATGCGCAACAGCAATCGCCCTCGGTCTTCGTACTTCCGCAGTGATATCAGTAGATGTGATTAAATTTTGCCACAAAATTGTACATCATGAAAATTAATTTTCTACACAAATTGCTATGAACTTCTCAGCTACCCAAACGGGGTCCCAAGATTAATCTTAGACTTGTAAGATTAAATCTGATGAAACTGAATGATAAAAAGTGTCCACACCCGGATTTGAACAAGGAACATTATGATAGTGCTTGCGGAAAAGCACAAGGTATTACCACTAGACCAGAAGGCCCATACTCAACTCAAAGCAAGGGTGATTTAATCTTCGCAAAAAAATCAATCTAGAGTTCCTGAATTTGCATTTTTGAGCCTATTTCAGCCATAAAATCTCAATGGCATTGTGACCAGTGGTTCAGTTCAGTGAGCTGCATCATGTGTCACCTGAAAACTTGGTCAAAATAGTACAGTAGTGCAATCATGCATACTCTCTACAATATGCACAACATGAAACGGACTTGAAGATATTTCCCTTTTTTCCCTTCCAGGGGCTTGATATGTACAAGATGCGATGGCCCTTTAGAATGTCTTGCTTGGTGTAGTGGTTACACCATACCCTTTGAGGTAACCACTCTCATAACGTTCCATGTTCAAATCTGGTCCCAACCACTTTTTTATGATTCAGTTTCATCAGATTTAATCTTCCAAGTCTAAGATTAATCTTGGGACGCCGTTTGGGTAGCTGAGAACTTCATAGCAATTTGTATAGAAAATTAATTTTCATGATGTACAATTTCGTGGCAAAATTTAATCACAGCTGCTGCAACCGTTGCCACTTCCATTGTCGAATTCATCGTTACACGGCTGCTTCTCGTGGATTCTATGGACTCTCTTGGCACTCTCATCGCGCCTTGGGCGTTTTCGGGAGCGTACCTCGTGTCCTTGTACCGGATCGTCGCTGACCTCGCCGAAACTATCTTGAACCAACGCAAGGCAGCGAAACCTGGGAAGAAGAGCTCAAAGGGAACAGGTGAGAAGCGGAGATCCAAGAAGAGAGCCCATCAAAGCTCTGAAAGCGAAGACAACTACTCCGCCGAGGAGGAGCCCGAAGAAACTCCTGTAGATGACGATGAAGAATTACCACCGCCACCATCCTCGCCCCATCCTCGCCCCACCAAAAGGCGCCGTCCACTTGACACAGTCACGAATACAGAACGTCCTTCGGCTGCCACCAAAGCACCCAGAGAAAAATTACAGACCGCGGCGGTGGTTGCAGCAGGCTATCGGCCACAATACAATACTAGGCGGCGTGGAGAGCGGTAAAATATGTTTTTTTTATTAACGGACTGTCCAAACTCACCCTTGCCCTAGCTATAACTATAATTCTGTCGCTAGATGTGAGGCGCAAAGAATCCAGCACCATCACCGGCTCCAGCCTCAGCCCTTGACGCCGAGGTAGCACAGGGACTCGTCTGGAGGCGATATGTCAGTCATGACCAATGCCACCAGCTCACGGGCGGACTTGACATGCATCCAATTATCTGCCAGGTTCAGGATGTTGGGGGAGAGTGCGGGAAGGAGGAAGATGAGGAGTAAGGCGCGCACAACGACAACTTGACGACAACGTTTTGTCCAAGTCCTTGAATTCGTTCGGGCTGGACAGCGAGTGATTCAGGAGAGGGGCTTCTGTGAAATTCTGGGGTCCAGTAGCGCCGAAGACTGACCAGACATGGGCCGCGGTCAGAATTTGGATCCTGGACATAATGTCACGGGCGAAGCCAGGCGAGGCTATGCTTCACGTGTCCTGTCGCGAGTCGCGTCGCCCCCTGACCGCATCAGACAAACAATGGTCGAGCAATGAAAAAAAAAAGGAAAGAAATAAAATGCCCAGATCGATAATCACTAGCCTCAGCATCAGTCTTGGGAGGCAAACCATCGTGCACACCGCTCGAGTCGTGATTTTGGATGACAGACTCGTAAGTTCGAACTCCGACGCGGCACCTTATCTTGCACCACCGTGATCTCTGAGTCGACATCTTCTAGAATTCGACAAGGCCTGGAGTTTTAATCCTATCAGAACCAGTACAAGTATAGTCTGCTACCACATGCCACTGCGTCGCCGCTGCGGCTTAGAACTCCTTCTCATGACGTCTGCAAAAACTGCGGTCACCGTCCCGGTCAGACCTCTGTAACGAGGGGAGCCCTGCACTCTCAGAGAGTGCAATCAAATCCTATCGATCATAAGCAGTTCTTTTATGTCTGGCTAACTGAAACACTGAGGCCTCCCTCCGCCGAATTCCATCTATCTTGGTCTCATGCGGGTTCCCACGACCAGATGTCACGAAGCGCACCGTTCTAAATCTTGTTTCCCGCGTCCAAGATATATACCACCGTGAGTGTGTATCCCCTGCCTTTTCCCCGCATGTACACAATGAGCGTGCCAGGAAGCAACATCCCTCTACCCTACGCAGTTGTCTCGATCTGCTGGGTTTTCCTGATCTACCGGCTTCTCTATCGGCAGAAGGTGGGCAGAACCCTACTATAGGCATTTGAATGGCTCACCACCGCGCAGAGTACCACCCCGGCCATCCCAGGGTCCAACGGCCTCATTTTTTCCTATGTAGCAGCGCTCCGCTTTCTCCGTCACTCAAAGGAGATCATCGGCGCTGGGTACAGCCAAGACCGTAACGGTATTTTTCGATTTCCAAGGCTGTGGAAGTGGCAGTACATTGCAAATGGGCGGGATCGCCTGCTGGAATTGGTTGCTGCACCGGCGCATATTCTATCGTCCGAGGAGCCCGTCTGGGATGTAGGTCAACTCTTCCTGGGCGATGTAATATTCCCTAAATCAATGATTTCTGCAGCAATTCCAGGCCCAATATACTGTTGGTCCGGAAGTAAAAAATAACCCGTACCACCTAGAGGTGGTAAGGGGGGCCTTGACACGAAACTTGGGCCGTTGCTTCCCCCGAGTACGAGATGAAATAGTTCATGCGTTCGACCATGTTCTTGGGGTGCGCGATACGGGTCTGTGCTGCGTTGCCCGTTCCAGAGCCCTCCTTACTTATATTATTACATTCAGAATGGAAATTAATCCAGATATACCCGGCAACCCTGCAAATCGTAGCACGTACCACCAATCGTTTGTTTATCGATCTCCCAGTTTGTGAGTATGATCCAGCGCACGCAGGAGCGGTTGATATTTCTCACTGGCCATCCCGACCAGGCAGAGAACCGGAATACCTTCAGCTATGCATCGACTATGCCTCGGTGATTTTTCTGAGTGGCAGGACGATCGGCCTCTTTCCCAAATTTCTCCGCCCGTGAGTCTATCCTCTGAATGTTCTTCCCGCTGCAGGTCTCATCTGTTCTTGGACAGAATCGTTGGCCCCATGATTTCCACACGTAAGAGCACCCTCCGTCTAGCGCTCAAGTTCCTTGGGCCCTTGATCGATGAGCGGTTGGAGCAAGAGAACAAGTACGGACGCGAATGGGCAGGGAGGCCAGTAGGTGATCCAATACTATTCTCTCCCGCACCATCAACGAAGGTTTAGAACGACCTTATCTCCTGGCTTCTTGATGCCGCAGAAGGTGAAGAACGGACGACACCTGCCCTCGCTCTGCGCGTCCTTGCGACCAATGCGCTGGCCATTCACACCACGTCTATGGTGAGGACAGCTCGCATTCTATAAATCTTGAGTTTCCGCACTCACCTTAAATTGTGCAGGCTCTGATTAACGCGCTCTACGACCTCGCTGCCTACCCTGACCATATCTCCCTAATGTGCGAGGAGGCGGAACACGTGGTCACTGCACAGGGATGGACGAAAGCCGCATTGGGTAATATGCACAAAATCGACAGCTTCCTCCGCGAGTCTATGCGGCTCAACGTCGGTCCCGGTGTGTAAACCCAACCACCTGAAACGGATTGTCAACTCATCCTGAGGTTGTACTGTAGTCGCCATGACGCGCCAAGTTATTGCGAAGGATGGTTTCAAATTCTCAGACGGGACGACGATTCCGTACGGAGCGCTCATTAGCATCCCGAGTGCCCCCACACACCACGACCCAGGTGATTTTCCTCGATGGAGAGATGGATTGTGCCATTTGGTTGACATCCATCCAGCAAACTACGACCACCCTGACATGTTTGACGGGTTTCGATTTTCTCGCATGCGTGAAGAGCGCCAACGCCGTGTCGATAGCGAGGGCACCGGCATTTTCACGCAGCATATGGTCACCACAGCTCCAGAACACGTAGTCTTCGGCCATGGACATCACGCATGTGCCGGACGGTAGATCCTCGTACCATGCCTCCATGTGTCTTGCTGAAAGTGATCTGTCTATCATAGGTTCTTCGCGGCCACCGAGCTGAAGGCGATGATGGCACACATCCTGATCAGCTACGATGTCAAGCCTGAGACGGAGATCAGGCCACCGGAGATTTGCTTTGGAGAGAATATTATCCCGAACCCACGAGGAAAAGTTTGGATTCGGAAAAGGGAGTAAATAACTTGAAGATATGGGAGGGCGGAAGGGAAGTGGGCCGATTTCACGCGCTTTCTGTACCTAGATATGAGACCGTGTCCGTTTCTGTTTGAACCAAACCACAGTACTGTAACAGATCTGAGACTGAGAACCTGCCAAAGATGAGCCACTCTGGTCGCTTGGGATGAACACGTTCAACAATTACAGCCATTTGCGGAACTTAGGGCGCAGGCCGTTTTTTTCTCATTTCACAGATTTTCAGTAAGTCGCCCGCCCTGAGCTCAATTCTGATCGGATCGCCTTGAGAGTAGGCACGTTAGAATCACATTGAGAATCCGCAGTCAATGCGATACCGGTATTTTTGATGCTATCAGACAATGAAATTTCCGTTGAAGAATCTGTGTTTTCAGTGAATCACCTGTAGCACTCGAAGTACATCTTGGATTAACCTAGTTTTTGGATATGTTGTGTGTATACATATACTCGAGCCAACCATGGTAATTTTGCATGTGGTAATAGCCAAAGCCGCTTTGAGTGTCCTATTTTTTAAAGGAGGAGAATGTCCATTTCTTAGGTTCGGAACAAGCCCGCGAAGTTCCGGCCCGGCGCGCCGGGGGACCTTCTTGAAGGGGCTTGCTTCAAAGTCCGCCAAACAAACGGGTTATAAATCACTTTCGTGCTACTTCGATCTCCACTCAATTTGGTAACATTAGAACATATGTTAGGATATCTGGTGCAGATTTCTGCTGTGCGCTAGAGTCGAAGGGCAGCAGTCGGGACACACATTGATCTCAATTTTGTGATATGTTAAAGATCGCTTCCTGCAGGTCTAGGATTATATCGGATGGATAAGGCTCCAGTGGTGGAGCTGCTGAATGACACCCTAGGAATGCTCCAAAATTTATTGGGACTTTCTAATGCCCATGGTGAAGAGATGTGGGTCCTGTAAATGCGCCAGTAGGGATTGTCACACCCAGTCACACTGTGCATCACAAAGTCTAGCGCGTCAAGAATCCATTGAAAAGACCGTTTCGGCATGGCTAAAATTCATACTGTACAATTTCGTTCAAATCGACAGGGGGTGTGACGCGTGTCCCATTTTACCTATTCGACATTTCGGCAGCCGCCGATTTTTTGCGTGACACCTCGAAAATTTCGGCATTTGAACCGGAAATTTTGCCTTTTTTGCCTTTTTTTTTGGGGGGGGCAATTTGGGGCCTGTGTAACAACTTGGAGGTTCGACAGAGGCCCGAGTGACGCGTGACATCGACCAAAGTTCGTGATCGACAGGGGGGTGCGTGACGCGTGACTGCCGATTTGAACGAAATTGTACAGTATCTGACGTCAAGACGGTAAAAGACATGTCCTGGGACGTGATAGCCGGTGCCCAGGCATATTTGGCGGACCAGAATTTGCATGTCGTGCCTGCACACATCAAATGCTCTGATTAGGGAGCAGCAGATGCGCAGCTCCTCAAAGTTCTCCCTGGATTGAATGAAGGACATACTAGGAGCAATTTCAGTGACTTCCTAGGAACTTTTACTGTCCCAGATAATCCGGAAAATTTGGATTATATAGCAGCAATGATTCAGTTCAGCCATGTGGTCCTCATGGTGCCGACAGAGCCTAAAGACTGATTAAAAATGATTATGTTGTAAGAATAAGTAGTTTGGCCACTCACTGGATTTTAAGATGTTGAATATGGCCTTGAGTGAATATTTTCGAATGAGTTGTGGCCCGTGGGAACGGTGATCAGTACAGTGATTTCCCATCATTTGAGCCATTTTGCACAATGAGCCTTGAATAACTCGATGGAAAAGGCATATATCACGCTGAGGCGCAATATAACCAAAGATATAGTACAGAAATAACTTTGATTTGAATATCTTGGAAGTTGCATGCAAACTAAATATCTTTGAGGGCTCTCAAAAAATGCGTGTTTTTGCCACTTTTGAAACGCTCAGAGCTTGACCATTTGTACATGTATTCCTATGCTTCATAGGGCAAAGTTGTAGCCATATTAACAAAGTAAAGGTTTTACCAGTTGATCCTAGCGCTCCGAGCCCGCGTTATGGCGGTAGAGTGCGATTGTCAACCCCCCCGATTTCCGGACGTTGAAGCAAGCCCCTTCTGACGAAGGCCCACGTGGCTTGTTTGTTTTTGATGGTTGATCGCGGCATCACGGCTCTTCGGCAGAACGGCGGCTTGTACCGAACCTATCCATTTCTAGAAAGTGCACAATGGATTACAGTTACAAGATATGCCTGCGCTTCGCTCCGGCTCAGGGATGTGAATGAAATGAATATGCAAATGCTAGATAGTGGAAGAACCCTTGACAGTTGAAAAACGTCGTCCAGATTTCAGCTGGTAAAATCCCAGAACATTGGGTACAGTCATTGCGAAGTGAATGGGAGGAGAAAGGTAATCTTGCGAGCAGACTTGGAGCAGACTCGGACATCCAAGGATAAATATAAAGACCTCGGCAAATCAACGCGCGGCCGGCAATAACCCTACTCCTAGTTGCAGCGAGCGTTCCAGCTTGTTACGTCGCTAGACTTTCGGTTCGCAGTGCTGGCGAAGTTGTCGTGGCGCGGTACCGAACATCTAGGAAGCATTGTGAGTTGAATGGGGCCGCAAAGCACGATAGCCAGCAGAGTGATTGGTTGGCACAGCAGGCACTATTCACTTGTTCATCAACCGCGACGGCTGAGGAAGGATATAGTTTGCAGAATCTTCTGGAAAATAGTCATAACGATGGAGCATAAAACAAAATCAGGGATGGCAGAAAAGTTGAGTGCCCTTTGTTAGCTGCAGATGACCGGCCAGAACCACCAGCAGGGGCAAAGCAAGAGACAGAGATCGACCGCAGTAGCACCAGATTTTGAGCAGGGCATCAGGGGCTTTTCGAAGTGTTCTATGATAGCGCAGGAGATCGAGGACGGCAAACGTGGGCGAAACATTGATGTGAACTAGCAGTGGCACGACTCATTTATCTATGGAGAAACTTCGGAGATGTGGATGGCCGCAAGCACCTAATACTTAGAATGGAAATGTCTGCGGCGCAGCGAGGACCAACTGCGGCTGGTTGTGAATCGCAGCAAAGAACGGTCAGCCGGACGATTTTTTTGGACAGCAATTGAACCAAAAGCTGCGAATAGTGGGTCAATTGACTGGAGGTAGGCAGAATTCGTGGGAGCGCAATTGGGGAATTAACAAACGCTCGAGCCAAATGGGGGATGTGGTTAAACACGAGACCGACACTTGACCGGCGCTGCGCAAAAACACTACAGAATCAGATGTTATGAAAGGGGTTGGAAAGAGAGGATTGCGAGAGGAAGACGAAAGCAGCAACCATAAATGGGGAAATTGCACCGCCGAGGAGCCATTTCGTTAAAGAACAGTTAATTTTTGAATATTATCAAACCAAAGTTCCCATTAACTAGTGTGTATTTATGCACACAACATATCCAAAAACTAGGTTAATCCGAGATGTACTTCGAGTGCTACAGGTGACTCACTGAAAACACAGATTTTTCCACAGAAATTTCATTGTCTGATGGCGTCAAAAATACCGGTATTGCATTGACTGCGGATTCTCAATGTGATTTTAACGCGCCTACTCTAAAGGCGATCCGATCAGAATTGAGCTCAGGGCGGGCGACTTGCTGAAAATCTGTGAAATGAGAAAAAAAACGGCCTGTGCCCTGAGTTCCACAAATGGCTGTAAAGCGAAGGGAGAGTTCTCTGAGGTAACATCATAGATGAAAATTGAGCGTAGTTGAAATTGAGGTCTGTCAGAGAAGTTATGGTCAGTGAGTTCGCCACATAATCTCAAGTCTGCAATAGATAGTTTCTGTGGACGACACAACTCGACAGATTGTGAATTTTAGTAATTGGACTCGGTTCTGTTGAACATAAACATTGTTTTGATCAAACCGCCGTATTTGACTGGAACCGTGCCGCCCATTCCCCATTTAGACAGAACAAATTTTAAACCCTGTTTTACATTGGGATGCTCATTGCTTACAGCCATTTGCAGAACTTAGGGCGCGGTGTGTTTTTTTTCTTCTTTTTTTTTACAGCTCTTTGCGGTACAACAGGCATGGTCTGTTTTTTTTTCCGTTTTGGCAAGTTTTCACGAGAACAGCTACCCTGAGCTCAATTCCCAACTGTTTCCCCTCAAAGTAGGCTCATTCGATTCCAATAGGATAGTGGGGAATGCAAAAGAACATGCACCCTGCCGATTTGAACAAGGGATATATATATGTAATAATGTACCTGGAAAGACAGAGTACTGTTATCAACAGCAGGAGAAGAGTTTAGTAGAGTGGGGGAGGTGAAAATAGGGGTCAGATAGACGACACAGTTGGCTGCGATTGAGAATGAGGATGAAATAGAGAGCACACCCTGCGAAACAGGAACCTGGGAAGACCTAGAAATGAGTTTGAAAATTGAAAATTGGAAAAAAAAAAATCAAGTAAAGTACAAGTCCCGCTGTGCGAAGCATCGGCCTCACACCAAGTGATCGACGAATTCGAGTCGAGGATCGGCATGCAATGAGACTGGTGGTATACTGAGGTAAATGCGAATGAAGCCGTGTGACAGGTATGTGTATGCGTACCAAGCGAAGTAAGGTCCTGTTATGAGATTTTTCCTGTTTTCTTTGAGTCGATCAGATGAGGTAACTTTTGTTTTCTATGCTGAAGCGCTCTGTTGTGGAAGTGCGACCTGCCTCGCAAGTCGCCTTCTATCCCTGAGCCAGTCCAAGCATCCAACCAAATATTTCGGTGCACCACCATCATTTCTTGTGTCATGCTTCCACTTGCTTTATCTCGCTCATTTTACCTTTACTCATCTTATTTCTATCATTTCCCCTCAGATTCGCTTTCCAGTTATGTGATGAAGACTTCGCATATCTTACATGCAAACCAATTCATCCGACAGTCGAAGGACAAGTTTTTGTTTACCATGGAACTATTTCATTGTTGTGTTTCCAGACTTTGCACTCACTCATCTCATATATATCGCATAGACAATACTTTTTGCACTATGTACTGCCAACGCGACAGGTTGAACCACTTCGGACATCTCGGACTACGCCGGGGATTGACCTCGAGATGGATTGGGCACCCATCCTCGATGCTGTTGCAGGGCAGCGAGTCTCCCTATCTCGTCTTTGTGCAGTTCCCGGAGTGCTGGGGTTGGGTTGACTTTAGCTGCGGCTTTCCACCCACGGACTCTTACATATGTCATTATGACATTTATTTGTTTGTAGATCACGGATCATCTGCTCTTTGTCTCGTACCACCACCGCAATTCACTCTCTTTCTGAGCATGCTCGCGAATACACGTTTCTTTGACCACAACTGAGCTGAGTTTTATATTTCATTCACATTACTTATTGTTACACACTTAGGTTCATTCTTTTTCATCCATTATCATCATTCTGCTGCAAGCCTCGACATCTGCCCAGCATGACCTTGATACAGCCTCAGTCCACCTCTGGACATTGAACCCCATTCTTCGACACCGTAACTGAGATAACGGTGATGATGCATCGTCTGATAAATTTGAGGGTCTTGGAAAGGAAATCGAGGAATTATATCGAGACCACTACGAACTAGAACAGGAATCAGTGTGACACCGAGTATGAATGAACGAGGAAAGGAGGAAAGAAAGCGTACCAAAGTTTTAATCTGTCATGCCAGCGATGCGAAATGAGCGAATATAGGTTCAATACCCGTAGTAGGCACGCATCCGGTCGCTGGAGAAGAAGACGCACGGAACGGGTAAAGGAGAAACTGGAGAGTGCGAGATCCACGATAATCACACGACGAGCATTACGGGAAGGGTCAGTTTCGAAAAGGAGAGGAAGGAAGGAAGGACAATGTACCTCTTCGCCGGCTTGCACATGCGCTACAGGACGCGGTCGAGCGGCTCCTTCCCGCCCTCCCTGAGTGCCTTGACCACACTCTCGCTGCCCTGAGCGCTCGTCGCGAACTCGAGCAGGCCAGTGAAAAGGTGCTCGAGCGCCATTTGGCGGTGCTTCTACGACCCGTGTTCGAGGACTGTATCGATGATGATCAGAATGGGAATCTTGGCGGAGGAGACAGAAGAACGTGCTGTGCTGGATGCAGTAGGACCCCCACTGGCTCTTCGTGACCTCGCTGAATACTGCGGCGCCTGTCCCAGCAGCTCGTCGACGATCCCGTCCTTGGCGCTCTCCTCAAAGTTCTCGAAGCCGCGCTGAAAAAGATAACGCGACTCAGAGTTAGGATGAGGATAAGGAAGAGGGAAGAGGGATTGCATACCTGCACGACGAGCGATCCAGTCTCAAGGCATGCAAGCACGGCCTACTTGCCCTCCTACTTGCCCTTGCGGGACTTGTTGACGCTGAGAGAAGGATTAAAATAGGCGTCGATGAGAAGAGGTGCGACGTACTACGTGAAGATCGGCGGCGCCGGTGGGGTCCACGCGAGCTCCGTGATCTACAAGGGACGTTGCCAGTAAAAGCCCAAAGTGGATGAAGGACGAAGCGCGGACGGTGGAAGGAACGACGATCAAGAGGCTGGAAGTGAAGGGTCAAGATATATCGGAGGAACAAGCGTCGGGGCGGAAACAAAGAGAGCGGATCGAAAGAGAGAACGGGGGCAAATGGAGGAGCGGACGACGAAGGATAGAAGTTGGAAAGAATGAAGACCACTCTCACCTTACTCCACACATGCGACGCATGCTTGTTCACCAGCGTCGTCGCCGGATCACCCCGAAGCAGCTCTGACACAATCGGGAAGCAAACCTCCTTCTCGTAATCGAACGCCCTCTGGAGAACGCGGTACCCGCAGCAGTTCGTCGCGAGGTCGACGATGCGGCCGCTGTGCAGTGAGATCATCAGGATTCGTATGGGGAAGAGGGAAGGAGAGGGCAGATGACATACCGCATGCACGCGACGATTTTACGGCGTTCCTCGGGGCCCTTGGCGGCTACGAGACAGCCCGGTTCCTGAACCCTAGCGTAGCGCGGGGGATGATCAGCATAGCGCAAAGGAAGACGTGGAAATGAAGGGGACGCATCGATGCATCATCATCTCCCCACCGCGCGCGCAGATGGCGTTGACGACGCGGGCGCGGTCTTCAGTTCCTGCCACCTGCGCAACGAAGACATCGCTATCATTCACGCATACTCGTACCTGTGGGAGGAAGGCAGGAGGAAGGGAAAGAGAGGGGGAAGGGGGAAGGGGAGGCGAAGGGCCGAGGAGGAACCCACCTTGAGCTTCTGGTGGAGGGAGATGCTCGCCTGTTGGTCCGCGCTCTTGATGATGGGCAACGGCGTACGGCGGGGTGGAGGAGGGAAAGGAAGTTGATGGGCTGTGGGAATGAGAGGAATTCAGCATCGAGACGAAACAGGAGTCGACGGCGGACGCGCGCGGGCGTGGTCTCTGTCATTCAGATAGTGTGACAACTAGAAGGGCCTGGGAACGATGTTGAGGACAAATGACGGGAAGCCGGTGGATACGCGCACAGAATTCATCAGGTCAATAGGACGCTGATGAGATAGAGTAATTCATACTTATGCCATTCGAAGGCATTCATATTGCCCCAAGACATCAGGAACCTGGGACGAGGAACAAGGCGATTATAACGGCGGAGCGTGAGTGGGAACGTCGCGCATATCTGGGTGATGTGCCGGAGGATTACCTCGATGTGAAGATCGAGCGGCGGGACAGAAGAGCGATAGAAGAGGTGGCCGCAGGAGAAGGAAGGGGACGTGATAGTGCCGTGGGGCATTGCGAGCGGACGCGCGAGCGGGAGCAGGCTTGACAGCGACAGCGCGATGGCGTGGAAGCGGGCGTGGGAGATGGAGAAGAGGCGCAACGGGGTAGCTTATAGTTGCCATGTAGGGAGGGAGAGAGTTAGTGGAAGGGAGGGAGATAAATGTGGGCGGACAGCCGATCTCGATCATGACTGGCCCCTTTTGTAAAGAGATCGGTGTGACGGCAACTCTTTATGCCGAAAGGAGTAAGTATCGAGTTCTGCTTCCGACTCGGTCAACCTTACGTGACGTGGGACTCCACGTTACACAAGCACCATTCTTCGCGGGCACTCCCGCCATTCCAGGGGTTGAGCGCTGAGCGCCAATTAAATCCAACCATTTTTGGCTCAGAAGCATGGGTGCGATTTTGGGAAATCTGGACCCCTTGGAATAATCGATTTTTCTGAAATTTAACCACAGATTTAGGCTGGTGACATACCTGCTAATTCGTAGTAGCCGGCCTGGAAGGCTCCGACTCCTTCCTTCTCGGACATTCATCGTGCGAAATGCGTGCTGTTCGACACGAGGCGCTCCAGGTGACCACACTTCTCTTCCACCTCCACGTCCACTGCGCAGGAATACATCACCTCACTTTTTCTGTGAGCCGTTCTTACTGCTTGGTCTTCACTTGTGGCTCACATAATGCCCCACCAACAGAAGATCAGCTGTATAATGATTAATTTTGACCATGGCTGGCGAGAGCAATGAATTCAAAGCCGTCAATATTTTTGGTGCGTAAAGAAGTTGAAGAAGTTGATTGGGACCTTAGCATCATGATCTCTTGTCTCTAGGAGGCACAGGAGGTGAGGGTGGAGAGGGCGGCATAACCGGGGGTGGCGGGGGTACAGGGGAAGGTCCCATTGTGATTTTTGATCACTCCACAAATAAAATGTATGTCGGTGAAGTGTTCCCTGTTCTTTTCCCAAAATCCTTTCTCAACAACAACAGTGTAAACCTGGGTCAAGGGTTAATCAAGTTTCCTGTGTTGAATATTTTGCAAGCTGAATTATGTCTAGACTCGAGGAAGTTCTGTGCAAGTGGTTGGAGTCTCCTCCCGATACAAAGGACAGACAGTACGAACTGGGGAGCTTTCATCATGAAGCCACTGGGGGCTGGCTCCCACGTGATGGTCGATTTGTCAGATGGAAGGACACACCCGGCTCTTTATGGATCAAAGGAATCTGTAAGTCACTTTCATTGTGTTCCAATCCCATGTCTAATTGGGTGCAGCTGGTACCGGAAAAAGCGTACTAAGGTGATTCACATCACAACTATGAACATAATCTGCCTCTGAAAATACCCACATGAGCAGTTCAACAGTTATCGAAGAAATTGTCAGGACCTGTCCCAACCGGTCTGCTGTTTCATATTTCTACTTTGATTTTAGGAATGAGAGGCAGCGCATGGACATCATGTTACGTTCTATTGTGTGGCAGCTCTCTGGGCAGTCGCCTTTGTACCATAGGGCTCTTTCTTGGCTATATAAAACACTAGGAAACGGAATGATACAGCCACAGCACAGACATCTCCAAGAAGTCCTCCAGAATTTACTTTTAGAGTTGGAACAGACATATATCATCATTGATGGACTCGATGAATGTCGCAAGACCGATTGGAAACTTCTTGTTGAGTTCATTCACAGCCTATGTCACCCCACCAAAAATGCACCACATCTCCTGTTTACTAGTCAACCTCTTGAGGAATTCCAAACAGCATTTAAGGATGTAACCTTCATCAAGCTTGGTTCCTGGGTCTCAAATGACGACATTAGGTCCTTCGTTGGCAGCGAAGTTCCCAAGGTCGGAAATTGGGCTAGTGATGACAATTATGCAAAGAATATCACGGAGCAAGTTGTGCAGAAGAGCAACGGAATGTTGGTCCTCCCTTTGCACTGTGATTTGTCTTGAAGCTAACTTGCAAATCCAGGTTTCGCATGGCTGCATGTCTTCTCATTGAACTGGGTCGTTGTGATTGGGAAGACGACTGGGACGAAATCCTGATGGCCCTGCCACCTGATCTGTTTGGGATTTACAACCGTTTCTTGACTCAGGCAATAGATACTCCCAAAAGAACGGTTTTTATCGAGGCAATTTTCCGGTGGCTTGTGTTTTCTGCTAGACAAGTCACATCAGATGAGCTGGCAGATGCTATTGCTTTTCGTCTAGACGACCCTGGATTCAACTTTTCCAACCTGGCTAAATCTATTTATTACCCAAATAGACGTCAGGGCAACTCTGGCATCTTCAAGTTGTTGGGTGGCCTGATTGTGGTTGAAGAGAGTCACTGGGCTAAACTGTCAATTGCCTTTGCGCATTCATCTGTCAAGGATTATATCCTTTCCCCGCAATTCCATCAAGAATTTGGGTCAGTCATTGATCTCACAAAAGGTGTCTCCCACAGATTTATTGCTCAGACTTGTGTTCGCTATCTCCTCATTTTTGCCGATATCAAACATTTGATGACCAAGGACACACTCTCAGACTACCCATTCTCCTTGTATGCTGGATTATACTGGTTCCATCACCTGCAGCTTTGTGATGACCAAGACCAGAAAGCTCTACTTCCCTCAACAATGCATCTCCTGGAAGATGGAAGCAGCCAATATGCTGCTTTGTATCAATTATGTCCCTTGCCTTGGTATGAGACCCATTTTTTGGATGGACCCATATTATCTGCACTTTCCATGTGTTCTGAAATGGGCTACACAGAGGGGGTGCGCTTCCTGCTCATTGAGCATAACACATCTGTTGACCAGGCCACCAATGATGGCTGGACTGCGCTGCATCTCGCATCGAAAAAAGGTCATGGTGGGATTGTGAGGCTGCTCATTGAGCACAACACATCTGTTGACCTGGCCACCAAAGATGGCTGGACTGCGCTGCATCTTGCATCAAAAAAAGGTCACCTCAGGATTGCGAAGCTGCTCATTGAGCGTAATGCATCTGTTGACTGGGCCACCAAGTATGGCTCAACTGCGCTGCATCTTGCATTGGAGTACAGTCACCTTGAGATTGTGATGCTGCTCATTGAGCACAATGCATCTGTTGACCTGGCCACCAAAGATGGCTGGACTGCGCTGCATCTTGCAGTGGAGTACAGTCACCTTGATATTGCGATGCTGCTCATTGAGCACAATGCATCTGTTGACCTGGCCACCAAAGATGGCTGGACTGCGCTGCATCTCGCATCGAAAAAAGGTCACCTCAGGATTTCAAGGCTGCTCATTGAGCACAATGCATCTGTTGACTGGGTCACCAAGTATGGCTCAACTGCGCTGCATCTCGCATTGGAGTACAGTCACCTTGAGATTGCAAGGCTGCTCATTGAGCACAATGCATCTGTTGACCTGGCCACCAAAGATGGCTGGACTGTGCTGCATCTTGCATTGGAGTACAGTCACCTTGAGATTGCTAGGCTGCTCATTGAGCACAATGCATCTATTGACTGGGCTACCAAGTATGGCTCAACTGCACTGCATCTCGCATTGGAGTACAGTCACCTTGAGATTGAAATGCTGCTCATTGAGCACAATGCATCTGTTGACCAAGCCAATAAAGATGGCTGGACTCCACTGCATCTTGCATTAAGGAGGAAACACCTCAATGTTGCACAGCTGCTCATTGAGCACAGCATATCTGTTGACCAAGCCAATGAATGTGGCAGGACTGCACTGCATATGGCATCGAAGGGGGGTCACCTAGACATTGTGTGGCTGCTCATTGAGCACGGCGTATCCATAAACCAAGCTGATGAAGATGGCAGGACTGCACTGCATCTTGCATCGGACTGGGGTCACCTAGACATTGTGCAATTCCTCATCAAGAGTGGTGCATCTATTGACCAAGATGACACAGATGGTAGGAATGCACTGGATCTTGCATTGGAGGAGGGTCACCATGACATTGTGCAGCTGCTCAGTGGGCACAGCACCTGAATTGGGTTGCTGTGTGAACTGTCAGAAATACGAGGAAATTTGGATTTGCCTGTAAGTAAGCACATTGATAAATCTGATTATCTGGGTCAGAATATTGTGGATGATGGTCTCATGGCAATTAGAATTATCCATATCTCTGTGATTTCTACACGGATTGAGTTGAAATCTATCTAGATCATCTAGAATAATTCTACCGCAGTTTGTGATAGAGTCAGATTTGGAAAGATATAAAAACCTGCACCCTCCAGCATTTCTGGCCTTTCGGGCAGGAAATCTCGAGACATTTTACTTTTCAATGCACCTCGCCCTCGTTAAGGACCAGGTGGATGGCCAACAAAAAAGCATTAGAGAACAAAACTCTGATGCTGATAATGCCCTGGCCACCAAAAAGAAGCTGAGGCTGAAGACAAAGGCCCAGCAGATCTATAACTATCAGATGCTCTGTTCTGACCCGATATATCCCCAGTTCTAGTTTAGATGAGCGAGCTCCGGCTCAGTGCTCCAGCAGTGTGCCTTGCCAATGTGTGCCATGGGCAAAATCCGTCGAAAATTGCTCTTGCGATGGATATTAGGCTCTAGAATTGTGGGGAAATCCAGCTCACAGCCCATATACAGTATGTTGTGCATAGGGTATACTCTCTGTTAAATAGTGGGAAAGCAATATGCCAGGGTTCAAAATTTCAACCAGTGCATATTAACAATCATTTGCATCCAATTTGAACCAGATCATAGATGAGCCATCATGCCTTTCCTAGTGGCTACCCCTTCTTGATTAGCCTGAGCAGTACACAAACGTGATCCTATAAGATTCCAGACCGATAGGATGGCGGTAAGTCCAATGTTCCAACAAAGTTATGTTTCTCAATTTCAATTGCAGGTATCGCTGCCTCTCTTTGTCAATCACAACTTTCCCCAATTGGGTCCTGAGGATTTCTTTGAAGCGGAAATTCCACAGGCCGTGGCAACTCTTCCCAAAAGCTACATGCCACCACTCCCTCCGTCCGCCGCCAGAGAGCCAGCTCACGGATCCCCCAAATCAAAGTCGCCGTCTACTTTGTCTGACACTATCCTTCACACGGTTCAGCACTTGACACTAAACAAGCCCAACATCGCCCCGAATTCCTCGGAAGGCAAGCGTAAATTGCAGGATCAGAAAGAGCACGATGACGACAGTGATTCGGACGCTGGTGATTCAGACCGAGAAAGGTAAACGTGTTGAACTCTTGTTATCATTGATTGTGTATTCACCTATTCCAGACGCCGTCGAGAAAGGAAAAAGACGCATCAGCCACGCTCGCGAAAGCCTAAGACTACACCGGAGCAGCGTCAAAATATCCTCCTAGAAGACCCTCACACAGTCAAGTCCTTGCCTGGGGTACTTAAAGGAGATGCGCAAGGAGTCTATTGCGCGTGCACACCGGGTCGAATCGTAAAGCTCGAGAAAACCAAGCTTTATATTTTGAAGAACTGGGAGTCGCACCAAAAGACCTGTCCATTGGTCACCGGGATTCAGCCTGGTGTATGGAAAGCCGGAGCACCACGCTTTGAAACAAATGATTTGATCAAATGCCGAACGTTGGCCGCTGTCTTCCCGAAGTGGATTTGAGATCAAACTAGCTCTATCGTGTCCTGTGGAGGCTCTGAGTAGCACTACGCACGCTCAGAAATTTATTTGATTCGGTGGCTTCTATCCCCTTTCAATAGAAGTGACCAAAACTGCTATTTCCTGTTATTGTGGAAGCACAAGCACAGAGAGACGGTTAATCCTGTGAGTTTAGGACTTTCCTAAGGTCTCATGACGTCTATATCGATATAAAATGTTTAATTCCATCGTCTCGCGCCCGATAAGGCATCCCATAATCTTCTTGAGCGCGAGTTTTGATATCCCCGATATGCCCGAGGTAAGTCGAACACGACATGTCATGCTTTACATAACTGGAGAACGGGTTATAGTGAGTTTTCCTGGGGTTCCTCAACTGTTGGTTTGCTCCAGGCTCAAATTTGCCAGATCCCCGGCTGGCCTCTTGGCCTGGAATATAATTTTAGCTCGACGACAGTGCTTCACTATATCATTTAGGTTGAATCATTCCCTTGGCAAGAATACCCCAATTACAATACTACAAATCCTCTACTAATGGACCACCCCTCTCTGTAGGCCTGCAGATCAAATTGGGCAGTACAGCGGGAACATTCACCTTTACAACCGTGAGCAGTGACTTGATGGTTGAACTGATCTTAAAATTCAAGAATGAGAAATAAATGGATGGATGAGGCTGCACACTAATCCAAAGATGAGTATCACAAGCTAAAACACTTGATGAGAGCTCAAGGAAGCCCAAAAGTCCATCTAGCACTTCGCATTATCCTTTGCGACATCCATGATACTGTCAAAATCCGAAAAAGCGGGGCTGTGTACCTCTCTTTCAGGTTAAATTTGACACAGTTCTTAAGCCCTCCGTCCCTGGTAATATTTCGCTTGGTTTTAGCTGCGTGAACAACTCTACAACAAAAGCAATCACCCTGGGACAAGTCACGGCACGGCTTCGGCTATCATGCCGAAACTGATAACATCACTTATTTTAGAGCGTGGTGCTCCGGCTTTCCATAGTTCAACTCTCAAGCACAGAGTTCTTAAAAACCGTGATCTGTTCCCGACCGAGCATCGTACTTGTGGCTAAATTTGTATACAATGTCCTGAAGGTGTTCTACGCTGTCCCTGTCTTACATCCTCGAGTTTGTCTTTGAGGACACCATGCTTCAACTAATTACTTCTTTGTCTATTCTTTAGTTCTACCGTGGCAAGTCTCAGGACCGTGACCGTGAGCTCGGCTATGGGATGACAGAGGAGTCCAGGGGGGAGGTAATTCAGATTGAAATGGTTGAATTACTGTGGTGTCTGAGTTCTCTGCACGCGATTCTGTTGAACTCGTACCGTACAGTACAATAGAGTAGGACAGAAAATATGCTATCCAATATGTAATAGACAGAAATCACAAAGTACACTATCAAATGTCACAACCGAAATGAAATCTGGAGGAGGGTAGAGGAGGGTAGATGAGGACGGTTCACTCGAAGCCCACCAGCCCGCTCGGAGGTAAAATTTAACCACGGTGTGCGAGGCAAAATAATGATTAACAACAACGCAGATAAATACTGGCGGAGCAAAACGATAACAGAAGATCTGATTCTGGGAAAAGGAATGGTGCTCATTTCTTCAGTTTTCTCCTTCTGCCGCCGCCATGGTTAGGGTTTGGGCGTAGTCAATCCTTGGAACCTCTTTCTGTAAGCCGAATCATGCGAGTCCTTTCACCCAAGATCCGCCGAGGTGGAGGAAGATGCTGCATGAGTAGATGAATTTCCGTCCTTGGAGCGTTTACTCGGCTGTCTTGAAGTACCCGGTGCCAATAGCTCGTCTAGAGGAAACGGCATCATTTAGCGTGGCAGCTGTTTGTAATATGCAACAATCCATTGTCCACACCCAGGCAGCTGTTGCACGCTGAAGAAGCCGTCTCCGCAGATGCCGATTCTACACATTCATCAAATAAATTCACAAGCCAGAGGGAAGCGGGGATACAACATGCCGCAGCTCGTACCCACGCACAAAATTGTTGTGCAGAACGAGCCAAAGCAGTTTTGCTGGCAGCAGTTGCTACTGGTGCCCTGGATCTGCCAGGCAGCCTGAGTAGCTCTTCTCTCGTTCCCACCCCTGACCTTGCCTTTCGACCCGGTGAACACCATCACCGATTCAGAATGAAAGGCGCGCAGACAAACACTCACTGCCCTCCACACTAGCCAGATACATCCCCACCCACTCTCAGGAAATTTGGGAATTGGCGAAACCGGCAAAGCCACCGGCAGCATGATCGGCAGCATCTGATCGGAGTTTGAACTAGTTTTGACAGCTACGATAAGTACGCACCACTGCCAACGACCTCCTTGACGATGGTCCCACCAAAACACACGCCCCCGCCCGGCACAAGCCATTTTGCGCAGGCGCAAGCCATTTACCCAGGCTAAAAATGTCACTCTCCTATAGTTTCCACCTGTTCGCGAAGAACGCGGCCGCATTTGATAGTCAACTCCACCGTGTTGTTGGTCATTATAACAGAAACTTGAATCCGCACAAGGCATTTCGCTACAGATTTGTAAAATGCAGTAGACTCGAGAGATACATTTACGTGGTAAAACATCCTACACTGAGAATGGAAGAGAACTTCTTAGGAAGCGCGCTGAATATACTTTCTCCAGGAATTCGCATAAACCATATATCCACGATATAAACGTCCCCGCCCTTTCCCAACACTATCACAGCCATTCTTCCAGCTCAAGAATTCGCGGCATTGGTATTGAACTGCGCGTAAGTCAATGTTGAGTTGGGGTTAATAGCGAACGTCATGAAATTGAAGGAGCTCAACTTAAGTTAATGCCGGTCTGAACCACAGCAGGACTCAAGTCCTGCCGAACTTAAGTTCTGCCTTGCATGCAGTTAGCCTGTACATGGGACCACACCCCCTGTAACTTAAGTCCCGCAACACTTAAGTCCCCAAGCACTTAAGTCCTGTCTAAATACTTAAGTCCTGTCCAAACACCAAAAACAAATCCACCCAGGGGATTTGAACACCAGACCTCCCAACTTCACAACAGCAGAAGGTGAAGGTGTTAACCACTACACCAGGAAGGATATACTCTGTTACTACACACAATAGAATATTAGCCTCATAATGGCCTAAACCTTCTCCACTTGTTTTATTTTACCTCTTCAGGTCCTGTTGGCAAATCATTATCCATAGATGATTCAGAGATTGATCTGTTTCAATACATTAATCTATATAAGAAACATGATGAAAGATGACTAGAAATGACAAGTAAGTCAATACATTTGCAGTACTTAACATGGTAGAGAGGGCATGGAAGAGATCTAATAGCAGTCCAATTGAGAACTGCATGTATAGTCTTCCTGGTGTAGTGGTTAACTCCTCTTATTTTCTTCTATCAGAAGTCAGAAGGTCAGCAGTTCGAATCTTGTCAGTGGATTTTGTTTTTGTGTTTGATATGATCCTTGGTGCAATCACTTAAGTTCTCTATCACTTAAGTCCCCTGGTGGTCTGGACCGCCTGGAACTTAAGATGAGCTAATAAAGTATCTGGAACGTCATCCCGGCCCCTGTACGCAATCGCGAAATCAATAACCCAGGAATGCCGAGATGTATAAGGTTAACGGGGAGACTCACTGCAGTGGGCACCACCAGCTTGCATGCAGGCAGCGAACTGGGGTTCAGTCGATGGTACAGTGTAGGTGAAAGTAGGCAAGGAGCCGTCGAGATCCGAGAGGCTGGCACGACCATTGCGTGAGCATCCGGAGTAGAGTGCGGGGAAACAGACTTGTGACGAGCCTGCCTACTCACTAGCCAGAGTCAAATGGGTTGAGGCCAGCTCCACCTGCAGGAGGAGGACAAACTGCGCCGGAGAAGTCCGCGGACGTGATAGAGTCTGGATGGATGGAATTATCATTCTACGCAAAAGTCACGATCGATGAAGTACTCACGGTTGCGCGACAGGCTAGTTGAACTGATCAGCTGGATGAAATATGCACCGGCGAACAAAAAGCTTACACAGTAAAGATGATCCTGTCACCAATATCCGCTACGACGCTAGTTGGATCGAACGTCAGGCCGTTGCTGGAGCCCACGCTGACCGAGAAAGACGCAGCCAGGATAGAGGGAATAAGGGCGAAGAACAACATTTTGGAGAACATTGTACGTGGAGATGCAAGAGTCGTTGGCAGACTTGAGACTCAAGGTAGGCTGAGTTGGCGCTTTTATACACGTTTTTTCAGGCCATTTTTAGGCGTGGTAGGTTGGTAGGTAGGTACCATTACACGGCACGATCCCGCTCAGGAACACGGAATCTGTTGCTGAAAATATGACCGTCCAAGATTCGCTGACCCTCAAGCTCGGAACCCAAGGGGTGGGAAAATGATCCACGGGTAGCCGTGGGGTAGTTGAACGGTGCCAAGGACGTGGTATATCTCATTATTTTTGAGATTAACGTGTGCTGTTGGTAGGCAAAAATATTACCCTCATTCTACGGAGTGAATGAGAGTCTGAATGTTGGAGAGGACTTGTTGTTTTACCGTGGCGGTGTGTAACGGTGAGGTCAGTTCGAATTCTGGCCTCGACCCAAGAATTGCGAACGATGGAAATGTGAGGTGCCGTGCGGGACCACGTCCGGGTACTTGCCCGAGCAAATCAAATTTGAGAAATTTTAGAGTCGCGAAACGTGCGCGAACAGGTACGGGCGACAGATGGTGTTTTTGTAACGATGAGAAAAAACAAAAGCAGAGCCAAGGAAAGACTTATCTAAATGTCTTCAGATAAATTCAGTGGCCGTCTGGTGTCGTGTACAGTATCTAATAGGGACACAACAGACTGCCACAAAAGGGGGAGTGAAGGATATATACCTTGACGAGAGAGCCGCTTTTCCAGAGTGACAGGAATCCTAGGAGTCGAGAGCGGGTATTTTTGTAGTAGACTGTTCCTGGAAGAGAATCACATGGGCGGTTTGAGCTCATCGAGTGATATCCTGTCGCACAAAAGGCTCACGAGAAGGACCGGCCATTGGGGCGAAAATCTGTTCCGAGGCCGGATTAAGAGTCGAAGTGAGATATAGCGGGTTTAAAGATGCGATAGTTCAACAATAGATTAGAGTTCAACATGAAGATGGGGTGCTCACTGGTGTTCTCCCACGGAGAGGACCTTGATCGAATCGGAGCGCACGGCGGAATGTGCATATCTCAGAACTTCCGAGCCGGCTTGTTTCAAGATGAGGACTCGGAGCCGGGCGGTACTTGCGAGAAGATCGAGTCCAGTATAATCTCAGAGGTGGAAAAACAGGAAGCGATTGTCGGGCAGACATGATGTGAGCAGAGGGATCTTATCAAATTCCAGATGAGAGAAACAAGTTCATACCATGTGTAGTGCGGATTAGTCCGGGAACCAGTCAAGCCGGAGGGAAAAAATAGATATCTTTCCGAAATGTGTGGGAGGAGTCGCTAAATTTGAGAGTGTGTATTGTATGCGTAAGGAATCCAACTATAATGTCATCCATGTAACCTTGCGAGATGTTCCCACTTCAAAGGCGATTTCTATGCTTGAATTGTCGCAGCCATGGCGAGTCTGTCGGCAGAGAACCCGGATGCGGCCTGATCCAACACGATGTGCCACAAACCAGAGATGGTGCCGTCTCACATGAAGGTCTAAAAACGCCGCTTCCAGGTCGCTTGTCTGGCCCGTTCGGAGGTTCAAGCTAGAATCGGAATTTGAAACCGAACTCGAAGTCAAAACAGCAGAGCAGTCTCATGGCGATCTGCTCTGTCCGCAACAGAGAAGGTCTTGGAGAAGGTTCAAATTTCCAAGCACTTTAAATTGCATCTACTGGTAGTACTCCAAGCGATGCGCAGGTACGGGCACGCCGTCGTGTCTGTAAGCTGTCAAACTTATCTCTCTCTATATAAAATTATCCATGTCTGTCTGAAGCCTTTTAAACTCCGCTTTTGGGAGATCAAGACCGACATTTTGGAAGCGCTGGGTCCAGACCTTTGGAAGCGCTCAATAAACGGCGCTTCCTCGCGGCTTTTGGCCCCATCATCAACCTCAGGCGCGCGAGCGCCTATAAAAGTGTACAAGAGATGCCTTCGCTTCGCTCCGGCGGAGAAGTGAACATGGCGAAACATTTTTATGTGTGGGATTGCTGAAAATTACTAATTTACAGGGGATATAATGGAGTTTGACGTTGACGACTCGAAGTGCCCTCGTTTTGGCTTGTAAACTGTGCGGAATCTCTATTCAACTCCTTCGTTCATGCAACATCTCCGCAATACTCAGGTTCCGTCACTCGCGAGACTTTCAAAATTTAAACAACAATTGAGGTGTTGATGTAAACTTGCCGTCTCATAGAGCTGGAAGGCGTTGGTGAGCCCTCATCTGGGAGAGTGAAACATATGTGGTATCGCACCGTTATTGTATCAGATGACGAAAAGTTGATTCAAAACTCGATGCGCAGAGATGTTAAAGAGCTAGGTAAATAGCCGGGGCCACAGAGGCATTTGGGATGCAGCCGGGACCACGGAGGGAATTAGATGAGCCGTCCCGGGTCATGCCGTCGCTGTAAGGCTCTCAGGCCTGGTCAGCGGCATCAGCGAATTAAACATACCAGTTGCTGAGAGTGCATCAAGAGCAGACGTGTACGTGGAACAGATCACTTGACTGGAGCACGAACATCAGATGTGTATGTTTGCACCACGCTGGCTCAAAAGAAATATCAGCAGTAGGTTGGAGGAAGGATACACGAGCGAAAGCCTATACCAGCATGCCAAAAATCCGTCGAGCAGCTCGCGTTAAATGAGTGAGAAATATACAGGGGACAGTGATGGATATGTGTAAATACGGGAAGGAGAAGGATAGACATCAAATTCGGAATTGAAATCTACAACGCCGAGAAAAGCGGTGACTCACATGGATCGCCAGAATTGGAGAAGAAACATGCAAATGCCGCTGGGAAGGTGGAAATCCAGCCTAGGATCGCATGAGCGCAGAAGAGGACTCACGGAGTAACCATGCTCACCTGGTGTTGATGCTCCCATTAAATATCAGAGGCCAAGGGATTCGTATCGATGTACAATTTTTTGTGGGTTGAGGAATGGGATGGGCAAAGACAGACAGACTTGAAACATCTTGATCACATCGAAGAGGATGTGCAAAAGACGCTTGGTAGAGCCACCGAGATTGAGAAGTTAGTCCTGAGATTGAATGCCGTTGCAGGGGAACTTGAAGAATGGAGAGGGGCTTGAGCTATCTTAGAATTTCTGGAGAGTCACCGATTCGGCTTGAGGTCTTGCAGTGTCTCGACGAGCGATAATTTGCGTCGAAGCCCCAGAATTCTCCCAGATTGAGTAGGTCTTGCAGCGCCGTCATCGTCGCAGCAGATAAGTCTTCTCAATAGAATCAAGTGCGAAGAACCTCCGAATTCCGAGTCGAGTCAAATTTGAAGATCCTATAGTCTGTCCTCTTGATTATGTTCATATTGGCTGCAAAAACCCGACAAATGATGGTTGAATAGGGGAGGAATTAGGAGACGGGTGAAGGAAGGAAGGACGGAAACATCTAGCAGCTTGGCTTTTATGTGACATATATTTACGTGGCCGCAGCGTAAAGCTCCGAAGGCTGTTCTTTCACGAGGTCTGTTTCTCTTCCTCAAGTGTCCGAATCCGGGGTTGATTCGACAGCTTTGAGATCTGGAATTACGGGGTTAGTGGGGACGTCTGCACAGCTTTGGCTAGATGGATTCTGGCGCAGCTCATCGCGCAGATTAAAAGCTCCGAAGGCTGTTCAACCTGCACGGGATTAGCCGAAATCTGGTCTGATTCCGCTGCCTGGAGATCTGGAATTATGGGGTTGATGGGAATGATCACACAAATCTGGCTAGGGCGGTTCATCTGCTGTTCAAAGTGTGGGCTATTGATGTTGAAAGTGAACAGAGGACAAGAGAAAGGGAAAAGGGGATAGCCTTAATGGGGGTGCGCACAAAGCAATACAAACAAAAGCCGGTGATTTCGTTAAAGAAACGATAAATAAATAAATTCGCCGGGACGGGACGGGTGAGTTAAGAATTGAGCACCCTTATACCAGACGGAACTTGACGAGACAAACGGCTTTCATGCGAAGTTGATTCGCACTCCGATCTCGGCCACGGTGAGACGAAACCAAGCGATTGAGCTGAGCATGTAGGGAAATCAAAGAAAGACCAAAGGAGTAAGATCATTCGGGGATATTGCACTGCATTTCTACCATCTCGTTAAAGAACGAATAATACAACTCCAAACTTCGCTTCTCTCACCGTTAAAGTTTCCCTGGTCACGGCTAGCCGTCACCATTCCAATTTCTCCTTACTTATTTCTTCTCTCTCTTTATAAAACTACGCCTGTTCGAAGCCATTTCGAACTTCGCCCGTCGATTAACTGGTGTCTATCGATTGCGCGCCAATGTGTAATTTTTCTCACCCTTGACTTCCACTTTGATTCATCTCATCTGTCCATCGGCGTGATGATATTTTAATGCCGCCATGATCCGTGAAACCGGCTCCCAGGACCAGCCCCTGCCCGGCATAAATCGGAACCTGTGCCGCTGTACCAAACAATCACCTCACATCACTTCTCCATCAAATTAACTTACAAGTCGCCACACATTTCCTGGCAGATAGCCGACGAATCTCTCTAAAATTATTATAAAGAGATGTATCAACTCTGTTCAGCAACCTCAGCTCAGCTTAGCTCAGCTCAACTAAAGCAACTTCAATATCAGTCACGTCTAATGCAGAACAGGGTAAGTAGCTACTGTAGTAATCTAAGTGTCAGCTTCGAAAAAGAGGATGGGAGGCCGCGAAGTGGCCGACCAGCCTCTTGTATTTCATCAACTTGAAGCAATAATCAACGATGCACAGTAAACAAATGAACAGAGAGTTTCAAATCTTACAAGCTTAAGCAGCGGGGAGACTCGGAGAAATTTGTAGATGAAAATGAATGGGATTTAAACAACGGAGTACAATCCGTACATTCAATGCGTAGATAAGTTGTTCAGGGTACCGCTGTAGAAGAAGGGTTGGTCCGGGGGATAGACCGGATGAATATACCCTAGGCTGCACACTTGAAACAATAAATGAGCTTCAAGACACAAGTAAGGCACTTAGCTTTGAAACGATAACTCGGGGACTCCCTGGCCTGTCTCTAGACCACTCGCGCTCGATGAGGTAGACAATAAAAGCTTAGATTCGGACAGAGATATTAGGGGGAAGCAAGAGAGGAAGGATCCCCTATCTGTTGCATGCTAAGCTTTAAATACTGTACAATTTCGTTCAAATCGGTAGTCACGCGTCACGCACCCCCCTGTCGATCACGAACTTTGGTCGATGTCACGCATCACTCGGGCCTCTGTCGAACCTCCAAGTGGTTACACGGCCCCAAATTAAGGAGCGCTGACTTCATCGCCGGGCGCGCGCGTTAAAAAAATCGAGCTGTTAGTACGAGCGAGTGCACATGTGCATGGCGCGTTGTGCTTGCAGAGTCAAGGAACGAGGGAGTAGGGAACGCCGGCAAGAAGAAAAATGAAAATGAGAGTTCCAAGAGAAAAGGCCACCGGGACGAAGCGGGAAACGCAAACTAGAGACGTACGTGCTCCCGCAAGCCTCTACTGATTCGGTTGCATGAGGTGTACCACTGATGTTTGTCCCACCTGATAATACCACAAATCGCCTCTAAGTAGAGGGTAACGTCCCCCCCCAATGTTACCCTCTACTTATAGGCAAACTGCGTGTGCCACAGAAATGCCATGGCTGGGCTGCCATGGCGGCCAAGGAAGAAAAATGGGATTTTGGCCACCTGTGCCACTGATTTTGAAGGGTTTTGGCAGGGGGTCAGTAAAGCGTGATTTTGTGACAAAATAGTGCCATAGCTGCCACCAAACCTTTAGACCCGGATCAGTTCCAAAAATGTGACCCAATTAGTGCCATGTATGCCACGGGTCAATTTTAGCAGGGTCAGTAAATTTTGTGACCGGGTTAAATAGCCACCCGTGCCACGGGTCAATTTTAGCAGGGTCAGTAAATTTTGTGACCGGGTTAAATAGCCACCCGTGCCACGGGTCAATTTTAGCAGGATCAGTAAATTTGTGACTGGGTTAAATAGCCATCCGTGCCACGGGTCGGTTTTAGCAGGATCAGTAAATTTTGTGACCGGGTTAAATAGCCACGTATGCCATGGGTCAATTTTAGCAGGATCAGTAAATTTGTGACCAGCTTGATTAGCCACGCGTGCCACAGGTTGATTTTAGCAGGGTTAGTAAATTTGTGACCGGGTTGATTAGCCATGCCTGCCATGGGTCAATTTTTGACAGAATCAGGAAATTGGGGACCAGGCTGAATAGCCATCGGTGCCACCGGTGACATAAAAAGGGATTTGGTAATTTTGAAAGGGACATAGTAAAGACTCTGCCTGTCTGCCATCTCTGCCAGCTATCTACCTATCCTCCCTGTTTGTCCAAGGCTAGCAATGCAACTCCCTCTATCACCTCCCCGAGTTCCTCTCCCCGGGCATCCTCACCCTCATCGTCGTCACTGGAACCATTTCCATCAAGCCAACCGTTTTCAGAACCCTCATCCTCACTTGCAAGGTCCATGTCAACATCCATGGCACCTGACACGGATGCTGTCGAGGCAGGATGCGACTCCCGGGAGACGGTTGGTATCACATCAGTCTCGGGGGAAGGTGAGGCAGAGGTGGGGTCAGCCCGCTCCCCAGGTGTCAGGTCTGCAGTAAAGCGGCTTCCAAGTTTCTGGCGGATAGCATAGAAGCGCTTCATATGAATCTCGTCATATCGTCCACGTTGCCGGCGGTATTTTCCAATGAAAAATGCGAGGGTAGGGTCTTCTGGCAGAATCTCGGCCTCCTTTCCCAGCAAAAACTTCCTCTCATCCTTCATATAGGTCACAACACGTCGGATTTCGATGTCAAGTCGCTGAATCTCCTCCTTCGCTCGCTTGAGTTTGTGATAGCTGTCCAGAAGCTGGCGAGCAGCTGGGTCTGCCCATGCCCTGATTGTGGCGTTGCCAGTGGGGTCCCGAAGAATGTCAAAGTCTGCAAGAAATGCGTAGTCAATGACTTCCTCCCACGACAAGTGTTGCCTTGGAGGGTCCAAGGCCGATGCAGCCGAATTGTAGCGCTGGAGGGCACTCCGGATTGCTTTGGATCGAACCTGGAGGGCCTTGGCAATGTGTTTTCGCACTTTGTATCCTGGAAGGTCTATCAGCACTGCCTCTCAACAGATTGGACCACATACCTAGCCCTGATTGGTTTACCTTTGTCAGTTCTAGAAGTCTTTTCACCACCAATGCCTCTAGAGAGTCTACCGCCCTCCTATACCGGCGGTTGACTACCAGCTCAGCCGCATCGGTCCACTCCTTATCCTCTGATGTCCATCGTACCTCGATAGACAGGCGACGTTCAGTGGCCTGAACTGCCTCGACCGCCTTGTTGTAATTCTCACGTGCATGCCTCCTGGTGTTACCATTCGCTGTTGAACCCTCTCCAAAGGCTTCATCAAACTTCTCCCTGATGAACACAATAGCGGTTAGAGCTACTAAGTCTTATTGAATCCAGTAAGACCCACTTTCGATCAGCCAGATTCACCAGCAGCTGGTAGTACTCCATCTGGTCTGTTTCCTCCTGCGGCTCCTTCAGCAGTGTGTTGAGATAGGCCTTCTCTTCCTGGATCCTACTCTTGAGCATGTCCTCTGTCACTCCAGCCTGTTCCATGGCATATTTCAGTGACTCCTCAGTGTCCAAGATTTCGATAGCTTGTTTGTAGTTGTTGACCAAGAACGTGCCTATAAAATGATGAGGGCTGAATATGAAGGACATCCATCACTCACTGAGATTGGCATATGTCTCGAAAGTGTCAAGATGGGCAAAGTAGGTCCGTATAGCCTGCCTTCGATGGAAAACACTTGCATATCGGACTGATCGGGACAGGCCATTCGAGCGGGAAAACAGCCGTTCTGCACCCTCTAGGTCCTCAAGTCCCAACCCCAGAACGTAGGTGGCCAGGTAGTCTAGCTGACACTTTCTGTTGTGGGCATGACCATGGAAGGCCCCTACCAACATCTTGAGGTTCAGCCGGGCAGCTTTGGACCGAGTGGTGAGTGCCGGATAGTGGTACTGTGACCACAGCCAATGTCATATCCAATGCCAAGGTCCGCCCCAAAAGCATCCAAGAGGGCATTGACAATGGCGAGAGGGTATTTGGCCCTAAAGAAAGTCAGTTAGTTGCCACCGATGCCATCTATACCACAGGGACTTACAACTCCCCGCTTCGTACCATGTCTGCCACCAAAAGAACAAACCCATGCCGACAAAGTGCAACAAATATCCCAGTCTCGTCAAAGATGCCCCACATTTTGGCAGTGAGCTCCTCGGTGAGATTCTTCCATCTCTCCTCACAGCCTGAAGAATTCTCCGGCTCATCACTGATCTACAATATCGAAATCAGCCCTATGCCATGTGTACCACAAATCCTATTGCCATAAATGCCACGTACTGGGATTCCGACCTCCTCAGCAAGTCGTTCCTTCGTCCACCGATCCACCCTCTCACGGAACATCAGGTAGTCACCACCCGCATCTGCAGCTCTGGGATCTGCACGCTCAGAGTCTCCTCGATGAGCTACACCATCCTCATTGAACCCTTTATCTTTCCTGAGGATGCGCTTGAGCGAGTCATTACCATCCATGAGAAGCAGCATGGCGAAGATAAGCTTGTCCTCCCCCTTCAGCTTGTAGGTGCAAGCTGGGCATCCATTTTTGAGGCGCCAGTCAGCTGCATCGCGGCCAAGTGCTGCCTTCACACGCTTCTCGGCATTATCCAAGATCTCCAAGTACAAGTCAAAGCAGATGGTGAATCGTTGAGCACTGTAGGGCTTAAAGGCTGTGCCATGAAGATCTGCCAGTGTTTTGATCCAGGCTTGAACCCCAAGAGCTGGGCACCGTAGGTGTGCGAGACGGAACATCTCTAGGACACGGATTGACACAGCCTGCTTGGGCTTCCATGGTGAGCAGGGGATCAAGCCCTGCCCAACCAGGCAGGAGGCGATATATGTGTCTGTACTGAGGATAGGTGCATCCACAGTATAGGTATCTGGCTATAGCATTAGAACTATTCCACTTGAAACAAAAGACCGCACCAAAAACATCGACAACCATCACCCTGAACTCGTTCTCCACCATATCGTCTGGAGGGGCCACTGGTCCCTGCGCCATGCCATGCTCTCCTTGAGCAGCAGAAAATGCCATATACGCATCCACCATTTCCTTCATCTGAGCACGGAAGCCAAGGACTCGGCGCTGAACCACATCCGACCGGTAACACGTGTCCTGACGTTTCCTAAAAATGCCCTGTTTAATGCATTTTAAAGCATAGACTAAGCGAGCCCCACCGTCTGGCTTTGCCATGCAGGTCGTCAGATAATGCCTGTGCCATATCCTGCATCTCCCCACCCCCATGGCTGATATCAATGGGGACGGTGCCGTCAATCACGTCCCTGTATGTGAAATCTCCATCGTCATCCTGCCATTCATCTCCCTCCTCATCAGGGATATCATGAATGGTGTTCATGGTCTTCCGGGTGCTGGCTGACGAGGCTAGCAGCTCAGGTTAGTGACACTGGTGTGGCTTTTCAAATAAAGAGCTCACCTCGTTCCTGCTCTTCTATCTCCATTTGCGTCCTTTGCTGAATTTCTGTACGCGCTTGGGTTTTCAGGACCTGTAACTTGAGACTGGTCCGCCCATTCACATCTCTGACTTTTACCGGTACTTTCACCCGTTTATTCATTGGTGCAGCACGGTGCTTTTGCTTTGAATTTGTCGACTTGGCCATGGTGTTCGAGACAGGGAGGCCACGTTGAGGCCACGGGGTTTCAGACCGGCAGGTCATGAGCCCCAAAGCCATGAGGTTTCAGACAGGCAGGTCATGAGCCTCCAATGACGCCATTGAACGGAACTGCCTCATGACGACAGATCCATGGCACTGGTGGCAGCCAAACCAAGGTGCCATGGCTGCCACAAAATTGTCTGTGCACCTTTTTGCCACGGATGCCATCAGCCCATGGATGCCATCTCTGCCACTTGGTCACTTGTACAATAAAATATTGCAAAATACACAGTAAAGAGGTAGCTAGATTATGTATCCCACCAGTATTCATCGTCTGAGTCGCCATTTTCATATGGCGACCCAGTCAATGGCACAGTGTGATCATAGCTTACATTTCCACTGGCCATCTCTGAAGGATCCACCGCCAAAGCAGTGAGCACCTCACTCAGCTGCTCCACGACGCGTCTGCGGACGGCTACGGGGCTGGTGCTAGAGCTACCAGATGCAGCCTCCCCCTCTACAAAAGACCGTCTCACGAGGGCAATTGCATCCTCAGGGGAGCGGCCAGCTGCGACATGCGCAGCGACCCGAGGGTCCTCTGCGGTATAGAGCGTCGCTGGCCCCCTAGTTGCTGCGGCCTGGAAATCGGCCAGTGCAGCATCCAATGAGCTGTGGATGGCCCCACTACCACGGACTGCGTAGGTTGGCGAAGGTGGGACGCTGGACGGTGCAGCTGTGGGCGGTCTTGTTGGGGTGGTAGGAGGGGTGGGGGTGCGAGGGGGCAGGGCGTCATGCTCATGCTCGCCGGCATCACAGCAAGCATGCCAGGCGGGGAGGCAGTCGTCCCAGGCTGTGAATTTGACGGCACCGCCATGAGCCCTGCCTTCCGACGCACACTGGGCGCTAGTCCTGAGAAGCGGATGGATGTCCAAAAAAAAGAAAAAAGGAGAAAAAAATGACACACCAAGACGGATACACGCCGCGCTTCGATCTAGCAGCAGGGCTGGTGACGAGATAGAAGACTTTTGCGGTGGCCTTGGTGGTGTTGGGGTCTGCATGAAAGGGCGGAGAGCAACGGCGAGGCTTGGGGGATGACATTAACGCAGGTGGCAAGAAGCGCAAGAAGGGCCGTCGGGGAGATGGGAAGAAGAAGAAGCAATAGCGGCCAACTTTTGGTCACGGGATTGGAAAGGCGGTGCTCGGCTAAGTTCTTTGGGGGCGTTTTTGTGGGGTGCCACCAGTGCCACTTAACTCTTGAACACATTTTGCACTGAATGCCACTATTGCCACGAACACAACAAACAAAATTCACTACCCTCGGAAGCTGTATAAGCCATCCTCACGCTGGTAACGACTACCCCTGCTTGACCCAGGGCTCCACATGGCGTCAGCAACCTTCATCTGAATCTCATCCTGATGTTTTGCCTGTAAGATCGCCCATTCCAGCTCATAATCCCTCCCCTGCTCTCTCCTCTGCTCCCTCTCACAAACCTTGTTGCGAGCCTTGTCACGACCTAGCTTCTTGGTGGCGTTCTCGAGCCTTTTTTCCCTTTTTTTGTAAGCCAGGAACCTCCTGTTTCTGTAGCGCATGCAGTGTTAGTTCGTATCAATAAATGGTCACGCCGTATTACTTTTGCTGGTACGCATCATTCCCGGCCTTTTGGCGTTCTTGATACTCTTGGGCACGAACTGGGTCATCCTTGATCCTCTGGCGATATCTAGGGTTTATATGAGCAGTGTAACAGGGAAACAAGACGGCCAGATACTCTTTCATCTTGATACGAGATTTCTCCGCCAGTTCTTCCTTTTTCCTGCAAAAATTTGGTCAGGCATTGAAGACTAAGGCACACCGAACTCACTTTTCACGATATCTTGCACAAGCAAGACGTCTAGCAGCAGAGGTACGTGATGGCACAGGTGGCATTTTTGGGATATTCGGGCTAAAAAGACCAATAAGACGTCCAGACATGTGCAGGGGACCAAGGAAGGACCAACATGTGAGAATCTTTCATATTTGTGAAAGTTGGAAAAAAGTGTGTCGTGGTAAGAGAAGAGAAGTGGGGTACCTATATGCAGATATGGCACATTTTGGATTGTTTCATGTACAAACACAAATCTCGATGTAGAAATTAGAAGTAATGCAACAAATATTCCTGGACCCACATATGTGTTAAAACTTCAAATTGGCTTCCTCAGATTTTTAAATTATGGCTTGAGGAAGACCTGTTATCGAGTTGTTGTGTGTCTAGAGTTGGCGATCACGGCGTCTAGAGTTGGCGATCACGACTTTTTATGGCAAGTCCGGTGGTGGCATGGGTGGCAAGATCGAGTTCATCACATTTTTTGGTGGCACTCATGGCATTCATCACAAAATTTGTGACCCCAGTGTGGCCAAGATACATGGCATTGGTGGCAAAATAACTAAACGTCCAAGAAATTGCGTAGGAAACAAGTAATTCTACACCCAGCCAGCCTTCAGCTCATCCAACGTAGAAAACAAAGCAGCCCCCGCCGCAGCCCTCTCCAACCCGAGTTTACGCTCCTCCTCAATCTCCTCCACCGTCAGCGTAGCAATATAGTCCTTCTCAGATCGAAATCCACGCTCCACCCATCGGAAGAGCGCTCCTGCGGTGTATTGGGTGAATGAATACCGTGTCTCGTGCTCGGCGATCCGGGTGTTTGAGTGGAAGATGGCCGCGCTCGGGATGAGGATCGTGCATCCCGGTGGGAACTCCAGGATGAGCTTGCAGTCCCAAAGAATGAGATGCCCGCCCTTCGTATAGTCAAACGTGCCGAGAGCGGTAATTGCACACCACCCGTATGCGAGGTTGGCGAAGTCGCGGTGCCCGAAGGCGCAGGTACGAGGGCCGAGGTTGAAGGTACACGCCGACCAGATGCTGTTGACGAAGGGCCGCTGGAGCTTGGGGTTCTTGAGATAGAAGGAACCCATGTAGTCGATATAGAACTGGAAGAGGTGCGGCGCCCAGATGGAGAAAAGGCCTGAAGGGATGAGCATGGGCTTAAAGAGGAGGAGAAGGAACGCACCTGAGCCAAATTCGGCAAGGTCAATGAAGGCAGCGTTGCTAACCAGGGCGAGAATGACGGCGGTGTTGATAATCCCGTTGACGAAGTCACCAGGCTCATCGCGACCAGTCCCGTGTGTGGCTCCCGTGGTGAGCGAGGCCCAGTTGCCGCGCCGATGGTAAAGACGAGACTCAGACAGTGAAGCCTGAGCCCGTGCAATTTCCATGGCCTCCACCGCTGGGTCATGGACGTCTCGCATGAAGTTGGGGGTGTCTGGAATGCCTCCGTACACGGCGCAGACGCGCTTTTCAGAGTCGACAATGGGGCGCGGATTCCTGAAGAGCGGTGAGTCCTAGAAGAAAAGGAGATGAAAAAGGAACGAAGGGCGTACCCAGCATCCTTGGGTGCTTTGACCAACGTGAACCCCAGCTTTGTTGCGTCCGGTCCAAAGAACGTCTCCAACGAGTGAACGATTCCAACTGGGTCGTGCTCCCCAGTGGCGGCGTCAGGCGGAATGCCGTGGTCCTGCAGCCCGATCCAGCCCGTCGATGCAATGCGTACTTTCCGGACCTTGAATCTTGCAGCAATAGACCCGGCTGCTGCAGCGACTTTCGTCCGACGTTGGTGTGCAGAGGGGCGAGGGTCCTGGAAGGGGTCGCCCTTGGAGAGGGAGCGTCGAGCTCCGTTGTTGGCCGAAGATGGTGGAATGCGGGAGAGAGGAGTGATCGGGGCAGTGCCACTGTCCGGCTCAGATAAATCTTCACAGCCAATGGCTGCTGCAGCCATGGTGGCAGCCGTGGATGTCGAGAAGCCGGTGGCATGGATGGCAGAGCCTTGTGAAGCTGAAGGACGTCAGAGCCGTTTGGTGGCATTGGTGGCATGAAGCCAAAAAACCACAAAAACCTTTCATTTTTGGCGACACCGGGATTTTGAAGCACAGTGGCGGGGTTGGGGAAGGTGAAGAGAGAGTCAAAGGCTGACGTGGCAGCTAAATAGCACCACACCGAATTTTTACGTCTAAATTACTCTTTGTGCCACGGGTGCCATCTGCTGCTTTGTGCGGGCACCCTGCCATCAGTGCCACCGATCAGAACAAACACGTGACCGCGATGCGGCGATCAAAGACTTCTCCATCCACGACTCCGAGTGCCACTGCCGCCAAAGCTCAAAATACTGTCGGATTTGGAACGGTAAGTCTTGTTTGGAGCTGGGAGCAGTTATTCTGACCTGTATTTATTTTCAGATGCCCCCCAGATATCCAATAACTGGAAGGCCAGCATTGCCAATCAACAGCCCCTTGCGCAGAAGTACGCGGTCCACCGCACCTGCCCCTGCCAAACCGAAGAGGGGGGCCAAGGCCAAAGCTGCCGCACCTGCTGCCCCATCTCCACCCCCGCCAGTGGCAACGCTGCCAGGTTCATCTAAGACCAGGGCGTCAAAGCGCAGAGCGACCGCCAAAAAGCCAACCACCCCTGAGTCCGAGTCCGAGTCTGAGTCTGAGGAGCTCCCCCTCGACGAGCTCATGTCCATACCCGCAGGGGAGGAGGTTGATCTCGGCGGCACCCTTCCTTCTGGCACCACCAACAAGGGTGGAAATGACACGCCCGACGACCGCGCCCGATCTGTGTCTCCCACTACCACCAACGAGGATGCCGCGGCTGACGAGGAGCGCGACGCGCATGGTGAGAACACCCTGTCTCCACCCTCCCTCCGTTGTCACTAATACAGGTGCAGTGTCCGAAGGAGAGCATGTCCCATCCCCGCCCCACGAGAATGAGCATACTGCATCCCCGCATCCCAAGAACGAGCGTGCCACATCTCCGCATTCTGAGAACGAGCGCACGGTGTCCCCTCATCCTGAGAATGAGCGCGGCACGTCCCCACGTTCCGAGAATGAGTGCACCGCATCCCCGCGTCCCGAGAACGAGCGCTCCCCGCCCCCACACCCCAAGTCCCCGTCCACCGCTGCCACCAAATCAGCATCCACCTCTGCCACCGAAGAACGCCGCAAGTCCCCATCCCCCAGCACCACCGACAGAAGCATCAAATTCAGGCAATTAATTGTTCATGCCTTTCTATTGGTGAGGGAAACAGCAAGCTCACAGTCATAGGCAACACCAAGGGCAATTGCTATTGCATCCTTCCCTTTGCAGTGCCAGGTATCTATCCAACCTCCACCCTACTGGTCATATTGTGCTTACAAAGAAACAAAGAAACAAACACTGGTCATCATCATTTGCAACAGCGTTAACGAGAAAAGTTGTCGTGAAAGAAAAGTGCAACCCAAAAATTTCCAGCTATCAGCAGGGCAATAGCGACCTTGAAGAAGGTTGCTGTGGCCTATGGAGCCCGTGTTCTGTATGATAGGTCTTTAACCACGCTGTGGCTATGCCCAGAATATGTGACTGATGGCAAGGTCACACATCAATCAACATGTGTGGGTCCACTCATTCTCGCAATTCAAAAAGGAAGGTTGGACCCTAAGTGCACCTCCTATAGCCATTCACCCGAAATAATTCCTAGTTATTCCAAGCAAAAATCGGGGCTTCGTTGCAAGCCTCCCTAAGTTGCCATCCCCCTGATCAAATATTTGACTGGAGGGAGCTCAAATGGAGAGTATTTATTCATAGAAGAGCCCAGGTTGATACATTTTTTTTCATGACATTAGATGCTCAGGAATGCAGAATTTAAGGTTTTTTCACAGTGGTTGGAAATTTAGTTCCTGGTCAATAATTGGGCGCTTGAGCTAGAGCTCGGGGAGGGGGTATTTTGTATGGCGAATAGATCTAGAAGGTCGGCAGCAGTACCAGGGGACAGGCAGAACATTGTTTTTTGGCCAGAAGGCTGGGGCATCCCAGTGTGATTTTCACTTAGGTACCAAAAAGTGGGCATTTTGGAGGGTACCCCAGCAAGGTGAGGGGTAGTATAGGGGTCAAGAATTTGGTGAGGTGATAGAGATTCAAACATGGGTAAGGAATGTGCAAGTTTCATGAGGGGTTGTCGGTAAAAAATGGCAACTTAGGGAGGCTTTCAATGAAGCCCCGATTTTTGCTCAGAATAACCTAGTTCAGCTAGTGAGGAGTATAGTTAGTGAAAATCCATTATCCAGTTATTTGCACTAATAACCACCTCAAGTGGATGACAAAGATGCTTCCGAGGATGATTACAATCCACTCAGCACACGTGATTACCATGATATGGGGAGCTCCCTTAGCAAGGATGAAGGTCAGTAAAACTCATCAAAATGGTTTTGTTCAACTAATAAATAGAGAGTTTGCAGCAGCCACCAGAAGCCACCCAGTGGCTGATCAGGCATGCGTGGCCAGTGGCTGTGGCACATCTGGTGGCTGGCCCGTTCTGTATTTTTAGGACACCCATCCTATATCCCCTGTCGGAAGAGCCATCCTGGACTCAAGCTAGTGCTTATCTGCCTTTCTCACAGCCCATATCTGAGGAATCAGGGGAACATTTTGCTGTTTTGAAAGGGGAGCCATGCGGAAGAATCAAATTCAACTTTGGGAGGGCTGGGGCATCAAAGAGAAGCAATAGTGGAGACACTCACCAAATGACCAAGACATAGGTTCAGCCACTGAATCAGTCACAGCCACTCACTATTGCATGCCTGATCAGCCACCAGGTGGCTTCCAATGGCTGCCACAAACTCTCTAATATCTATTGGTCCTCAGATATTCTTCAGAAGATCATCACAACCACCTCAGCATCGACGACGCTGTGGAATTCATGGCTCAGCTAGCGAGGATGAAGGTGGGTAAATTAATTACAATCTTATCTAGCTCACATCTACCGCTTTGGATTTTAGTGCCCCAGTCATGACCAGCACTGTATTCATAATGGACTTCCAGTTGACGCTGATTGTGTTCCCTACCTCCTCATGACTCCAGGGTTGCCCAGAGGTTTCAGGGACCACAGTTGCAGACGGCATCCCATGGCACCCCACCTATACCCATATCAGGATGTGAGAACCATGTGCAGGGTTGCTATAGACCTATAGTGATGTAAAGGACATTTTCAGACATGTATTGTTTTTATCTGTTTTCACTCTTTTCATTTTCACATAAATCATATCTCTGTATTATGAAGAGGGCTCGAAGTCACTGCAGTAGGCCAGTACATTGCAGCACCATTGTTCTGTGGGTCCTCAGGCTAGCTTGCAGAGAGTAGTTTCTATGTCTGTTTGTAGTTTGTATCTAAATTGAAGTTGGTTGTTGGCTCTAAAGTGTTCAAGTGAGAGTTGAGAGTTGGCTTCATGTTGTTGTCCCTGCAGGTCATCTTCACATATAAAAGAGGGATTGTTCAACCTTGAAGAGTGTTTGTTAGTGGCACATTGGCTACACAAGGGAATCAGATTTGTCTGTAAAGTCTTGGTAGAGCTCTTTGGCAACTTTGAAACCCTTATGTTGACAGGGTTTTTTGCTTTGCTAGTTGCATCTGCAGTTGATATTGCCTACCGTGACCAACAAGAAGATCAGTTTGGTCGCCAGCAAGGTGCTTAAGCCTTCAAGTAGAGAAAAGGTTCCTGTGGCCAGTTAAGCCAAGGTCTACAATGAGACTTGCTTGTTGCAAGAGTGCTGGAAGTGGATCTGTGACCTGTACTAAAGATTTGCTGTTGAACTTACAAACTCTGCCCTGATTTAGTCAAAGCTATCTAATAGTCCTCCTCTTGTCTTGGATCTGAACCAAAACCCCTTTTCGCATTTGCTCATTGAGCCCACCGCAACTGTTTTCATACAGAACCTGCATAGTTGAAGCGCCACAGGCACTATTGTCAGTCAAAGGAGAGGGATTTGTTCACACTTTAGGTTTCAAAACCAGTTAGTCACATACTATGACTCAAACTCACCAAGGGAAGGCCTTGTTCTTTGGGAGTGATAGTAGTTTGTTGTGTAGTTGTTAGTTGTGGTGTTTTGTGGCATCCAACAATAGTTGCATTCCAAGCTTGTAGTTAAGCACACCATCTTGCCGTTTTCAAAGCTCATTGTTCTGTCTCTACATGATCTTCACTCTCTCTTAACACCTGAATTCCAGAAGACTTGTCTGCTACCTCATGAGGTCCAAGTTGAACTCATTTTACTTTGATTTCAAATGCTTATCCTATAGAATTTTTAAAGCTGGGGGTTAACTCATTTTCCTCTCCAGCAACATGCAGACAATTTCATTGTAGCTTTACTTCCTTGCAATGTCCAGCATGGTGCCATATTGTCCACCTGCTACATTGGTATTGGCACCCTTCTTCAGCAGGATATGGACAATCTCTGTGTGGCCCATTGAGCCAGCAGTCTGCAACAAGGTCCCATAGAGTTCTTCTGCTGCATTCACATTGCCATACTTGTCAAGCAGGATACAGACTATATCTGTGCGGCCCATGCAGGTGGCAGCCCGCAACAAGGTCCCATAGTATTCCTCTGATGCATCAATGGCAGCACCCTTTTCAAGCAAGAAACGCACAGTCTCTGTGTGGCCCCTCCAGACAGCGACCTGCAACAAGGTCCCATAGTGTTCCCCTGCATTGGCACCCTTGTCAAGAAGGATGCAGACTACCTGTGGGTGGCCCCAGTAAGTGGCAGCCTCCAATGCACTGCTATATCTGCCCCCAGCCGCATTGACATCAGCACCCTTTTCAAGAAGGATGCCAACAATCTCTGTGTGGCCTCTAGCAGCAGCAATCTGCAACGGGCTCCCATCTTCTCGTCCGGCTGCATTGACATCAGCACCATTTTCAACAAGGATGCCAACAATGTCTATGTGGACTTTGTTGATGGCAGCCTGCAGTGGGCTCCCATGTTCTCCTCCTGCTGCATTGACATCAGCACCATTTTCAACAAGGATGCTGACAATGTCTGTGTGGCCTCCTGCAGCAGCAGCCTGCAATGAGTTCCCATAGAATCCCCCTGCTGTGTTGATGTTGGCACCCTTTTCAACAAGAATTCTGACAATGTCTGTGTGGACTTTGTTGATGGCAGCCTGCAATGGGCTCCCATGTTCTCCCCCCGCTGCATTGACATCAGCACCCTTTTCAAGAAGGATGCCAACAATCTCTCTGTGGCCTCGAGCAGCAGCAGCCTGCAATGAGCTCCTATAGTATCCCCCTGCTGCATTGACGTCAGCACCCTTTTCAAGAAGGATGCCAACAATCTCTGTGTGGCCTCTAGCAGCAGCAACCTGCAATGGGCTCCCATAAAATCCTCCTGCTGCATTGATGTCAGCACCATTTGCAACAAGGATGCAGACAATCTCTGTGTGGCGTCTAGCAGCAGCAGCCTGCAATGGGCTCTCATGTCTTCCCACTGTTGCATTGATGTCAGCACTATTTTCAGCAAGAATGCTGACAATCTCTGTGTGGCCTCCTGCAATGGCAACCTGCAATGGGCTCTGGTGTCCTCCCCCTGCTGTGTTGACATCAGCACCGTTTTCAACAAGAATGCGGACAATCTCTGTGTAGCCTCTTGCGATGGCAGCCTGCAATGAGCTCCCACAGAATATCCCTGCTGTGTTGACATTGGCACCGTTTTCAACAAGAATGCGGACAATCTCTATGTCGCCTCTTGCAATGGCAATCTGCAATGGGTCTCGTCCGGCTGCATTGACATCAGCACTGTTTTCAACAAGAATGCGGACAATCTCTGTATAGCCTCCTGCAATGGCAACCTGCAATGGGCTCTGATGTCCGACCCCTGCTGCGTTGATATCAGCACCGTTTTCAACAAGAATGCGGATAATCTCTATGTCGCCTCTTGCAATGGCAATCTGCAATGGGTCTCGTCTGGCTGCATTGACATCAGCACCGTTTTCAACAAGAATGCGGACAATCTCTGTGTAGCCTCCTGCGACGGCAACCTGCAATGAGTACCCATAGAATATCCCTGCTGCATTGACATCAGCACCATTTTCAACAAGAATGCGGACAATCTCTGTGTAGCCTCCTGCAATGGCAACCTGCAATGGGCTCTGATATCCTCCCCCTGCTGCATTGACATCAGCACCGTTTTCAACAAGAATGCGGACAATCTCTGTGTAGCCTCCTGCGATGGCAACCTGCAATGAGTACCCATAGAATATCCCTGCTGCATTGACATCAGCACCGTTTTCAACAAGAATGCGGACAATCTCTGTGTAGCCTCCTGCAATGGCAACCTGCAATGGGCTCTGATGTCCTCCCCCTGCTGCGTTGACATCAGCACCGTTTTCAACAAGAATGCGGACAATCTCTGTGTAGCCTCCTGCGATGGCAGCCTGCAATGAGCTCCCATGTTCTCCCCCTGCTGCATTGACGTCAGCACCTTTTTCAAGAAGGATGCAGACAATCTTTATGTGGCCATAGTATGATGCCACAATGATCTCTGGGTTCATTGAATGCTGTGGCAATGGTGCCTCCTCCAGCAGAGACTTTGCAGTGTCCACAAGGTTTGCAGCTGCAGAAATCCACAACGCAGAGGGTTGTGATGGCCGACGTGCATAATTCCATGGTGGGGAATTCCACTTGTGACTCATTGCTTTCATCCATTGAAATGCCTGACCAAGAAACTCTAGAAGACTTTCCCTGAGTTGAACTTCAGGCTGTCCAGGAGCATGTGCAAGGCAGTATTGAGAATACTCAACAAGAGGGGGTAGATTGTACCACTTCCAGGATGAATCTGGATATCCATCAAAGGCAAGTAAGGTGAGCAGAGTGCGCGTTATCTCTGTTTGTGCATCTGGGAATTTCTCAGCCTGAATTTTGTCCAGATATTTCTGTGTGGTGTAGTGGACAAGTCGGACCACAGAAGATTTCTTGTCCACAATGACAAGCCCAGCACAGACAGCAAGAATAATCTCAATGTCCGGTACATTGTCTTTGTCAACCTGCTGGTCCCCTGGTTCAATGGCCAGAGCTGTTGTTATCTCAGAGATTTGCAATGGTCGCTTTGCATTAGCAACCCAGATGAGAGTGGAGCGAGCTGTCTTTCTGTCTTCCTCAGTCTGGGATTCAATTCGCAGCATTGCAATATCATAGCCTTCATAAAGATTCTTTGGCAGTTCTGTCAAGGCTTTTCGAACAGCTGAGATTGTGTTCTTTGTGCTGAGAGACTCAATATGAAGCTTTGCAAGAAGGAACCTGGTTAATTTTTATTATTATTAGTTGCTTTCCTATGACAATTTAACACGACTTACATGCCATCCACAACACGAAGGATTTTTGCATAGATTTCCTCTCGCAACTTAGGTTGCTGCTGAACATGCTTGGACAGGTGTGGAGACAACTTGATCTTTGCATCGATGTAACCTCGAATATCTTCTGGTGCTGCCTGAATATCCAATGTTTCAAGATTGGGAAAGGAGAATGGAGAAACATTTGGCCGTGAAGTGATCATTAAGTTCAGGTTGCTACTCATTGCTGCTAGATTTTGGAGTAGAATTTCCCGTTGGGACTCCGGATATTCATCCATGGCATCAATGATGATGAAGACCTTTGACAACTCTGTGATGCTAGACCTGAGTACGTTGACAACTTCTTCCAGAGATGGTGCAGTGCCCTTCTCCTGGTGCTGAGTGTATAAATTCTTGGCAATGGAGCTGATGTCCTGGTCAAGTACAAGCTGTCTCCAGAGACCTGCAAGAAGCTTAGATGGTGTTTGATTGTGGGCTTCCTTGTAGTTCAGATAAATGCAGGCTACACCAATATCCCTGTTGTTTTGATATTCAGCACTGAGATGGTCCACAATCATTGATCTAGGATTTCCATAATTAGTAGCAACCACTCAATGTGGAGAATGAGCGCACGCAAGGACGGTTTTCCCAGCACCAGCTGTAAATTTCAATTTTCTTAGTCGGGGGGCCATATGAGGGCAATGAATTACATACGAATCCCAAAGCACCAAAGTGTCCTTCCAGAACCAGATTCCCATTGTTGAAAGAGAGGATGTTCAAGCAGCCATCCACCGGTTCCCTTTGTTCGCAACTGCAAAACATCTGCCTGTTGTAGAAAGAAATTGATAGGTGAAAGCCAGTTAAGGAAGTCCCGGCGCAGAATATTTTTTGTTTCCTCTTTCTCTGTGCCTTGGTTTATCACGATCTGTATGGTACCACCTTCAAAAATCAGTGTGGGACCTTCTCCAATCCCTCCGTCACCGCCGCTTGTGCCTCCCTGTCCACCATGGCCGCCTGTGCCTCCTGGGTAAAATAAATACTGATATTGCTATCCTAATCAGTTTTTCTCGCACCTCCCACATAAACATTCTTGACTTCACTGGGTTGGAGAGCCATCGCCGTTCTGTGTAAGTGTAGATCTTAAGTATGAACAATAGCACTATGTCAACCAGTGCTGAAGGTCAAATGGGAGACAGAACTGACCGAAGAGAATAGATTGCTGCAGCACACTTGGGGTGGTAAGCGCGAAGAATGTATTCGAGCAAAGACAAGTATAAGAGGAAGGGTCGGAGAAACATGCACGGGCCACGTTGCGCTTTAAATTAGACAGAAGGCTTTGACGGCAGACCCGGGGAAGTGGTTGGCCGCATTGTTCGCGTGCTGTACGTACATGAACGTTCAAACTGAGCTATAGATCGATGTGGCGCCTCGGCGACGACAGCCAGCTGACAGCGACGCTTCCATATTACTCCCGAATGAACTGCAGCCTTAGTCCTGTTCGAAATGCAGATTAGTCGATTTTTCAGCTCGATGGTGATGAGCTGGAGGATAGTAGGCTACAGTGATCACTGTGAGGACTTGAAGGTGTTGCATGGTCGCCGCACTGTTCGGGTGCAGTACTTACGTGGGTGCCAAACTTGGAGTGACAGCGGTGCTTGAAGCACCATACAATAAATAATTGGGAAACCATGGGTACGGGGGATATGCAACATAATGGTCAGGAGGTCAAGACAATATTACAAGGACATGGCAACCGATCCAAAAGCACATGAAATGCAACAAATGGCATGGAAACCATACCATCAAGCTTGTATCTCCAACAGCTCCAAATTTGCAAACCGTTTAAACCATGTATAAACTGTTTGTAAACTGTTTGAACCCCAGGACAAATTAAATGGAAACGAAAATGGTTTAAACCGTGTATAAACATTTATAAACGGAAACGGTTGGAGCCTTAGGTGCTTCTGCATTGACAGCAAGCTTTCATCTCGCACTGACAGCGAAGATTCAATCTTGAGTTCCGATTCAAAGATAGAAAAGAAAAATCGGGGAATGCAGGCAATGAAGTGGGGTACTCCTGTTGGAAATGGAGTCCAACCTGGGAGACGAGGAGGTGCCAACAACTCCCTTTTCAACCGGATCGGCATCGGGTCAGGCGGTGGAGAGAGTGACAAAGTCACAACTTTGGTCAAAATTTGGCCGAAATACACTCGACCAAACAGCACTCGGAGAAATCAGTGCTGCAATCATTTATGCAAAGATCTGTAGTTTTTCCTTTCTTCTCCATGTGTGCTGGTCTTGATTTACCCACTCCCACCGTCCGCCCTTCCTCGCCCTTTCTCAGAGTCACTCAGGCTAGACGGAAGCCATGCGGTGTGCGCGGCTCCCGCTCTGAAACGCTTCTGCTTTGAAAGTAGCAGGCGCGCAGCCTCGCTTTCTCTGGCCTCCCCCCCCCGAGGCTAGCGACTCGCCGGCGGAGACGCCGTATCCCCTATCCTCCCCCTCCTCCGCAGCGTAATTGACGCCACACATAGACCGAACAAGACATCACCGCCATCGTAGGGGCGGGGCTCAACTGGATGAGGGTGTCGATTCCTTTTTTCAAATTTTTGGCGATTAGGTGCGTCCGCCTTCCCCTGCGGCTCGGGGCGGGAGGGACGGCGATCTGTTTTTTTGTACTTTGGATTTTTGGGATTGAAGATTACCATTGGGATGGCGGAGCCTCGGTAACCGCTCGCCTTGCGTCGGGTAGACGAGGACGGACGTAGCATGTAGCACCACTCCCACCCATCCTATCTCCTCCTTCCTCCCTCTCCTCCTTTCCCCTCTCCTTATCTCTTCTCCGCCATCCTCCTGCATCCTTCCATCATCGAGCTTGACGCTGGCATCCCCTCCCCTCAGTACATCGTTCGTCTATTCGGCTGGGCGCGCGCAAATACGGGATCCGGATCCTGGTCAAGCTCGATCTACACACGGCGCCGGGGCTGCAGAATGGTGAGTGGTGCTGCATCGCTCCGTCTTCTGTTTCGTCGTTTCTTCCGTCTTGCCTTCTGCTGGGGAAGATTGGCTTGCGCATGGGAGACCTCGGACGCGAGGAGGACAGGAGCCCAAGGAGGAAGAGGAGGAATGTGGACGGGGGCATGGACAGGAGCCGCCGCTCCGCGAGAGCGACATTACCTGCTCGGGTCACTCCGCTGCTCGAGGCGGCATGTGGACAGTTTCACGCTGCGCTTGTCTGTAGCGCGGGTCGCGATCATGCGAGGCATTATCCGCTCTCGTGGGCACTCCCCTTTCTCCAACTCTCTTTCGCTGGCTCTTCTCTCTTGACCTTTGTCCCTTGTCCATGCCGCTTACCCACACTTCCCCCCAGGCTGGCAAGGTCGGACAGATCAACTTCCTCAGCGGCGTCATAGGCTACGCAAACGCGCAGTGCATGCTCGACGACAGCCGCGCCATCGTCGGGTTTATCTCGTAGCCCAGTACAAGGACCTGATACCGATGTTTGGCATTGTGAATGAGGGTGTACGTCTTCTTCAGGCACGCGATAGCAACACTTATCCGCTCGTTACAGGCTACCTGCCCGGCATCGGACACGACGTGGTCACCTCCTTGTACGTCGCCTTCCCCCTCCCTTGCTTCCTTCTGCTATGGCACTGCACTGACACGGCGACGCAGCTACCTCCAAGCACACAACATGATCCGCGGCATAACAAGCTACGGTGCGGGCCCTTCATCAGTATCCACGGCGGCTTCCCGGGCACCGCATCGTCGGCGGGCTTCCCCCCCACCTCGGACCGCATCATCCCCCACACGCACCCGCACTTGGCATTTGACGGCGCACCGAACGACTCGCCGATCGCGACGAGCACAGACCCCTTGGAGGCGGGCGGGATATGGCCGAAGCGGGTATGCAGCTCATGGGGGCCGTCGTTGAATACAAGCTGAGTTCGCGGTCTTACCTTTTTTTTAGTACGAGGCTGGCGAAGGCCGAATGAGGCAATGCCATTGCCTTTTTTGGACAGAGGTGGACACTGATTTTTTCTTTTCTTCGAATCCAGTCGGAGCGTGTTCGGCGCCACGATCGCGGCCAATTTATCAATGGTTATAACGACTGCGAACTGTATTTGTCGGTCGTGCACGGGACGCAGCATTATGGTGACATTGGTGAGTCCCTTCGCTAAATCCTGACACACGCTGACGATCTTTTTTAGGTGGAGACTGTTCGCTGTCGCAGGACGCCACCACATGGAACGACACCACCAAAGCCGGCCCGAAGCAGTTTTGCGCTCACGTCCATGGGTACGACGCGCGATTGTCTCTTCTCGATGAGGAAGGTGCGTCTCTTCGCTGGAACATAGCTCAGTATTCGGACGATGACGTACCGATCGCCCCCGCACTGGATAGCGTTGTGCGCTCGTCCCTCTGGTCGTACCGGCTTGGGCTGCAGAACGGTGTTATGCCCGCCGACCCGCGCGATTCCAATCGGCGTCCGTGCGGCCCCCGGCGTCACGCAAGATGCCTTCGACAGTGTCTGTAGCGCGTGGCAGACAGGCGTACGGACGGCGAGACAATCGTTGCCACGGTCGTCGCGGTGTGCACGGGGACGCCGGCGCGGTGAGCGTGCCTCTGAGTTCTGGATTGCTGCTGTTTTTTTCGGTCGGACGATACATATATGGGATCTTGCCTCCGCGTCTTTGTGCGGCGCCTCGCGCACTCAGTCCTTAATACCCCTTCACCTTCTACCACGGTCATTACGCTCCTCGTTTCGTTCTTTATATTTATCCCCTTGTGACTATTTCTCCTTCCTGTTATTTTCAATCTACGTATCGTGTTCTATCGACACTTGACTTCCCATTATCACATACATCCTCGGGACTACTACATCGTTTTCATGTCTTCTCTTTCTTTATTTGACATGACTTGTAGTCTACGCACTGTACATCCTGCATGCTTCGGCTTCGCTGGTATACGGCTGTAATGTATTTGCACCTGCGTCTTTTTCTTGTGTACAGTCAAACTTTCCTGTACATGTGAGCTTCCCGTGGGGGTAATGGGTATTATCTACCTGCTTTAATCAGGGATTCGACCGTCAAGCTCTGTAAATGAGATGCGAACGGCGAGGGAAGAATCTGTTCCACCTGCGTTCAAGAAGAAAAAAGTGGAAAACATGTTGATTCAACAGTACACCTGGGCGCATAATCAAAATTTTCGGCGTACTATGCCTCTGGCGCACTACTTTCCTCGACAGACACCTTCTTTTCGGTCCACGTGTGAACCACGTACACGGCGTAAAAATTTGATTTCACGCCTCCCGGTGCGTCGTTGATAACTTTCAATCCAGTCTCTGAATATTTTGCGGAGGACAAAAAGCATGGAATTTTTCGAATTTAAACTTGCAAACTCAACGAGTCGCCGCGTCCGATCGGACCCACCGACCCCATGTTCGGCGGCAGTAGTAATATCGATGGCATGGCGTGCATGAATCATTCCGCGTTCAGGATCTAACGACCAGTCCGACCCATGGTGGAAAGCAGAAGAAGCACGAGCAGTCGGCGCACATCGCCTGTTATTACGCTCCAGCTCCATCTGCAAATCGGTTTTTCTTTGCTAGAAATACTCCCACATGTTAGAGTGGCAGTGTCTCGCCAGATGTTCCTAGATCTCGCTTATCTTCCTAGAGCTTTTGAGAGTTGCATCTCTACCATAGACATCCTGTTCTAGATACTCGCCCCTTCTCTATCACATTCTACCTGGAATCAATGCCCTGGACACAATCAACTTGGTTGATGGCAGCACCGCAACCGGCACCCGTGCAAGTCATAAAGAGCGGACACCATCAAATATTGTTGCACTTCTTCCCTTCTTCCCACTACCGTCGACTTTGCCTTCAAGTCCGCCTCAACTGTGCTGCTCTTGCTAGGTCCTGCCCCACCCAAGCCTGAGGCCTTATTCTCAAGTCATCAAGTCTTGCATCAAGAGTTTCCCAAGTACATTTTGTCTTATGCTACTGTACAAGCTCGTTCTCGGTCAAAAATTTCTCAAGGCCGCTCCTGTGCTCTTAACACCGCGATCTTCTGTCGGCAACTTTCATCAATCACAATCACAATCACAATATTCACGGATGCCCCACGACACTTGGTTCCGATACTCGCGGACTGGGAACTATGTCTTGTTGTTTTTACTATGTATTCTGTAGCCCTAGAACTAAATATTATTTGGTTTCTCATTTTTTGTTGTCCAACTCGAAACAAGTCCGATGAATCCGACAACTGATCGCGGCCGTCGCAAACCATCAAAGATGCCGGCGTATTAGGTGGAGCCCGACTCTAGGAGCTCTAGGAAGCTCTTGAATTCTACATGTCTCGGGCTCTAGAGATTCTATGAAGAGAATCCTATTCTAGGCAGCCTTTCTTAGAAAGGGGGGGTTGCTAGGGGTCTAGAAGCCTAGGGGACCCTCACAAGACCTAGGTAGGTACTAGGTGTTTTCCAGATGTCGTTGATCCGAGGCCAAACATAGTCTCTCGTAGACAGACGCTCTATACGAACGCTCGTACCTCGCTGTATAGAGTCTGTTAGTTAAGATGGAGAGCGTGGGAACCCAGCACCTTTACAAATCAGACCATGTGACTGTGGGAAGTTCCAAATCTCAGGGTCTGGAGATATTTTCGATTATTTTCCCCCTGTATCAGGGTCCTGGGACTGAATTTCAGGCAGTCAAGTTTTATAGTTTCTTCATAGACTTAGCAAAAACCTCAGGAACCTTGGTGGACCCCATGGCAAACTATTCGGTCACCACAACATGACCAACAGGCAGTGCCGGGTGCTGCCGGGGCGGCCCGAGGTGGCTGTGCTGTGGCTGTGCATTCCAAATCTTTTGCACAATTTTTTCAAAACTGTGCCGTTTGAGTTGAAAAGCAGATAGGAACAGTTTTCCTGGAAAATAAATAAATGTCTTTATAGTGACCCCCCCAGTTCATATTTCCACTCAGATTTTTTATAGAAGCTCTTCAGAATGATGACAGGAACATTATCTATAAGCTAACTTTTCACCCGACCCCACCAGCCCCACCCATTAATGCCATCAATTCGGGCTTACATAAGGGTGCGGAGTTCCCACGCTCTCCATCTTACCGCGGGGTCGTGTATGAAGTGCTCTCTTATTACGTGATCTTACATAAGTTTTGGTAGGCCGCAGTTCGAACCCGGGCCAAACAGTCGTTCTTTTTAAAAAAGTATTTTTTGCTCCGCACCCTTCCGTACCTTGAATTTGTGTTTCCAGGCTGCACCAAGGCTCTAGGTGATTTCTGAGTTTTTTTTAGTGCATTTCAAGATCAACTCTAACCATTTGTGTTTCTGGGCGAAGCAATTGCATACAAAAGTCGCGACCTTTACACCATAGGTTCAAGGGTTTGTTTTAACATTCTGAATTGACAGAAAGGTAGTCATAGATAATAAAGCCACATAAATCTCCAAGTCTCACTGAGAATCACGTTTCCCGTGCAATGGGACGCGACTCGGAAAATGGCTACCTAAAATTATGTAATAACAGCGCACTACATATACAAGCCCGCGGTAAACACTAGACTAGGCCAAACAGTTGATCCCTACAAGTCTGTGTACCCTCACTGCGAGTCAGCCGCGAATACAAGACCTGCTATTATGACCCGCGGAGAACAATGGCCCATAGCATGGCCCCACGCGGTGAATCGGTGAGTCTCTGTGCCAATTAATCGATTCGTGATGTGGCCGCATGAAAGCAGACGAAGGAAGAGTGCATGCACGCTGTAATTCCACCTGCTCTATAATGACACACACGGTGCCGGATTTCAACCCGGAAAACTCAATATTCGTGTGGGAGGCCAACAGAAGGCTTATCCGGTGCTGGACGGCTTCAAATATGTAGCCCTGCAACCGAAAGCACCGGAGCCACGTGCACCAACCCGGGTGTTGATTCACAGGGGTACACTGAGGGAGATGCCTGTATCTGATATACAAATTTCGAACAAACAAGTCCAAGTCATCAATCATGCACATGTAAACCCTGGGTGGAAGAGTCCGTCTGTCCACAGACGGCGCTGAGTTCCAAGCAGAGCCAGGATTTGAGGGTAGATTCTAGCCACAGATTTGTATGAGATCTTTTTTTCGCTACTTATTCTCACTTTTTGTCCTTACTCACAAGAATTGGGATACATGCAAGTTCATAGGCTCCACTTCCAGACTAGTCACTACTTCTTGAGCTCGAGTTTAGGCAACTTCATTTGATCAAGTCCCAAGTTGCAAGTCCAAAGTTTGTACGGTCAAATCACAAGAGAATTTGATCACCGCCTGTCCGACACTGTATTCCCACGCATTTCAGGGCAGTTATGTATAATATTTATTGTCTTCTCCACAGAGAGCCTTAGCTATGTTAGAGTGTCGAAAAAAATACATGGGTCTGAGAGTTCTGGGAAGGCAGTCAATTCAATTTCTTTTCATAATCTTAATCTTCAATAACGGCCAATATCATCTCCATTCTTAAGAGCTTGCGCTCCCAGGTAGTTCTACTGCTTCCTAAAAAATCTAGCCTAGGTTGAAGACTTGTGTCTCCATCTGCCACCTGGCATCCGATACCTCATTTTCCATCCAGCACATCATTTTAACATACAACTCGTGTTCCCACTTGAACGGTGGGATGCAGACATCTCGAAGCCGCCTAGATGTCTGCCAATTGCTCGGGAGAATGGTAAACTCTGTCTAAGTTCTATAATCAATTTATATAACCGCCTCTCTGCCAGTAAAGGCCATAGAAACCTCAAGGTTATCCCAAGAAAACAGTTCAATTGACGACACTGATGCTCTGCTTTGTGCGGAATCATGATGTAAGCGCACCCATGGGATGCTATTAAGTACTCTTCCTTACAGGTCGATTTCTTAACAACTCATGATGTTTCTTGAGATACCGGTAGGATAGGGGCGAAATGTTCCTGTTTAGGCCATCGGCATGGCACTGCCCGAGATCAAAATGTGATCGGGAGCTGAGACTTGGGACTAGAAACTTAATACAAAGCCTGTGAATAAAAAACGATGACATGGGATTGGGCCTCTTTGAGGCGGGAGCTGAACCATCAGGAGTGGATATGACTATATTCAATGAACAATCTTGAATAGGGGGAACAATGGCAGATGGTTTCAGACACACAGCATCCTTTGGCCGATGAGTAGATCAGACACCACTCTGCTATATAGTCTGCTTCCTATCCAACTCTCCTACTGGCATGTGCTTCTGACCGCAAGATTTCACGGTTGAATCATTGGAAAGCAAAATCAGTGATATATCAGTGAGTACACTAATGCCGGGACGATGCCGGTCAACCTCCGGAATAATAATAACTGATGTGATTCAGACTTTCTTTCTATATCGTACTTGGGAGTTGAACACAGAGCATGGAGTACCGCATAAATCCACAATATCAGCGAAGGAAAGGAGCAGCACTGCAAACTCATTTTAAAACATCGATCTGGAGCCGTACCTGCCGCAGGACCCGATGCCGAGTCCAATGATCAGACTGTACACAGAATAGGGTAGGCCCGAAGGCCGAGGTTGAATTTGACTTTTGACAATCGTGCATCAACATGTCGCTTATTTCGATCTAGCAGTACTGATGACAACAAATGTAAGTAGATACCATTCTCGTGCTACAATATAGGCAGAATCCTGCGGTAAATGGTCCACCCCGCCGAAATTGTCGATTCCAGGCTTCCCAGAGATTTGTAAGCCGCAATTGCACGTAAATCAAAGTCAAGCGGAACCCAACGAAAGCAGTCCTCCCTCGACTTGGAAGTGTATTCGAAGTTCACAGACCACATTGAGATCTACCGAAATGCCTGTGTGCCAAAGCCCAAAGTTCTCAGGATGCTGAAAGACCTCAGGTGCAACACCCGAGGGCAAATACTTGTTGCTCTGCTTTCGAGTTTTGTGAGGGTTCCAGTATCGCACAAATTGGTTGACGGTATTTTGCACAATTCTGGACCACATTTTTAGTCGGTGTCTATTGCGGTCTCTGCCGTTTGAAACTTCCACAAGACAGTGAGGATAGCATTGCATCGCTAAATAAGGCAGGCGTCAAACGCATCCATTGAGTCACGTGGAGCGTTACTGTGACGTGACAGTAACGTGGGAAAGCGCGAAATTTCGAGTTCGCAAAAATAAAATATGTTTTTTTGTGAATCTGGCACATGTAGAAATTTTCTTGGACCTTGGAGAGCCCTTAGGTGTCATTCTGCATCTCAATATTAAGGATGACACCTGAAAACTACTGTTCAACTGCTGGAAAGCAAATGTAACCGTACCATTCAAACCTTACAAGTCCATGTTCTGCTGCCTTGAACCACCACGGTGCACTCACAAGATTGAAGGCAATCCAATTGTCTTGGATATCTTTACCCCGTGCAAGGCATTGAAGAATGTGGATGGCTGATCAATTTCTGCACATATGAGTCAAGTCAAAGAACAGGTCGGCCTTGCCATTCATTATCTCGCCCATTACATGTAGAAATCACCAGAAACACATGTACCAATGCAAAAAGGAACAAAACGGATGTGTTTTGATGCCATGCATGTGATCGTATTTAGGGTTAGGGTTTCCTTATAAGGAAACACGAAATTTTGACAATAAAAACATAAAGCCGTCTTGCTGGATAGCAAATGAGGTTTCTGACACTTTTCTAAAAATCAGTGAAAAACATTTTATTGAGACCAGATATTGAAAATCTGAAACCATAGGATTGTTCCCCCACTCAAACTGAGCTCTTCTATGGTTTGAGTTTGTCACCCCATCCCGACACTCCCGACTAGTAAGGGCAGGAGTCGGTGTCACGCTGTGACATCACGTGACTCGATACATGTGTTTGACGCCTATCTTACCACCAATTAACTATTTTCTTCAGGTCCTCAAAATCCGACCCTTCTGAACAGTCGCGCTCCCCTCAACAATGTCAGCAACAACCTATCTGGGGCTGCGGCCAATATCGGCGAGCTCATGGCCAATCGCACCGCTAAGAAAATGCCAGCCGCAAAAGAGACTGTCAACAACTCGGCACAGTCCTCGAGGGGAGCCAGAAGATATATGTGCACATGGTGGCGTCCTGCCCAGGAACGGAGGCTGCAAATGTGCTCAGGGTTGTTGCCAGACACTTCCCTGAGGCTGTTTCATTCAATAGTGAATACTCTCAACTTGAACCTTATCTTTGTGTTTTTTACATTTCACAGGCGCTCTCGAGGATCTCCTGTTGAAGTGGAAATCGGAATGGGATTCTCACTGCACCGAGAGTCTCACTTGTAAGTCTCTCAGTCTTCCTTTCATTACATGAATGACATTTTTGTGCAGTGAGTTTATTGTTCCACGCTTCTACAGAAACTTCAACCCAGAGCTGGACAGTAGTCTTGGTACACTTGGCGAGTTCTATGACCTGCACAACTGTTGTCAAACACCCAACGTGCCAAATGTTTTGCTCTGCCATCAAACATGAAGCTTCAACCACCATACATTTATCTCGAGGCATGAATTCTGGTTGAGGAAGTAAGTTGTCCCGCTTCCAGTTGTCAACTGTTCATGTTTTTTTTGGGTCAGTTTGAGGAGAAAAAAGGTTGCTCTGCACCATCGTTTGTTGACCTCAAAACAGCAAAAGAAGTGCAAGTCCACCTTCGATTCAGCGAATATACAGACAAAGAAGTTCCGTGGCAGTAAGTTGTCCGTCGTTATTCATAAAATTGTGACTAAGACTAGCTTAAAGCTCTTGCCTCTACTCTCCCCCCTCTCAAGTCCCAATTCCGTCCCGTGGGCACATACACCGACATTTTCGTTGCTACAGCCACCACCAAGGTTGACGATGAAGCCGGTGTAGTTACACGATGGATCCTGATCTAGGTGACCCAGGATTGACAGTTGAGAAATGTGAGATTGCCAAGGAACTTGTGGGAAAGGGAATGTCGCAGTATGTGTACAAGGTGAGCTTCCAATGTGTTGAAAACCGTTGAACATTTCATAAGCATTGTCCTAGGGCATTTTTCGTAAAGAACCGTGTGCTTTCAAGAGGTTCTTCAATATTGGTAATGGAAGAATCAGGTTACCCTGTTGGAAAACTGGGAGGAACTTTACAAAGAGGCGGCCCACTTGCATCAATGGGTTGGTTTCTGGCCGCTTTTCATGAGCGTGCTCAGGAGGCCCACATCAACATTGATGAATGTATGCCAATTCCCACGGTCTTGTTCATGTTTCGCTCATTCTTTATTCAGATATCTCTGTTACGCGGTGCCAACTGGTTGTTGAAGTCACAAAACAGGGCGAAGCTCCATCCAAGGCCTCTGGCTACTCACTGTCTGACGCAGAAAGCGCAGAATGTCCTATGGTTTGGCTGATTGAGCCCTTCGGACTTCGATGTGCTGAGGAATGGAGCGGAACCTACCAACACCAAAACCATTCTCAGAACAAACTCGGAAATACTCTGAATTCATTTGCCCATTTTGTTTACAATGCCAGCTATAAGTCCATTGCTTTGGCCGATATTCAGAGTAAGTTTACAGTTTTCGAGTGTTCGAGCCATTCTGAAGAAATTCAAGCAACAAAGGCGCGCGTCGGAAACAGAGTCTCGCAAGTCTTGTTTGATCTCACCACACACACCAGCTCCGGGTAAATATGCTTCTCCTTACTGAGCCATAGTGCACTAATGTTATACCAAGTGATTCTGCTGTTGGGGATCACGGACAGGATGGGATAGACACCTTCGTCGAACAGCATGTGTGCACTTCACACTGTGAATCTTTGGGACTCGTACCTCTGGGTTATCAGGACAAAGAGAGGGACAATGAGGAGGATGACGATGAGTAGTTAGCATATAAAATAACCGTAACTCTTGATCCCACTCACATCCATTCATTTTTACAAACTCTATGTTCCTTTATCTTCCCCTACATACCTTAGTACAGTCTATTTAATAGTAAATGCCTCCATAACTCCGAGGCTCAATATGGGTTTAGTTCCGAAAGTACAACACACGTGCTGAATTGCTTGTTAGACAAGAACTACTGGAAATCTCATTGTTCTAGATTACCGCAGGATTCTGGCCATATTGTAGTTCAAGAATAGTATGTACTTGCATTCGTTGCCATCAGTACTGTTAGATCAATATAAGCAACTGTTGATGCACGATGTCAAAAGTCAAATTCAACCTCGGCCTTCAGGCCTACCGGACACAGAAGCGAAATGTCAAAGGCCAAAGGAAGCCGGAAGTAAAAATGGGACCAAGAAAAAAAAATGTGCACCTGGAGAAGAATCTCCAGCCTATGGAAGCAATCATTGGGCTGGCCGATGGCAACTGACATCCGATATGAGTACGGAAATCCCTGCAGAACTTTCATTTGTACTTTTTGTGATGACCAATTCTGTATGACAAATTCTTGTTTGTCCTTGTAGCAAAATAGCACACTGGAATCAGGTTAGAAATGGGCCTGTATAAAGGAGGATGTTAGATGAAAGATAATTGTTCAAACAATAGCACCAGTGCCGGGAAATTCAACCAATATCTGCAAAATCATACCAGATGAGCAGATGTATTTGTTGCTGCATTCCACAAGCCAGAATCAGGTTGATAGGAATGGGCCTACAGGAAAGGAGGATGTTAAATGAAAGATAATCATTCAAACCACAGCAACAGTGCCAGGAATTTTAACCATATCTGCCAAATGATGAGCAACGGATGTATCCATCACCACACTCCACAAGCCAGAATCAGATAAGAAATGGAGCTAGATGGAAGGAAGATTTTATATGAAAAGACAATGATTCAACCCATCTGCCAGAGCAAGAAAATTTAAACCAATATCCAGATGCACAAACGACTGGCAGATGTATCCGACATGTCGTTCCCCAGGTTGAATCTGTGTCAAATCAAACCAAGATAGAAGCAGATATTGGATAGAAATGGTGCCATGAAGCAGCTAGCAGTGTGAGGCCAAGGGTAGGTACACCAAGCAGGGGACGGGGTGGTGGGAGTGTGTGTTTACAAAAGGGAACATAGCAAGGTGTGAGAGGTCGGTACTGGCACAAGATCCGGTGACGGGCATGGCCATCCGAGGGCAGGGCAGGGCGGGGCAATGGTATCCGCCAGGTGCATATGTTTCCCAAATGGAGACATGACACATATGATGTACTACTTCCGTCGGGCGGAGGTAGGCCTCTTAGGGGATTTACGTTCATATAACATAAATACCCTAAGAGGCCTTTTACATAAGTTGGGCGGACCTCCCTTAGGTGTGTAACGCATGGGAATGAGTTGCCACGCATTGAATGTTGTGGTCACGCATTGAACGTCGTTTCGACACATTACAACTTCGTTTTCAACGGATGGACCAACACATTGGAATTTTTGTATTCACAGAGTACGGTGGGTGGCTATTATTTGCACGCGTTTTCAACCCGTGTCCACTCGGGACAACCCGTTGAGATTTTATTTGAGCCAATGCGTCGACACGCGTTGTAACTCATTTCCACTCAGGAGCTTGTGTGGGGTAAATATCAGGGACCTTTTTTGGTCCCAATTTCTTGGCCCCAATTGGTGCTCCCCTGTCTTCTGCTCTCCTCATGAGCGAAGCCCCATCAGAGATATGGGGATTGTCAGGTTCATTGCCAAGGAGGTCCTTGGAGTCTATTTTGAGGGGGGGCTCATCACTGAACAGAAATTCGAGGTCTTCAGCCATCAATGAAGGACGCGAATACGCGTACTGATTAGGGGCGTGTTACAATACGTTACAGTGTGTTACATGTCACTGTGTTCCGAGGGTCCATAGACCAAGGGTTGGTCTACCCCCGTAGGTAGACATAGACAGACTTCGAGCTAGACCAACCTTGTCTACATGTGTTGACACCCCTTGCTGGTGGGTCGTGTTTCTCGGCCTTGTTTGCGGAACCTGTGTTGAGCTGTGTCGACTGAAATGTTGCTGCTAATGCTTGACAGTTGATCATGATGTGATCTCTGATGTTTGGCATTACCGTCAGCGGACTGCGATCACCGCTGTCTCCGCTTAGCCTCGCACAAGCCTCGTGGAGTTGTGGGTGACTTTTGGGGTCTTTCTTCGAACATCCATGGCCGAAGCACCCTCCAACTGGCCCACTCAGCCCTCTGATAGTACAATCCAACCACGGGCCCCCCCAGCTGTGCGGCGGTGCTTCAAGCACATCAAGACTGCATCCCACTGCGACTGAAATTCCGTTTCAAGTACTGCCTGGGGCTGCTCCTTCTGGATGTGGAGGACTATCCGGGGGACTGTCTCGCCCAGCTACAGGGATTTCGTTGTGTGGGCATGGCATGGTGCCTGCATATCATCGCCCTCATGCCAGTCCTATATTGATCCCACCGTCCGAGTATGCTATCTCGATGTTTTAAGACTGTATTTTCACATAAATAGGTCCACAGATGTAGCGGAATCCGCTCCCTTCATCCCACCAGCAGCTGAGAATTTAACTCCCCCACGGTACATATTCTGACAGCACAAGAGTAATATGACTTATTCTGATCTCAGAGTTCCGCTGCCGACGTTTCCGGAGGCTCACAGACGTGCCACAACACCTGTCAACCCCGAACACATACCCCGCATTACGGCACGCAATCATCTCCACCCGCAATGGTATATCCGTTGTCTCATGTACATGGTTGCCTTCCTCCACACAAAGCATCGTGTCACCTTTCGCGCTGCAGCTCTTATCCTGATATGCCTGAGCTTCATCTTCTCCGCTTTGGTTGGCGACTTTACTGGAGTCATCGCGACGCCGCGTACCCTCAAAACAGTCTTTGCTAAATTCGATATCAAAGATAATTTTGTGGTGCATCCGGTTTGCTTTCATTGCCACTTCATCTTCGAGCCCGGTACTGAACCGGAATTCTGTCCTGATTGCGATGAAGAGGTCTTTCCGGGTCAGATCAAATGAGGAGAATAGTTGGGAAAACACAGACACCGAGGCAGACGAGCACCGTTCTAATCCTCCAAGGGCCAAAAAACGGAAGCCTTATATGGTTGCTCCCATTCAACTGCTGTCTACTGGTCTTCGCGAATTCTTTAAGGGACCGGGCATGGTTTCGGCTGTTGAGTCCTGGAGGTCACGCCCCCGAGTAGATGGAGAACTGCACAGCATGCAGGACACAGATGATGGAGTTCAATGAAGGATGCAGAAGGTCAACAATTCTTTTTTGGTCCACATTCCGAGAAGGAGATTTGTGTTGGAGTCAGTTACAGTCTGGACTGGTACGTATTGATGCCAGACATTTAATTCTGACTTGACCCATATTTCAGGTTCAAGTGTAGCAAAAGCAGCTTTGCCCCGAATCAACCATCAGGGGCAATGTCTTTCTCCATCCAGAATGATGGTTAACAAAGTTACTTAGACAAACTAACTTAGCCTTACAAAACTAACTTTACTTTACTTGTGACAGACAAGTAAACTAAAGTACGACAAAGTTACTTGGAAGTAACTTAAGTAACTTGTAATTAACTTGCAAGTAACTTAAGTAACTTCAAGTTACATGTGTACTAGGTATCCCAGGATCTATTTCAGCTTTGTGAGGTTGTGCCAAGTGCCAATTCACGCTCTCGCGACTATATCTTGACGAACTTGGCGGGATTTGATGCCATCTGATGGTATAAGTTACTTTGTCTGATCACATTGATCTAACTTGGCGGGGCAAGTTACTTACAAGTAACTTGGTAACTTGAAGTCAATTGAAGTAATTCGAAGTTATTCAAAGGTAATTTTGATTAACTTTATCTGCATTGAGCTAAAAAGATACCAATAGGTCAATTGAAGGTATGGGTGGAGCAGGCAACTGGGGTTGCATACTGTCGCTGTATTTATGGTTGTGACAGCTGCCCGTAAGCCGGAACAGCCCTGTCCCGTCGCCACCTTTGTACTGGAAATATACGGGGCGGGTACGGGACGGCAAAATACCGTCCATCCCGTCAAGCTTCAACTTTTGATGGCCGTGGACGAGCTTTCCCTGCCAACATATTGAAACAGTCCAGTTTGGGTTCCAATCAGTTACAAAACTCCTCCTTTACCCTCCTTAGCCATGCTGGTATGAGGGAGAATTAAATTTCTTCCCCAGAGCGACGTACTTACGGGAATTTTCTCCAGTTTCAACACTTCACGTGATGTCAGCGCATCGCTCAAACTGACATGAAAATGCCGTCCAGGCCGGTGAGACTCACATAGGGAATAGTAAATATGCAAGAGAGTATACCCAGTGTTGGAATAGATTTCAAACACAATAAACATGATTTTCCAGTCCAACAGGGTGCAAGGTTTGCCACGGGTGACGGCTGTATTTTTTACCGTCCCGTACCCGACCCGTATATACCCAGTGCAAAGGTGGTGACGGGACAGGGCAGTCACCGTTTACAGCCCCGGGGGTCTGTCACAACCGTAAAACAGTGACGGTGTGCAACCCTAATCGCCTGCTTAAACTTAGATTTGAACACCCAGCGCGCTTTATCTCCCGAGCAAATAAAGGTGGTCAACTAGATATTCTTACAGCGCTTCAAGAGTGCATTCCGCCAAGGGGCTGGATTTATGGAAGCCGCGGGAATGCAAGCTGCGAAGAGACATGTATGAACAGGTGAACTTGGCAGTAGATGATGCCATCTGATGGCAAGTTACTTTGGCTGATTGCCCGTAAAGTACCGTAAAGTACCGTAAAGTTAGCCACACCAAGTCAAAGGGGAGATCAAAGTTAAAGTTAGGTTGCATAAGTTACTTTATTCACTCTCATCCAGAACCTACCAAACAGTCTGAAGTGAGTCCACTACTCTAACATAAGCACCTCATTTATATATCTGCAGATATTGTGCCGAGAACTGCATCCTGAGTGCAATGACTGGACAAAAAGAGCCGACTGCTGAGCAGCTGCAACACTACGTCAAGATTATTGTTGATGATCTTCTTATGCTTTACAAGGATGGCATAGTCATTGAGACTCCTGAGTATCCTAACGGTAATTGCTGGCAAATTTGGATTGGTTGGAATCTAATTGCAGAACCACGCAAACGACTACGTGTTGCATTAGTCGCAATCATTGCAGATCACCCTGCAATGTGCAAATTGTGCGGATTCGCCGATCATAGCCACCAAGCCACACCATGCACTAAATGTAAAGTGTCCCGAGATGAATTATTCACTGACAAGTCACTTCAAAATGGTAACAGGAGTCCTCAAATTACTGCCCATTGAGTTTCTGATGGATTATTTCAGAATTTCCTCCACGCACTGGTGAAGAAACATGGACGTCTCTGTTACTAGTACAACACCCTGTCTTCGTCAGAGGAAAAGAAGACTTCTTTGCGACGCATGGCACAAGATGGTCAGAAGTCGCTCGGCTATATTACTTCGACATGGTAAAATACACTGTTGTGGATCCAATGCATAATTTACTTCTTGGTGAGGTCCCATTTTAATCTTGCATTCTCGTGCATTTACTTTACTTTCTTAGGTGTTGCAAAGGCCCAGTGGTTTGACCGCTGGATCGAAACTGGTGCATTGCGAGGGAATACCCCTCAAACTGCGCGCGAGCTCAATATCGTGCACGAATTTTTGGAAAGTGTGAGTTAGGTGGCTGCAATTCGTGCCTACATTACTGAATTATTGAAGTTTGAATCTCCTTTGTGGGCGGGTCGCTTGCCCTTGCGGGTCGGAGAGGCTGCAGGTGGCTCTCTGACAGCAGATGAGTACAAATTTGCAACTACAGGTCCCTGGGCAGTCGTGGTAAGTATACATGTCTCGGTCTGGTCTAGTAATCATTGACCTGATCACTGCAGATACCCCTTATGTGGGAACGATTTCTCGCTGAGGCTATAACGGACTTTGAGAGGGCTGAAAAAAACTACCCTGCCTCTCTGGATGAGTACAAGAAAAAGCTGGCATCCTGGGAGGCAGCACAGAAAGCTGGGAAGACAAAATCCCGATGTCCATGGGAGCCGAAAGCGCCATTTCAGCGAATGCAGGAAGGAGAAGACGAGAATTTCCCCCACCTTGCTACAGCACTGAAAATTCTAGTTGGCAGTTCCATACACCGCGAAGGGCTCGATAGAGCGAAGCAATTATTGGAAGACTACCTTCTGGGATTCTCCAAGGTGCGCTGCAGGCCAAATGAGTTGCCCTTACTCACGAACTCAAATACTAGCTATACGGGATGGATAAGATGAAGCCAAACCATCACTGGGCAGTGCACGTCCCTAACCAGGTGTTGGATTTCGGCCCAATACTGTACAATTTCGTTCAAATCGACAGGGGGTGTGATACGTGACCCATTTTACCTATTCGACATTTCAGCAGCCCCGATTTTTTGTGTGACACCTCGAAAATTTCGGCATTTGAACCGGAAATTTTGCCTTTTTTGCCTTTTTTTTTTTTTTTTAGGCAATTTGGGGCCTGTGTGGCCGCTTGGAGGTTCGACAGAGGCCCGAGTGACACGTGACATCGACCAAAGTTCGTGATCGACAGGGGGGTGCGTGACGCGTGACTGCCGATTTGAACGAAATTGTACAGTACACGGTTTCTGGGCTTTTCTTCCCGAACGTCTCAACAAAGTCCTCAAAAACTTGAATACTAACAACTGGGGAGGTGGGCTTCTCGAAGTGTCAATGATGCGAGAGTTTCATCGCATGGCGCAGCTGGATGGAATGGTATATTAATTGAATAGGAATCATCAGCTGCTAACAATTTTACCTAGTTGAACGGAATTCTTGATGAGACATCTGGGGAAAACCTCCCGCTTGGGTTGCGGCTGGAGCATCAGTTCATCCAGCGTCTTTTTCGACCACTGGAGGAAAGAGAAGCATTGGGAACAATTCAAGACATCGCTACTCACGGTACGGACATTGTTTTGCATAAACTCAACCATTGACGCAAATTAAGAACACACATCGTCACGGGTGGTGCTTGGCAGCATTGCAGAAAAAGCAGAAAGAATTGAGAAGGATGCGATGCGACTGGGTCTCGTGAACTATTACCGCCTCAACAACCACAACATCAGCTTGGCGAGTTTGGACTCGTTTGCTGAGACATACAGCCATGCGTTCTTGGACGGTCGCAGAATTACACCAACAACATGTTCGAGACGTGGTTCAGCCCCCGCCCCCATTCAGATTCGATACAAGGGCGAACAATATTCGGGCGAGATACACACAATCTTGAAGCACAAGCAACGTGGTACTCCGAAATCCGAACCCGTTCCACTGGCATTTGTTCTCTGGATGATACCGGGAGACACGCCACTCGATAACGGCAATTTCATGTGGAATGATTTGTGAGAATTTTTCATCTTGCTTGGACCCACGCTGACTGACGGATCCACCCGTACTTCAGTCTCGAGTTGGGAGTCGAAACGTGGTTATACAAAAAATATGCACCGACCAACGATCCTAATTTTCCGCCGCAAGTATTGCCGTTGGCGGACATTAAATCCCAGATTTCCCGGAAAATTGGGTTCACAATACCGCCGTTGTGGATTACGACAACAATGGACAGAGTACGATCCAGGCCCTATAACCTTGCGGTTAATAACTAACAAGCTCAGTAGTTCCTGACTTCATTTATGGAATACGGTGATGATGCCACAGTAGACAATTGAGGAGTTATTGCCGAACCTTTAGGTTCTGGCTCCCAACGTCAAAGTATGCTGTTCACTCTCTTGCCTTAACAGTATCGCCGTCCCAGGAGCGAGTTGACGGCAGCAGCACCGGTTTGGGCTATAGAGGCAGCAGTGACACCCGCGGCTGTGGTGGTATCGAATAGGCCATCCGGGCGAATCTGGATGCGACGGTGGAGGACATGGTTATTGTAGACCATGTTGAGGTAAAGAGCAAAGAAAAAGAGTGGTGGTTACTGCGAGTACAGTATATAGTGTTTCAGAAGCCGAATCGTCCGCGTTAATCGTATTCAAATTCTCACGTCTGCGGAGCCTGTGAGCGCACAAACGGACAAGAGAAAGTTATACTGACCACCAAAAAACAGGGAGAGACGGAACTTGCCATTCAGCGTCGAGTATATACAAGATTAATGTGAGCGAGACTCGATAGCGTTTGAGTCGCACTTTTGTCCATCAGAAAGTGCAACTGGTTACCCGAGTGCGACTGGCTACCCGACGCCTTTGATGGGAACGAGATCGGCACACGCTGACATTTCGACTACGGATGCCAACTAGTCACCCAAATTTACGGGATAATTCTATTTGGCAGCCCCCAGGAAATCAGGGGCCTGCCAATAAGTTGCAGCACCCAGACCTCAATTAGATTACTGGGCCGCGCCTGTATCAGTATTTAGATGACGCAGGGGACGTGATAGTGTTTATGTAAGCCTGCCTGCCAAGTTGTCCAAAGAAAATTCAAGGCCACAATGGCACAAAGTATTAGGAAGCCAAGGGCTTCATTTTTATGTATAGAATGGATTCCCATATTCAGATTTCACTCATTTAGCAGCCTACCAGAAATTTGAAACGAACTTTCCACCACCATCAACCACACACCAGCCAACAAAGGTCACGGAATACGAAATTCAATGCTATGATGGCACGAAGTATTAGGAAGCCAAGGGCTTCTTTTGCATGGATAGAACGGATCTCTGTCCTCAGATTTCACTCGTTTAACAGCCCACTAGTAAATTGGAACAAACTTTCCACCGCCATCAACCACACACCAGCCAACAAAGGTCGCGGAATACTAAATTCAAGGGTACAATGGCACGAAGTATTAGGAAGCCAAAGGCTTCATTTTTATGTGTAGAATCATTTGCCATAGTTCAATATCCTTCATTTAACAGCCTACAAGGGCCGGGGGCTGATGAATATCACTACACCCCAATCACAATCCGACAAGCTCCCCAAAAAATCCAGCATGTTACCGTTGCATAAAATGGCCGGTCGGCACAGTGCAATGAGGCAACAATAAAATCGATAAATTCATATCAGTACCATCCGGGGAACATAATGACGATCTTCACGACGAGGAAAGACCGCAGGTCACATCACTAGGGTGAGCGTGATGTGACCTCGGCCCATCCTTTACAGCATCGCAAGCGAGGTCCAAAACAACGCACCTTCTCGCCGCCAATGCAATCACAGTTGAAGGAGATGGCAAACAGACGTCCTTCTACGAGGAACTAGTTTTGTACGGAAATCCCAACCTTCATTTATGTATGTTGGCCAGCTCGGTGTTGGCTCGGTGTTGATGTTGTCAATGGTTTCCAAGGCAAGCAAAATTACACCATGGATGGTAGTACCCGCAAACGCAGGATTCCACAATGAAGGATCGATGTTTCGCTGAATTGGCCGGTCACGCCAAGATCGCTTCGTTGCATATGAATTAGCACAACTTGGACGTCGGGGTAGGAAGGAGAAAAAAACGAACTCAGTAACTCCGAGAGTGACAAGTCCGGTGTGGGAGAAGGCGATATTAACAGACGTTACAGGTTGTGCATTAACAGAAAGAATTTCGGTGGTGGAGGTAATTTGCGACAGGATATCGGATGCAAGTTTGGCCTTGAACGTTGCGACATTGTTGAGACCGAAGAAAGAGAAGAGCTGCATGTGGTGGCGAAACCAGCAAAAGTGGCGAACAAGCGGCAAATACTTCGAATTATTATATGCGACTTTGTGCAGCAGAATCTATTGACCATAAGAGGCACCAACAATCACCCCCGTCACGTCCCGCTCCAAGATAAGGCCGCTTTCATCCGGCTCTGGCCATTTTGTCCAACCCTTCAACATTGTTTTATTCGCAGGCACATTATTCCCCTTCCACCATTCCATCGAAATTCCAAAATTGTACGGCGTATACCGTGGAATACGGTCTGAAGGATGGTCTAACCCAACCCGAGTATATTTGAGATTAGGCTCTTGAGTGGGGGAAGTGCCATCAAGGCGGAAGTTTTCCAGGTCGTGGAAGAGGGAGGAATACTAAAACATCATCAGACACGGAGGGTAAAGATTATAGCAGCAACGACAACGCACCGCCTCGGAGCGCCAAGCAGGAACAAGGAGCTCGAGCATCTCCATCTTCTTTGCGCGGCCGGATCGAGGGGGAGGTTGGCTGCGGCAGCTAGGCGCACCTTCCATGTATCTCTGGTCTCGACAGCCTCATCCTCAGGCTCGGAGACTTCGTCGGAAAGGTACTGCTCGTGTATGACATTGGCAAGAAAACCAGGATCAAGATGGTCGGTGGCGAAGATGTCCACGACTTTGGCGAGTTGCTCCGATTCCTGCTGCCATTAGGTACAGTTCTTAGGGAGCCCGATTTAAGCTTTTTGCAGTAAACTCCCGTTTTCGTCAGCAGTTTTTGCATAAGCACCTTTTCTGGCTCTCTGATTGGTTGAAACGATATTTGTAGCTCCCACGCATCAGCATTGATTTGCCAAAAAAGTTCCGTGATGTCAAGCACGTCTCGTCATCTGGTTTTTGCATTTACCGCCTTTGGGCCTTTGTCGTTCTCTCTCCAGATTGTTTCCTTTTTTCTCAAGAGCTACAGGTGGCTGTCTCCTCCAGCTAGAGTTCATCGATGCCAACAACCTGAACAACATTTGGCGGCTTGACAACCCTGCTCTCAGCTCTGAGCCTCTGACTTGCCTCTCTGACAATGCCCAGAAACATCAGGCGCAGTCTAGCCTCTATGATCTTGGGTTTATTTTCTGCAACAGTTCGACTGTGTTCTGTGTTTCCTTTTGGAGTCTTACTCCTTCTACATAGTCAAATTTAAATCTGATGTGTTGTGTCAGCCCAATGCAAGCTGGTCGACGCGTCAGCGTCGACCGAGCGAGCTTCGGGCTGCCCATTTCGCATAATAGTTTTTAATAGTTTTCTACTTGTTTTTCGTTCTCACAATATAACCAACCATGCTAATTTTTGTGCGGCACAACACATGTGTGCCGGGGCCCGGAATCGACACTACTTTGTGCAGTATTTCCATGATTGAAATCAATCGGTAGCAGGCCGTGCCGCTTGTCGGCCTTACTTGCTTTATTTCTGCAATGGCTGGTGAGTATAATGGAGAGGAGTGATAGATGGGGACAGACACGTCGACGGCACATCATGCGATGATGGCTGACACGACTCACGTGACCTTGTATTGCAGCTTCGATGTTTTGAGTTTCTTTCCACGTCTGCTTGAGGTTGCGGAACAACTCCTTGTTTCGTTCGCGCAGATATGCGAGGTCGAAGGTAGGCCCAGGCACCTGCAATGGCCGCTTGAGTTTCTGAGGCCAGGCATCGCGATTCTAGACGGTATGGTAAGTTCGCAGTTTAGGCAATGGTGAAGAGCGTACTTGTAATTCAGATTGGACCCTACGCGCGACCACATCGACGAGATCGCGATTGCGAAGGTCCATAGCATGGACACTGAAAACTGGTGTTGGGTAGACCTCCTGGGTGACAGGGTTCGTACAGACGACATCTGGATCTGGCCAGTGCCTCCCAGAGACATGGCATACACGGCGAAATGTTTTGGTCACATATGACTACAAGGTGGGTCAAAGCCGTGTCGTTAAAATATTGGGACAACTGACCTGGAGGGCACACTTCTCAGAGGGTGAGATATCTAAGACTTGAAAGGTTACACCGTCGTCGTCAACGCTGCCGAAGTCATGATCTGTGTCTGTCGACGCATCCGTTGTAGTCGGCTGGGATGTGCCGCTGTCGGAGTCGTCCGAAGAGGGAGTTGCACCGTGACTGGCTGGAGGATGGGTGGCGCCGAGAGCACCTCTCTTCGAGCGAGTGACACGGCCGCCGCGCTGGGCAGCTATACCGGCGGCGCGAGCAGGAATAGATGGCTGCAAGTGTTCCGAGAGGGCTGCCTCAACAGCGGAAATTCGCTCTTTGAGTTCGGCCGTGTCGTTCAGTAAGGTTTGCATCATCTCGAGCATTCGATCCATCTGAGTTCGTTCCTCGGAGATGATGAACTGGGGATGCAAAGGCGCCAACAATCTCGACGGGGCATGGTAGCGATTCGATTGAGTGGGAGTATTGACAGAAGATGAAGATGAATTATATGCAATGGTATTGGAATTGACGGCGGCGGCACGTGTATTGGCGGAGGGAGCCCGGGCGTCGTTGAAGCCTAGATGATCTCGATTGTAAGCTGCGGGTATAGCAAGCGATGTTGAACGAGCGGTAGCCTTTGGTGTGCCACTTGCGAGCCTGTAAGTAATCCATCGCGAGCAAACACAAGTTTAATTTTGACGTACGGTGGAGGGCCATGGCCTAGGAGGTGTACATCATAATATACGGGTCCACCCACTGGCACGGGCGCCACTTGGAAGCTGACAGAAAAGCGTCAGGAAAACATGGAAGAAGCACAATACACTTACGGATCACCAAACGGCGCTCCATCGCCGTATGGATTGGCATTGTTAGAAGTGAGTTCTGGGGCCATCGCACCGCGCGACGGCCCAGTTTGGCGGCTCATCGAGACTCAGAGAAAGAGTGAAATAGAGAGAGGAATGAGGGAAAGCCACTGAATCATGCCAGCGCACAAGCAAGATCTGCAGGGCAGACGGGAGAAGCCTCCAAAATAATAAATCACCGGGACAATATTAATATTTTTAGTTGGTAGCAACGCACAGCCCAACTGGAATGCCAGAGCAGGCGGCAGAGGGTGGCGGGGAATCCCTGGGTGTAGAAGCAGTGGTAGACAGGCATGGTCTACCCCAGGTCAACAGATGTAGACCAGCCGTAGGCCCACGTAGACCAAAAATAGTCTACGTGGGATAGACAGACTCTGTTTACGTAGTCGACTGTGTATGGGACCTCGGAATGCAGTGTCTGCCTGATGGCATCAAACTGGGCGGGGCACGGCTTGCGATGGGATATACCAAGTACAGGCAGTTCTTAAAAACATGACCCTGCACCCTAAATGAGTCCATACTGCCATCTAGAAAAGATTTCAAAGACAACTAACCTTGTTTTGAGAGTGGTTGAACATGGCTTAAGCCATCACAAGCCATTCTGCCTGATGCCATCAAACCGGGCGGGCGTGTGGCTTGCAACGACAAGCGCAGTGAAAGATCGCTGAATGAGTCCCTGGAGCATTCCGAAAGCACTCACATACACTATTTTATCCTGTAGGTATATTTTGGGCCAGAATTCAGTTGATGGAACCAGACAGTATCAAATGACATGGTCAAGTCACGCATCCCCTGACATGTTGATGTTGTTATACAGGTCTCGAGTTGTTGGAAGTGCCAGTTGGTTTGGGGACAATGACAGCAAGCTGAAGAACAGTGTTAAAGAACAGCCACGGCAGCCAAGGCCGTTAATCGGGATGTTGTGAACATGACCATGAAGGAGAGGGAGGATGGTGGGCAAAAGATACGAAGAAATTGAAGAAACTCCTACAGTGAAATATATAGCGTAGCCGAGCACAAGCCACGCCCACGCTGTGGAGGGGTCAGATGGCTGGCGTGTGGAAATTCATCCACACAATGGTTTCGACTTTACAGTAGTTTTATTGTTACCATCAGTTACAGCATTGTTTGTAACGTAAATATTGCCAACTCGTCATCTTTTGACCACGAACCACCATCACGAGACCAGTGCAAGGCCAAGCGCCTAGAGGCAGCATCGGAGCTCCTCACCCCTTACCCCCGTAAAGTCGCCAGTGGGCAGTATCACCACCCAAACCCCTCGAATCACGCTTTACGACGCTGCTGTCTTTACACGGCATTTTCCCCAAAATCATACTCTGTTTTACCACTGTTTTCACACCCTAAGGCTCGAGACCAGTTCCTTATATTTATCCCTCGCATTCGCTCTACGGTTACACGGACTACCGACCCATTTCCAGAACCTACAGGCCGGGCAAATCCCCCCTCTTCAACGCCCAAGCCACGCCCGCCCACGCCCGCCAAGCCAAATTCAAACTCCGCTAAGCGGCGCAAGCCATTCAGCCAAGCCCCTCGGCTAAGTCTGGGAATGGAAATGCGAATTCAATGGTCACACTTTCAAGGGAAATGGTTGGGAATTGAGCTTACAGCAGCCATCCTAGTGGAAACATCAAATTTTGATAAAAAATGAGCCGCGCCCTAAGTTCTGCAAAGAGCTGTAAGCTGTTTATAAACTGTTTAAAACCTTTTCCTTTTATTTTGCCCAGATCCATACATGGAAAACAAAAGGTTGGAGCCTTAAGATACAAAGAATGGCGAAGCATTTTGTTAAAGAACAGTTAATCTCCTTAATACATGAGGTATCGGCACATCGTCCATCTGATGCACTCCCGTAATAACAGTAATCACGGTACGAAGGTCCGAGGATTCAAAGCCATTCTGAAGGGAGATACCGGAGATAGCACATTAGCAGGAACCGTACTGTGGCGACGATACCACGTTGCAGCCACGGGTGCTCTTCACTCTCTTTCCACACACCACCCACTCCTGCTCTTCAGTACAGCTCCATGAAAATCCTCCTCTGCTGAGAACTAATGTCACTTCAGGATCCATATCTTCACTATTGCATGTCTTCACTGTTCAGCGGAGGTCATCGAATCAGGGAAACGCTCGGCTGCAAACGACGCCGTGAATCCGGAGGATGTCCGACTCGATACCTCGAACGATGAGGATAAGGAGCAGGCGGCTCCAACAGATAACGCTATCGGCAAACAGGACTTTGATGTTGCCAAACAGCAAGGGGACCAACTTGAAACATCGAGAACAATTTGCGGTTGCGCCTGCTCAGTAGACTGCAATTGTAGATGCACATATGCTTGCGTGCACCATTGCATGTGCAGGATCAGGCCTTGTGATAAGAAATGTGGGGATCGGTTCTCACGGAACCTTGTCATTTCAATTGACGTCAATTGACGGAACGTCGAATCAGTTTGGTATCTATGTGAGTCCTGATTTGGGTGGTCACATGTGTTTGAAGTCTTGTTGTTAACGTCGTTCTTCCTTCGTGCAGAACACCAACGTCGTGGAGCTCCACAGTCGGATTGATGCAAATAGTGTTTTTCTGGCCTTGGCTTGGCCTGAAAGCCATGGCTTTGGCTTTCTAAAATCCGAGGCCAGGCCAAAGCCAAAGCCGGGGCTTTCGCTGGCTTTGGCCTCAAAGCCAAAAAGCCATGGCTTTTGGCGGGAGATTTGCGTACTTTTTGGCTTTGGCCTGACAAAATCTCAGGCCAAGCCAACAATTATCCCTTGGCTTGGCTTTGGCTTTAGTACCAAGGCCAAAAAGCCGTGGCTTTTTGGCCTGAGGCCAGAGCCAGAGAAACACTAGATGCAAAGGCAAACCAGAGCAAATATTACAACTGTGGGATCGGGACGTACGTCCCAGCACAAGCAATATTTAAATCTGTGGGTCAGTGGGTTGACCATGTCATCGACCTGGCCTTCGCAAGGTGGGTGGCTTTGGAATCTTGTTATTATACCGGTAACCCAAGACTCTAGACATTTCAAAGACATCATCCTTCAGGCATACAAGTGGCTCTCACAAATGTATCAACCGGGTGACAAGATTTTTGTTTTCGGTAAGATCTGTTATCTGCGACGCGTTCGGTGATAATTAACTCAACGACAGGCTTCTCGAGAGGTGCTTATCAGGCTCGAGCCTTGGCGGGAATGATCGAAAAGGTTTGCGGAAGCCGTCTTTGCTTTGTAGGCCAGACGCTAAATATGGCTTAGGTTGGGCTGGTTGATATCGGGAACGAAGCCATGATTCCCTTGTTTGTTCCCACAGTATCACAAGCACGTCACGACTAATCATACGACTAGTGGATATGAAATTTATTTAGAACGGCACAAAGGAAAGAGTAAGTGTTATAGTTTTCGCTACAAGTCGGTTTGTTCAATAGGATTGGGTAGTTGTGGAGGACGAGAAGAAGAAGAGGGAGGAGCGTGCGAATGCGCAGTCTCCGGCCAAACAAGTGGATTCGAACAGACCTGGCAAGTTCACTAAAAGCGTGTTTCGATTTCTCATTCTGATTTGGCAGCTGTGGAGGAGAAGAAGAAGATACAAGACTCCAAGCAGGAGGGTACCAATGAGGGAAGCCCGGCCACAGAGCAGGGACACCAAGGAAAAGGTAGGCGTGGTGTTTTCCTTTTATAATCGTTTCTCACCATTATTATTATGGGACAGTTGTGGAGAATGGGATGACACCGGACGCAAATTTAAAAAAACGGCACCGCCGATCAAAAGTATCAGAAAGGTAAGTACATTGTCTTCAAGAACGTGCCCAATCTAACTTGGCAGATACAGGCGGCGAGAAGAAAGCCATGAATAAAGCTGATCAAATGGCCAGTAATTTCAAACGCACATTTTCATCAACGAGAGAAGGTGTTCGAATTCATTTTGCTGGCCTGTGGTCAGTTATTTCAAAGATCTTCACATATTCTGTACCTGAAGACTTACGGCCAGGGATACGGTATCGTCGAAAGGAGTTGTCAGTGGGAAGTTACTTCCCCTCACCTCGTCGGCGCACCACATTTGCATTTTTCGTCATGCCTTGGCCTTGGATGAACGGCGCGTGAAGTTCCTTCCAGAGTATGTAGCTGGTGGAGGTTCCGCTCAGCAGTCGAATTCCCAGTCCGCATCACCCGATGTAAAAGAGGTGTGGTTTCCGGGAACTCATTCCGACATGTGAGCAGCATCTCTTTTTTGACCACGCAGTTGGTGATCGAATTTTAGAGGAGGAGGGATCAAGGAAAACGAAAACCCACTGCGTTCCGACCCCCTGTAGACGCACCTGTGTCTACGTTGATTGACATGTGCCGACATGTGGCGATGTTCGGCTACGTCCGGCGATCTGCGTCTACGCTCCAATGTAGACGCACCTTTGCCGCGGTTGATTGATGTCCGGCTATGTTCGTCTACGCGAGGTAGATGCAGTGCATCTACCCGTCGGCTACGTATGTCTGCCTGCATCTACGGCGTAGATACACCTCGCTCAACCCCGCAATGCAAACGCGGCCAATCTTGGTATGAGACAGCCTCGAAATCGCTCCTCGGACGAGTCTTGAGTCTTTTGGTAAAATCTCAGTTTGCTGGATATACCGCATATGCCTTTTAAAGTTTTACATAATTTTTGCATCACCCCTGGCGGCGAATTGTGCGGAGACTAAGCTCTGGCCATCAGCCCTGGACGTTGTGAAGGCGACGCGTGGTCAAGATACGACCCTCCCTTTCTTTCCCCTGGTCCCCTCCTCCATCTCCTCTCTATGGCTTTGCTTTAAACAATGCAGCAAACCCACTTTTCTCGAAGCCAGCGCTGGCAGGACGACGGCTATGATCCTGATCCCCACGACGTTTCGCCACAAACTATGCCCGATTTTTACGACGAGGAAGACAAGTGAGTGTGAACTTGTAGAGCAAGTAGATGTCCCTCTCACAGACTAGTTTGTATCGACCCGCTGATCCTGTCCGTGAAACTATCCAACGCCAATATGGTTTCATCGGACGCGGGCCTCCTCCGTAAGTGTCGGGTTACCGTACCAGTTCTTCGACCCATTTAACAACGCGCAGAGGCCATGGTCGTTCAATGTCGATCCTTCCCCCTACGCTGCCCAGCATAAACGTCCAGACACCGGCGCCCCGGGCCAGATCAGCCCAATTTCCGATTATGCGTGAGCCTTCTGGCGCGGATGCACCGATTCGAATCGGCGACCTCGAGGGTCTCTTTCAACGGTTCTCGCTGCGGCAGGAAGAATATCACCGCGATCAGACCCAAGAACTCAGGGCGCAAACGTCGAGACTTGAGGCGCGTCTGAACGATCTTGAACGCCCCGTCTCCTTATCCTCCGAGTCTTCACGTGGACGTCCATCTGCTCGCGGCAGTGTTGGAACGCGGGGCAAAAGCCGTGTGTCGCGCCCTCTGCGCGGACGACCTCCGTCCGAGGCTGCCGTCCCCCGAGCGTCTGATGAGGGAGCCGTAGACTCAACTAGTGCCCAGGGGGAAGATGAGGCTGACGATGAAGGGGATGACGAAGAGCTCTCGACGTTCAGGACGACGAAAAAGAACAAGGACCAAACTGCAATCCAGGTGCGTTAGGATTCGTTACTGTTCTAGCCTCCAATGATTCCCACTGCAGAAATACACCACCCGAACGTTCCGCGGTGCATGCGGCGTGAAAGGGAACGATTGGCCTGCTCCCGTACCCGCCCGAGTTAATCCCGCCACTGGCGTGAAGTATCTGAGTCCGATTTTCCATTGTGATGTGACCGACCCTCGAAATCATGCTATTTGCGTGGCGGTTGCAGACCGCGTCGATGCGGAGATGAAGGCAAGTCTCTTCATTGGCTCGATGCCGTGGAATCGGTACTAATAAAACGAAGTTGAAACGCCCGGCCGGTGTTCCTGACACTGCGGTCTGGGATTCTAATATGCTGCTCAGGTGTGCGAAACAGTCGTTCAGGTCATGCAAAACGGGGTGGAAGAAAACCCAGACACCCGAAGCTGCCGAGAGAGCAGCTGTTAACGACTGTAACACACGTATGTATCGGCGTCGATGCACAGTGAGTTCTTTGCTCCGAGACGTTGCCCTTTAACTCTCTGTTCACTTTTATCAGAAGTTCATTCACATCGACAGTCAGATCGAGGCGTTCGCGACAAAGTTTGGCATCCCATTTTCCGTGGCGAACAACCTCCTCACACAGGAGCTTTTGTCTGATGAGGCGTCGGGACCGGATGATGAAAACGAAGAGTCCTTGGCCGCGTGGAAGGTTCGCATGGCGGCGGCGGCTGGCCACACGGATCTCACTCCGGCCGCACTGAAAAATAAGGACTTTGTCGAGGTACTTGAGTGTCCGTGGCGCTCTGATCAGGTATTTCTTGCATGTCGAACCTCAATCCTCGCTAATATGCGCCTTGTCCAGCTCTCCTTCATCTCTTCCTCGATGCAATCGTTGTACCGCGATGCTGTGAACGCGGGCCGGGCCGGCAATATCAAGTACATTCGCGTGCCAACTCCCACGCATCGCAAATCATCGCGTATCCCGCGTATCTCGCCATGGGATTTCGGGATTTCTTCGCAGTGGCTGGATGAGCAGCGCAGCAACCCGGAAGTCGATGTTGATGGCCTGCTGAAGGATTGGGGAACTCACGGCAATCCAGAGGGATGGACGGACATTCCTATGACCGCAACTGCGACGGGAGCTGGAATAATTGTGGATCCGCGTTTGGATTTTGAAGGACTGGCGGTCTCAGAGACGGAATTACACTAGAAGTAGCAACATTTATTATACCCATACCATTCGTTCTTAGACTACGCCGTATTGTTCGTTTCACCCACTACTAGGAATACTACTCCACCATGTCGCCAAACCCATACGCCAGGAGTGAGGTCGGGAACTAAAGAAAATACGGATGGGTTGATGAAGCAACGGCAAGCTGAGATGCACAGACACGATCCATGGTCACTGTCATCCACAGAGGAGGCTCTGTATGTGAGATCTTGCCCCGTGCAATTTGACAATGAATCTTCTTCAGGGGGATGATGATTGGAGGGAAATCTTTGTCCTTTGGATCGGCATATGAGTTGTATTCCCAAGTGTCGACACCCAATTGCGGGCTAAAAACCAAACTGTGAGTATTTCATCGCAAAAGAACTAATGAACCAACTAATTGTCCCAGGGAAATTTCCCAGCGTCCAAAGGGGTCAGATTTGAACGCTTCATCCACAAAACATGGGCTAGCATGGTGCTGTGGTCAGCAGAGATCCCAGGCTGACGGTGCTGTATTAAATGTCGAAATTCCCCAGCATATGCTTCATTGTTATAACGAGCTTGGATGATCGATGAACCCGCAGTATTACGGCGTGACCGAGATGTTGGTGTGATCCTCTTGCCATCCAGTAGTGCGAACTCGTAAAAATCAACGAAGGGGGATAACATCTCGGTTCCGTGAGTGGGATCCCCGCCGTAATGGACTTGGGACTTTTCTGTGTTGTAGTATGTGAAGAGTCCATAGCGGAGGATATCCTTTTCCGGGAGGTGAAAATCCGCTTTGGCAATACTCCCGGCAACAACACGCGAGCCGTTGTGTATTTCTGTGAGAGAATATAGCTTATAGATGTAATAGGAGAAGTGCGATAGCTCACCTGCATTTGCTGCATCCTGGACCGTACCAATAGCTTCCGCATTATCAGTAGCACCCAAGATTAGCTGAACGAGCTCATGCTCGGACGGTGATGATGAATTGGCGCTGGTAGAGGTTTCTAATGCAATCCTGTTCAGCTGTCGAATATGTTTCAGTTACCAGTATGATACAGCCTGCTGCCTAGAGGAATAGTGATACACACCACTGATGTTATTCGGGACGAACGGTGGAACTCTCGCATCATTGAGACTTCAAGACGACCACCGGTCCAGTTATTGCTGTTTAAGTTCTTGAGAATTTTGTTCAACCGCTCGGTCAGGAAGGCCCAAAAGCCATTTAATGGACCATATTGCACAACTTGGTCTGGGATGTGAACGGCCCAGTGATGGTTGGGTTTCATGGCATCAGCCCCATAAAACTAATGGTCTGTGAAAATTTTGAAATGACCGCACTTGAACAGACGTACCTCCAAAAACTTGAGCAGGTAGTCCCGCAACAGTACCCTAACAGTGGGAAGAGTATCAATTCGAATAGAATTTCCGACTACAATCTTGAGGAAAGCAGAAAAACGGAGAAAATTCTCATCTTCTCCTTCCTGAATACGTGGTCGCGGGGGTGTCGGCGCTTTGGGTTCAGCAGCCTTCTTGCCGCCTTTTTCCCATGTTCTCTTGTTTTTTTCGTACTCCCTCTGCAGCACTGGATATCGTTTAATTGCAGACTGATGCTCCTTCTCAGCTTCGCAGAGGAACCTCTCCCACACAACCGGTATCTCAAACAAGTAGTAAGATCACTCTGAATTAAGTAAATGGATGTGTGAACGTACAATGATTGCCCATGGACCCGTTACTGCAAATTTATATTTGTCTGCTGTAAGTGATCCTCCGGCAGGCTCGCCGACTCGCAAAGGGAGCCGACCTGCCCACAGCGGAGATTCAAACTTTCGACAAATTACTTAATTAACAGACCAGCTCGCAAATCAATATCACTTACACTTTCAAGGAACTCGTGTATCGTGTGGAGCTCACGATGAAATTTAGCTGTATCGGCTCGCAGAGCTCCAGATTTGATCCAAGTTGTATACCACTGTGTTTTTGCCAGACCTAGAGCGAGATCATTGCTAGAAGGTTTTAAAAATTGTGATGCGCTCACCGAGAAGCAGATTATGCATGGGATCCACCACCGTAAACTTCACTATATCAAAATACCACAGTCGAACGAGTTCCGTCCATTTAACACCATGCTCAGAAAAAAAATCCTCTCGTTCCTCTTCCGTTTTCAAAGTTTTATATCTTTCGCTTAGTCTTCGGTGCTCTTCGCCGTCTCTTGCAGGGAACCCTAGACAGACCAAGTTTCAGGATATCATTTATTCAAGGGTGAACTCATTGATTTTATGAACTATCACCGTTTTGTAAAGACTTTTCGCCGAAGAGCTCATCGTGGGATACGGTGCATTTGGAGCAGGGGGCGGTGTTGTGGCGATGGTCAGCAAATCCACAGATCTTGCACATGGCCGGATGGTCGGCAATGATTGCTACGAGAGCAACTCGCACACGAATCCCTGTACCAAATTATAATGTTGGGAGTGAAGCTGAATTGTGGAATGACGTGCCATTGGGATGTTCTGGAGTTTTAACAATAATTCCTTCTTCGTAAAGCTCAAGTAGGTCATCGACAATGATCTTTAGGTAATTCTGCAGCTGCTGGCTCGTGGGCTCTTGCGGGCCCGGTAGCATTCCGCTGAGAATGAGATTATCGGTACGGTACCTGGGAAGGAATCAGCTGTTTTATGTTGTGTGTAGCAGCAGGCTCACATCTGAAACATATCCAGATTTTGGACACAGAATGACATGACACCGGACGAATGAGAAGGCCCATAGCTACTGGTTTTACGTCCAAACCTAAGGGGTTGCATTAGACACGAGTAGATGAATCAATCGGTATTTTACCAGTCGAGGGAGAAAGTCACACCAAGTCGTAGTTCTTCCTCGGCACTCGGGCCAAAGAAGAACAAATTTCCATCATGCCCGCGTAATGTTCTCCACACCTCTGCATCCTGCATGGATTTGAGCTCCCCTTCCACGCTGCCGGTACGAGTTTTCCACGCATTAACCGCAGAAACCATCCCAGGCCGAGCGAAGAATTCCTGAAGGGCAACAGATAGCAATTGGATCGGAGCGACCATATGGGGCTCTGGTTTTACCCTAGCAGGTGGATCGTCGTCGGGGTTGTCGCTATCGGCAGAGTCAGATTGGATGGGGTGTACATCATCCAGTGCATCAAAAAGGCGACGCGTGGCAGGTCTGAATAGCTCCAGCTCGCAGGTGGGGCAAACCGTATCAGAATCAGTCCCAGGAAGGAAAACCTTATGGCAGTTGTAGCAGACTGGATGTACCGTGAACCGGTCCCGAGCCCCGAGTTGTGCAAAAAGTGTCTTCAGAGTGAGAGGCATGCGAGAATTTCCCAGGAGTTTGACAGGCAAAGCGCCCAACACCAAGTTCAGGCATGAGAGAATGAGAGCACAGGCACGGAAGGTCACATGGTGGCGTGTGTGCAAAAATGCGACAAGATATATGATCCCGCGCACACACCAGTTCGGGTGCACAGTATCTTGCATCTGAGTCGAGAGCGCGTGGGGCCGGTGCAGCGGAGTTGGATCCAACTCCACCTCAGCCACGGGTGGAATGAAGTCCTGGAGTGTAGCTTCGACTGCAGGGGGGAACGGTTCGGCTCTACAAGAAGTTGAGATTCGGAGACTATTTTGCATGTCACTTACATCACGATGCCTTCAATATCCGGCCTGTTTGTTTCCGACACCAAGGCCGATTGACGAGCTAAGCGGCCGATGTGCATTGGCTTGCGGCCGCGCAATGCTAGAGCAGGTATATCAACGGTGCTTGTGTCAGTTGTATCGGGTCGGCGAGCAGGACGCCCGAGTCCACGTCCGTGTATCGAGGATGAAAGCATGGTGCTGGAGGTATCGGTGATGTCATTATTGTCTGCAGGAGGCCGACCAGTGCCACGGCCGCGCAGAAGGTTGGCGCGAGAGCGGTAAGCCATGCTGAAGTCCTGATATCCCCAGAGGCTTTATATAGTATGGGATTGAAGTTCACAGCGGATTCAGCGACCGAATCGGAGTGAGTGAACATCAGGAGAAGGTTTACATTCAGAGTCAAAACACTACCGCCGCAATGCCGACACAGTAGGATATCTTTCATTTCGCTGTTTTCGAATACTCATGACCACATAATTCTCCGTTGGTCCGTAGATTCAGCGCATGCAACGAATCGGAGAGAAGAAGGAAACTTTAAGAGAAGAATTGTATTTACAATACACCCACTCGGAAACAATGGGCGACGTGTCTGTATTTGCCGACCACTCTGTGTCAGTGGAAGTCCCGAGAATGTTGCAGAGGCTTGCATTGAGCCGACGGGACAGCCGGAGAAGTTGACGCTATGCAAAGAACCTCGCACTTTGGTCGGAGACTCGGAGTTGTCACGGTGTCACTTGGTGACTAAGCTCGGTCCGGCAAACAAACGCCCTTGCCAGGCACCCGCAGACATCAATCGGATCACTTACTCAGGCTGCATATTGTCTGAGTCCGTTAAAAAAACACTATCCAATATCACCCTCATTCCACATCATAATTCATCTGCTCAAAGGTTTGTACATCTGTCTACATCTACCTACAACCGGCTACATGCGGCTACGTCGGCTAACATGCGGCTACGTCGGCTAACATGCGGCTACATCGACCGACGAACGTAGATCAATGTGGACGGACTGTAGATATATGTAGACAAAGTGCATCTACATCATGTAGACATAGGGGTCCATCTACCTTTGGCTACGGGGGTAGACGGACCCTCTGTCTACATGGGGTGGGAACGCAGTGACTGGCAGTGTTAATCAAGGATCTGATTTACAAAACAGTGTTCAACCAAACCAGGCTGGTTGGTTTCAAGGCCAGTGTGACGCAGAAGCATGGGAACATTGGGTAGATAATCAGCTCGCAGATTAACAAAACAGCGCAAATTAAACTCACCCTACAAGAGTGTATTGAATGTGTTAATACCGGCTGCGGAAAGACACGAGATACAGTCAATGGAACTGGGTGATAATCAGACCCCGGTTATCAGAACAGTTCAAATCAGACCTTGAAAGTCAATGTGAGTTGGATGCGCCATGAAGACACCCAAGCAGCCACAGACTAAGGTTCAAATTAGCGAGACCGTTTAGATGGATGGGCCGATATTCTGTTGACATACAATCGAGCCCAGAGCTTAAGCCGTTTCCTCGACTTCTGACTATTGACAAGCACTTACAACCGATTTTCTGAGGTTTCACCAACAGGCCATGAGGGAAGTGTTTCAAGATTCAGTAATGTTCGGATTCCGAGCTATTCAGCGAGATGAGCCATTTGTGAATGAAATAAACTTGTCTATTCTATGTCACCGGAACCGCTGGGGAGAGGCTTGAGTTTTAGAGAGCTAAGGAACAAAGGAGGGCGGGACATACAGGAAGCAGGGAGATGTGATGCCCATGGCTCGCGCTGCAGGACGCACTCATTGTACCAGCGAGCTCATTGCGTCGTGCCTGGTGGAGAGCGCGCATGTGGACCTCGAAGTCGCTTTTATCCACACCTCGGACTGCACATGCATATGATGGTTCTAACGACGGGAAAACCAGGTGATTCAAGAGTACTAGTGGTGGAAATGAGAGACAAAGAGAATAGCGGGCTGGATGGGATGAGAGAGGAAAGCAAGATGAGAAGGTGTGAAACATACAGTATGGAGATATTGGCCAAGGTACCATCGATGTTCCAGACTTGGATCGTGCACATGCAGCGACCCTGAAGGGCTGGACTCTGATCATCGTTTCGCGGTTATTTCTGGTGATTCACGGGATTGACCCTGCACCCACGGGTGGTTTCTGGCCGAAAATGGCATCCAATCAGGAGAGACGTGATATTGACAGCCACCGTGACGAGTCAACACGACGTGATGCAGTTCAACCGGGTAGGGCCTGTTGCACTAAATGTATCCGTGGGTGAGATATAAGAGATAAGCTGAGTTGGAGTCCACCGATGCACACCTCTCGATAAAGTTCCGGCACGGGCCTGACTCTTATGGTTAAGATCAACCTAAATTTTGGAGTGTCAGTTCATCAACCCTGAGAATGCAGACGTTGGCATGGCACACGCGTTTGATATTTAATGTGAATCCTTGCTTTTTATTTAGCAACCCTGAAAATTATTGATCCTGGTGTTGGTTGAATCCTTGCGCTGATAACCGCCGGGCCTCCGGCTCGTATCAGCTGCTCATCATGATCAACAATGACTGGTAAATACATGTTTCCGGTTCGAACTAGCGACATTGGTGTATCATTGAATGTAATGTAATGAAACATGCTTGAATCTGTGAGTTGTGAATACACTCACTTCTCCAATAATTGGAACCCGAGGGCCAAAGATCAAACACAATACCGAGATGAGCGAGATTCCCGGTTCGTCCGAAAGATCGTGTCATGCCGCCGATTCAGTCTCCCGTCCCTCTTTGGCCCTTCTTTGACTTTCTGCTCCTGGGCTCGTTTACCGCCATAGCTGCCCCAGAATGATTGACGACTCAACTCAACTGCTGACGACCAGGTGGCCTCGGGAGGACTCAGCCGCTCACCATTCAAGAGGTTCGGTCACGCTTGCTACTAAAGGTGCGATGTATCTCCAATGAAATCCAAGACAAATTTTTCGTCCTCACAAGGACTGGTGACTTGACCATCAACGAGACTCGGGAGCTCATGTATTATTATGTGATGCTCTGATTGGTGGACCACTCTGGACCCAACCATGAAAATTACTCCATTCTCTACAACAATTGTATTGATGTTGCACCTTCCTTAGTGGCTGATGACATCAACGACTCATATCAGCCATGGGCTGAGGTACAGTTTTCTTTTTTGCTTTCATGGTTTCATCACTAACAGCTCATCTATAGTGTGGTTACGATTCCACTAACCCCAGCCTCCGCCGGACATTCTATGATGATCTGTTACATTGGCGCTGTGTCAGTCACGACCTTCTTGGTTTTTGAACAAAAACTGACAAGAGAACAGTTGTCGGACCTAGAAAGGGGAGAAATCAAGGCTCTTGGGTCTAACCCACATGGCAAAGTTTTGTTGCACGAGAACCATAGCCTGTTGATATTGACTCAGAAAATATCTTTCTAGGCCATGGACACTATCAGTGATGACGAGGATGAGGACAAGATGGCGAATGAAATGCGGCTGCCCCCACTCTCAAACCTTCCGAAAGGCATGAGCCAGGTAGAATACTATAATACCCAGCAGAAGCTGGAGCCAGATGCACGGGCTGTGCTCATGCGAGCCATCCATCATCCACTCAACCTGAAGGAAGTCAAATATCTTGACAACCTTGTGAAACTCCTCTGTGGTCATCCCCTCCACGGTCGAGTTGCCCACCTGGTCTCAAAGGTGAAGAACACGAAGCTGAATGAAGTTGAAATGATGCAACTGCGAGCCATGGCAGGAAATGGTAAGCCCGGTGAAGGAACGGATGAGGTTGACAGGGATATCGAAATGCATGATGTTGAGCGGGCAGACGAAAAGACTGCCCTCCCTTTCCTCGAATTGGTGATCAAGACACTGGGAACACAAGCAGAGAGCTGTGGTGCTGTCCTGACAATGATCCAGGAGCACACCATGGATAGCATTGATGTATGAGTCCTTTTTGGTGCTTTCACTTGGCTGACGAGTGATGTCTCCTCCCAGATCCATCATAAGCCACTGTACCACACCAGTACCAGTGCTAGGAAAAATCCCAGCACCCCAGCAATCTATGGTGACGAGTTTGGAGATCTTGGCACCTTTCTCTGCCAGGCTCCTCCTGCCTCTCTCCAGGAATCCTCTGACTCAGTCGCCATTCACCTTGCACTGCTGTTGACAGCTCTGGAACCCACACAGGGAGTCAGCCATGTGGACCAACTCAACAAGCCAACAGATACTGTGATTGTTGGGATCATTCACATGTGCAATCCCAAAGCCAGGGCACTCCGGCTTTGGGATGCCAACATCCTACTCACAGAGCTGAATAAGAGCAAAGAATCTCTCCATGCCAGCACATGAGATGTTCTCAGGCGGGCCAGGAAAAACTCGTGCTGCCCTAAATTCCATACCTTCTGGATCAACAAAGGGCGGAGGGGTAACCATGACAACATATGTCTCGAACTCACTCTGACGGAGATCTTGAGAATTGCACCCAAGGGGTTGAAAATCGGGAGGGGAGAAGATGGTGGGGTTGACAAGATTGAGGTTTTATCAGGGTTGAAGACAACTGAGTAAAATCTTTGCCAAAGTAGCGGTTTTGCTAACAGTTGTGTTTTCTAACTCATGCCTACCTTTTCTCCCGAGATTACAAAAGTTCCCTATACGGGATTGGATCTTCGTCACACAGTAATACACAAAAATTCTGAATTAGGTCCAAATGCTGCCAAATTGTTACCCATAGGAACTTTTTCAGTACAAGCAGTACTCATGCCTGTCTTTTCTCTTGAGCTTAAAAAAGTTCCCCATATTGGGTTATCCTCACACACAAAAATTCGGAATTAATTTCAAATGCTGCCAAATTGTTGCCCATGGATCTCAATCACGGCTGGCACTTTTGCCATTGGTTTTTTCGGTGTGAGCAGTATGGATGTCTATATTTTCCCTCAAGCCTACAAAAGTTCCCCATATTGGATTATCCTCACACACAAAAATTCAGAATTAATTCCAAATACCACCAAATTGTTGCCCATGGATCTCAATCAAGGCTGGCACTTTGCCATTAGTTTTTTGGTGCGAGCAGTACACATGTCGATCTTTTCCCTCAAGCTTACAAAAGTTCCCCATATTGGCTTATCCTTGCACAAAAATCCTGAATTAATTCCAAATGCTGCCAGAATATTGCCCATGGATCTCAATCAGGGCTGGCACTTTTGGCATTGGTTTTTTCGGTGTGAGCAGTACTTATGTCTATCTTTTCCCTTGAGCTTACAAAAGTTCCCCATATTGGATTATCCTCATGTACAAAAATTCAGAATTAATTCCAAATGCTGCCAAAATGTTGCCTCTGGATCTCAATCACAGCTGGCACTTTTGCGATTGGTTTTTTCGGTGTGGGCAGTACTCATATCTATCTTTTCCCTTGAGCTTACAAAAGTTCCCCATATTGGATTATTCTCATGTACGAAAATTCAGAATTACAGCAATTGGCAGTACCTAAGGCACAGATTGAAAAAGTTGTGTTTTTGGATGATTTAGAAGAATTCCCAATACCTCAACGAGTTCTGCACTGATTCACATGAAACCTAGATAGAAATACTCAGCTAATTCATGCTGAGTTAGTGATAGAAAGAAAATTGCAAAAATGATGTATATTTACTGACATTGGTTTAATGGGCCATTTTGTGGATGAATGCAGTTTACAGGCATCTAGACACATCAAACCTGATTGCAGTGTATTGCTCATTGTCCTGATGCATTTGCAAGCATGATAGATTGAGCTTTTGAGGATTACAACTCTATTGCAAGTTTCAGGATATATCAAAGCTTTACTGGACAAAAATCCACTTCATTTGGATGTGTCTAGATGCCTGTAAACTGCATCCATCCCAAAATGGCCCATTAAACCAATGACACTGAATATACATCATTTTTTCAAATCCCTTTCTATCACTAATTCGGCATGAACTACCTGAGTATTTCTATCTAGGTTTCATGTGAATCGGTGCAGAACTCGTCGAGATATCAGGAATTCTTCAAAAACATCTCAAAACATAACTTTTCCAATCCGCGCCTTTGGTACTGCCAATTGCAGTAAGTCCAAATGCTGCCAAAATGTTGCCCCTGGATCCCAATCACGGCTGGCACTTTTACCATTGGTTTTTGTCGGGGCGAGCAGTACTCACATCTGTCTTTTCCCTCGAACCTACAAAAGTTCCCCATATTGGATTATCCTTACACACAAAAATTCTGAATTAATTCTAAATGCTGCCAAACCCAGAAAAAACCGCACTGTTGTCAACTGTTGCACTTGGTATTGGCCTGGAGATTTCTGGTGCCAGATGGGGGCATGCCCATGTGTGTGTGGATGGATAGAAAAGCCCTCCATTCTGGCCACTAGACATCCTAGGAAATAATGCATGTGCACCTTACAATGGCTTCTATTCTGTTGAGAAGTGTCAAGTGTCGTGCCTGTACAAGTCATAACAACTTTAGTGGGTCGCCTAGTCCCACTCCTGTGCTTAAATTAGTTCTAGTAATGATTTTCACCATTTCTATTCAAGATTCATGTTTGATGATCTGTCCCAAATCCAATGGTGCTGATTCCTGTAGACATTATGAGAAAATTAATTTGCATTTCAGTGCAGACTGAAATTTGGGTTTATTTGGTGTGAAATGGATCGGCAGACGGATTGATGGGCAATCAATATCTGTTCGGAGCTCATGGCCGGAGTGTGCCGCATGTTGGCCCCTTGTATCTGATCACTTGCTTGGGCCTCTAATCCACCAACTTGGCATAGCACCGCCCTGCACCGTTGAAATATCCTTCCTAGGCCACCAGGCTGCATTACTATCGAATTAATTACACCCATTGCTCACATCTGGCCATTACTATCTAATTAATCCTAACCATGACACTGTTTCCACATCCATTGTCCCAAAAATCGAACCAGGTCCAGATTCAGTCTTGATTTATCCGACAGCACCTTCACATAGAGATGGGTGCAAGGGGAAAGAGAAAGCCGCCACAAGTAACATTCAACTCACCCACCACGAAATCATCGAAATATCGTCAATTCCTTCAACCTGGACTGTACCCATATCCCCGCTGCGTATGTGGTAGATTTTTCCAATGCTTTAGACTCACTCAAAGTCGGCAATCGAACATTGACAATTGATCGGTTGATCTGAACAATTGTATGCTCATGCTCATTGGTTCGTACCTCAACTGGCGGAATTACAGGACCAGGATTCATGGGGAGGCTCGAGTGGCCATTCGGCCGCTGATTCAGAGGCTGTTGGTTTCCTGCCCAATATGACCGCTGCCATTAAATACCGACAGGCTCATTTAACTTTTATCCAGCACCAGGAATATGAAGGCCAATGCCAGGGGAAATGGTTGAGAACAGTGCAGTTCCTTCTGGCTGATTTCACATAGTATGCTGCACATGTGATTTTCCATAGGACACCCAGTGGCCAGAATGGGGGGTGTTTCTACAATATACCACCTCCTCGCGCTAGCAATACCAAGGTCAATACCAGGGTTAATGGTTGAGAACAGTGCAGTTCTTTCTGGCTAATTTCACATATTGTGGTGCACATGGATTATTTCCTAGGATGGCCAGTGGCCAGAATGGGGGCTTTTTCCATACATCCACCCACACATGGGCATGCCCCCATCTAGCACCAGAAATATCAAGGCCAATACCAGGGTCAACTGTTGAGAATAGTGCGGTTCTTTCTGGCTGATTTCACATAGTATGGTGCACATGTGTTTTGTCCTAGGACATCCAATGGCCGGAATGGGGGGCTTCTCTACCCATCCACACAAACATTGGCATGCCCCCTCCTGGCACCATAAATATTAAGGCCAATACCAGCAGCCACCGTTGAGAACAGTGCCGTTTTTTCTCACTGATGACACATATTGTGATGCACATTCATTTTTTCCTAGGACATCCAGTGGCCGGAATGGGGGGCTTTTATATACGTGCACAGACACATGGGCATGGCCCCTTTGAGCAGGAAGAATCTTGAGGCTAATACCAAGGGAAACGGTCGAGAACAGTGCAGTTCTTTTTTACTGATGTCACGTATTGTAACCCACATGCATTTTTTCTGGTTTCTTGTGTCGGATGCCTAGTGGCTGGAATGGGGGAATTTTCTATACACCCAGAAAAATACCTTGATTACCACGCTCGGTATTTGTAGGCATTCGACGCAGGCTGTCACACCGGCAGCTTGGATCTAACACTCACTGTGTCGCCCTGCCTCCGTGTCTTGCGCCTACACTGACTGACAGGACCCAGCGCTCAACGGCTCGATTGAAACGACACAGCTCACTTGGGGGACGAACCTCCTCGATCAGGTATATACCTTCCTCTTTCATCCTCCCTTTCCTCTACGTATTACATCCACGCTTCCCTCCCGTTTCATTCTGCTCTTCTTCTCCTGCCCAACCCACCTCTCTCGGTCATGCTCCCTAACAATACGCTCCCATCCCGTCCTCATCATGATACCAACTCCATATTCTAGTACCTGCGCACATTACGAGTACTTTACGTAGTAAAGTGATCGTTCTTTTCATCAATCGGATCCAGTTTTTGAGTTGGCAAAACTTTATCAGTGCGTTTCAATGAGGTAATAAAAGTGGCTGTGTTCATTAGATTTTTTGAAGTCTTTTTAAGAGCTCGATCTAATCTATTTAGTGATTATATAATTCACCGAGGCGGGGCCGGTTCGAATCTTCTCAGTCCATCATATTTTATATTTTTTTCAATACCCAATTCCACACTTTAGTTGGCCTCGACTTTGTATTAAGCTTGATATCCATACTCTCTACAAGACACGCCTACGCTTCGCTCCGGCGCAGCCACTGTTCTCCTCCTTCTCAGGTTGAATGTTGAAAGTTGTCTAGAAATATTGATATCCCAAGGTGGCTGAAATCCGTTAGGACAGTATAAATGGATACAAATACTCGATTATGTTCCTTCTTGTTTGTCGCGAATCCTGGTCGCTCCACAAGAAAGGCGGTCGAAAATTAGATTGGAATGTCAAGAAGGTTTGACGCAGGAGCAGAAGTAACACACAGCAGGGTCGGGCTCGGAATGATTCGTGAATCAGCTGACAGTAAATCATGGAATGAAATGAAAGAAGCATACTAGCAGTAAACAGCCGAAATGTGTGGTGTTGGAACAGAAAAAATGGGGGTGAGTAGCGAAACAGCAAGGAAATAGAGTGATTCACAGGCTGCCGGAGATACACGTAAGAAATAAACCGTCAAGGCGATAGACTGCGGGAACTTCAGTAAATTATGCACACACAAACCAGAAAAATGATGCACATTGATGGAGATTGTGCGCTGGCGATTAAGAACACGGCAACCTGCTCGGCGAATAGGGTCAGGGGGGCCCAACAGAAGATGAATAAGATGTGGTGAGAATATCAAACAGGCAGGATGTTGCACTGGCTGGGATTTGGGAGACTTTTGTACAGTTGTTGTGTGGAATCGTGCGGATTGGTCTGAGCTCTTGTGGAGGATTTGCTAGCAGGTTAATTGGAGCGGAGGAACCATGAGACTAACAGCGAGTGGGGGCATGAGGGGAGGTTCGCTTCCCACTTGCCATCTTGCAAAGCAAACGATCAGGCTTGAACACGATATTGCAGCGCGGAATTGACATCCAACACAGCTTGGGGCAGCGAGACTTTGGCACTGACTCTTGACGGTTTTGACTGTTTGGATCTTGTAGCAGGCTTGATCCATCCATCGACAACCAGAAGGTAGTGGTTTGAGCGAAAATGAAGGTCGCTACAAAGTGAGAGAGTGGTGGGGGGAGCAAAGTCCTAGGAGAAAAGATTTATTGATGAGGTCTTGCAGCTTAGAATTTGGGGTGGTGCTTGATCAATGGGCTCAGGAAAATGTTGCTGTGAAAAACTCGTTGCGACCAGGGCATCAGTGAGGGATGGTTGCGGCGGCGGTGATGGCGCGAAGAGGAAGAGGTATTGATGCAGGTGGCTCTTTTGAGGGGTGTAGCGCCAGCGCGGGTATGAAGATTGCAGCTGACTCGCAAGCCGAGGGAGGCCAATTTGGGCACCTCAAAAACATAGACATTTGAAGGCGCAGTCCGTAGTAGACCATGAGGGCACTGAGCAAGAGCAAAAACACGTGAATTAATCCTTATGGAGAAGAAACCCAACATACGCAACACGATGGGCACCGCCGAACGAGCAGCGCGGGTAATTTTCTTTGAGGCTGTGGACTTGCGGGACTTCTCCATCGGCGTTGAATTGCGTGTTGAATCCGACACCTCGCAGCTTCACAGCACAGAGGTCAACGGTCAAATGGGAATGGTTGCGTTGTATGGGGATGGAAGGTAAATGAAAACACTGACCACGGTGATGGATGGAAGAAGAGAGTCAACAGGATGCAGATAAGCTAAAAGGGGATAGAACAAACAAACCCCAGCGAAACCTCGTCGTTTCGAAACGGTAGATCCGTGCGGCACAGTAAGAACTTGCTGCAAGAAGCGGTGTTTGGTTGCGGATCGCAGCAGAGATGGGTCAGGTGGATGATTTTTATCTGTGCGAAGTATTTTTTCGAGGCTGCACAAATGGGGTATCGAGAAATTGGTCTACAAATTGGGACAGTAGTTGAACACGAGACAGAAAACGGTACCATGAAAGCACAGCAAAATGCAGTCTGAATGGAGTTAAACAGGGTGGATGCAGAGAGGAAGACAAAAAGACCAAGGATATATGGAGAAATAGCACAGCCGAGGAGCCATTTGCTTAAAGAACGGTTAATTAATGTCATTTGTCCTGAGAGTCAACCAATCATGTGATGAGAGGGGGAAAGGGCCTGCCCAACTGAGGGGTTGGAAATATATTGATTATGTAGACCAAGAGCAAAGGTACACATCTGTGCAAAATCAGACGCGCAACATAAGGCTGTGGCTATGACAGTCCTCCGTGCGTAAGACTTCGGAAGTTGCCGAGATCGTTGATGGCCAGCCTACTCAAGTCATCGAACTCAACCATCCATCGTATGCATCAATCTATACTCAGATTTGCATAGCCGCGACCCAGAAACAACTACTGAGGACCAAACTAGCACCGGCTCAGTGTCGATCATGACTTGGCTGAATGTTTCAGCGTTTTTGTTCAGATTGATTGGGATTATACTTTCTACATAACTTTGGGTGAGTCGCTGGTATAATGAATATATTAATATTGGTAATTCTTCCTACACACAGATGAAAAGACTTGAATGGTATACAAATTCAAATGTGCTGATTGACTATTGTACGATCTAGCTGTCAGTTTGCTCGCTCGAGTCCGTTGTTGTTTTCGCATATAGTAAGCGTGTTGAAGAAGGGGAATGTACCCAGTAGCAGGTTTGGAATAAAAGGGAGAGGGTAGGAAACTGTGTCGACTGGTAAGTAGAAAATGTGATAATAAAAGGAGTAGAGGTAAAAGGTGGTAGGATGAGTATTCTAATGATCCTAACGCGAAATCAGGGATTATACAGATCCGACGCGAAGTCAAAATCCAATAGAGCGAGCTGACACGAAGCCACACTCTAACAAAATGAGCTGACTCGAAGTCACACTCCAAGGGAATGGCCAGGAGAGGGAGATTCGACGATGAGAGATGGTGGAGTGCACCGCACACTCCGTGAGAGCGAAGCAAAACGATAGGAATGCGAGAATTCGACCAGGAATCCCTCCCACGAAGCTGGGAGGTGGTGGTTTGAAGCCCACGAGCAGGTGAGTCCATTCCACATGTCCAGACATTTTACATGACGGCGTAACGAATTCCCACCCGAGGCGTCCGTTCTCTTGGACCATCGGGGCTGCCATTATGTACAAAAGGTATGTAAGGCCCATGTCAAGGCAAAAGCCGCGCATCCGAGCGATCTACCACCCCATAACTCACGGTATGCTCCAAGAGCAATGTCTCAGTCTATGTGCAACTCGAGTGAAGGTACTGCCCGCCAACAGCCCGGTGTCCCCCGCAAGACACCCTCGAGTGCAAGACCTACGATCCGTGAGCCACAAGGTGGCGCACCGCCCGAACAAACGTCAACGAAAGGTAATAACAATGACATACAGCATGAATGGAAGGTGCCGAAACCGTTCCAATAAGAAGAACTTCGTTTGGAGCTTCTTGCGAGCTCAGAGTTGAACCTGAATAAAATGCGAAGGATTCTAAGGTATGGTTAGGACGAAATAGTGGCTGTAAATAAAGAAGTGAGGAAACCTGAGAACGACGAAAGCGAAGATAAATCCTGTCATACCCCCTGCCGGCACAGATACTGAAAAACCGAACATGCGGAGCAATTCCACACGCCGGCCCTCTGCCCCTGCCACAGTGTGCATCCTTTTAGATGCCGAGGCTTCCTCTTCGTCGCTTTGCGTGCCTGAGATGAGCTGCCATTTAGGCAGGTGGTTCATGGCAGATTCGATAGCCTTCGCTAGCGCGCTCCTACTTTGTTCTGCCTTGTATGCTTCTCTCGCAAAATGCGCCTCCTAGCCACGTATGTTTCGACGTCAGCATGGAGTGTATTAAGTAGCAGGTGAATGACCTTCGTGAATCGACCATCAAGGCACATCAAGGTCCTCAGTACCAGCATACAACTCCACTCTGGTCCAATGTCCGAATCGCCGGGTCTGTCAATTTCAACTTGAGGCGATCGCCTTTATCATATACACTCCATCCCGATGCCCCTGAAGGATTGAATCAGCAATTAGTGTTGGCTATAGCATGATTTGCAACAGCACCATAATAGGGGCTAGGCTGCGACCAGGTACCAATATAACTAATGTGGCTGTTGAGTGCAGATACAAACCACGGCTTCCAACCCTGGCGAGGAAAACTTCAAAGACATCCCTCGTGTGGGTGATGGATTACAGGCAACCGCTTCCGGAAATATACCCACTACTCTAATTACGACGGATGCGAGTATCGAGGGAGGAGTTACAATTTTGTGTCCAGTCGATGTTGACCTGACCGACTCTGACACTCCTGCGGCCGACATGGACCCCCGGGACTATTTCAACAATCCACCCGCAAGCCTACCGAGAACAGCATCCGGACGATCAAGCGGTAGGTGAAACTTTGCTTTCGGTACGGAAGCTACCATGTAAATTACAGTTGACCCAAAGATTTTTGAGTGCAGGATTTGTTGGGACACTTTGCGGAAACCTGTGATGTGAGTGTTGTTCGAACGGACTGTTCATCGCTGATGTTGAATAGGCCGTTATGCATGCATGTATTCTGCCACCAGTGCTTGTTAACGTGGTTCAGGCAAGGCGACCGCTCATGCCTGACGTGCAGAGAAGGTGTCAGCCATGTGCCTATTCGGGACAACGTGTTCGAATTGAGGTTGTACGACGCTATAGCTGACTGCGAAATTTCGAGCTCAGCCTTGGAGGCGAAAGAGGCGGAACCTTACACCTGGCCAGGCATCGTGCTCGAATCCACTGAGTGAAAAAGAGCAATGATTGTTGTGGGCTTGGCAATAGAGAGTTTATAATGATGTTGTTATGCGCTGAATCCGTTAAAATCGAAGTGGTTCCACCGATGGATTGATTGAGTTGCCTGAACAGCGTGTACTTAACCGGGAGCAGACACAAATCAGAACAACTGGCCGGCTGTATGGCCGCCCATCAATGATCTCGGTAACTTCCGAAGTCTTGCGCACGGAGGACTGTCACAGCCACAGCCTTATGTTTTGTGTCTGATTTCACACGGATGTGTACCTTTTCTCTTGGTCTACATGATCAATATAATTCCACCCCCTCGATGGGGCAGGCGCTTCCCCCCTTTCATCATATAATTGATGGAATATCAAAAGAAAAAAAAATTCAAGGTCCCGAATCCATATGGACCTAAATGTTGTAAGCCACGTCCAGGATTATTGGCTTCCACTGGGTTACAAGTGACTGTGGTCCGTTATATTCAGTTTGACATTTTTGCGACAGATGCTCTGTTCTCCCTCACTCTCCCCTTTCTCGCAACAGCTGTTCATGCAATTAATTCCCCACGAATTTTAGATCCCCGTTGCCTAAGCTCGGGGGACCCAGAAATCCTCGTTTCATTTATGGGAATGTCAAGGAGGTGGGGGTGGGCTTCTGCTCTCCTGATACCTTCACATTTTTTGGGTGGCTCCCATGGTTACATGAACGTGGCGAGACAAGTCGGGATTGAGCGCATTACCCCATCGCTGGTTATATAACAGACAAGAAGTATGAATCATGACATGACAATTTAAATAGGTATATCCAGAACAGCTTTAAATGTAGCAAAGGTTACTGAACCGCCAAGGGTAATATCATTGAAAAAAGGGGGGAGAGGTCTCTCCGTTGCTACCGCCATCCTGACATCGTTGACGTACTCCGCACGACTAGCAGTCCCTTCCCTAAACAGAGCCCTGAGACCAGCTATCCATGGACAAAATTGCTGGAAATGGTGCCTGAAAGGAGGGAAGCCATTGGTCATGGCAGCTTGCTTCTCGCTGCTCAACGTCTTTATCGCGAGTTTTTCCCAGTGAGCAAGGGGAGAATCTTCGATTTCGCAGGTGAGGAACACGAAAATGTATAATAGCGATTTGAGGTCGTGCCGATAGAGATGCAAAGGATGCTCCGGGAAAAGCAGGTCTATCGCCATATATGGCTTTGTACCTGTATGCCGATTGGAGGTCGAGTATCGTAACTGATCCAAACGCACGGCGAGGTCGAAGTCATTTAAGACCCCCGCAGACTCTGCCATCGATAATTCGGAACATGAGATTCCCAATACTGATATCTCGGTGCATGGTTTGGGCCTTCTCAAAGAGCCAATGATAGCCTGCATAGATGTGGATAAGATCATGGGTGACGAAGAGGCGTGCAAAAGGAGCATACATTCAAAAATTCCCCTGAATACTTGCGCCAGCTGAGCTGTGTCCTTTAGCTTCGTGATAGGCGTGAGTTCCTCCTGAACCATTAGCCGGAGAACGTTGTCTTCGCCTGTTTTATCCGAAAATTTTCCAAAGAAAAGTTCCTGAAATTCCGATGTGGGCTCGTCGGATTGTTGATAGTGGTATATGGCGGGTAGATGCTGAAGCATCTCCGGGCAGTCTTCTTCTGCGTGCTGCCGTGCCTTCTTCACAATGTCGGCTTCGAGAGTGCGCGATGATGGTGGCACCCAACTCGCTTTCACGACTACGGTCTGGCTTTCTAGATGTGAGAGGTGAGGGGGAGAGCTTGCCACTCTCGCCCGCAAAACAACCGTACTGCCAGTGTGTCCACGAGTCCGAAAGAGCTCGTCCCCCAGCACAAGCTTCCAGCCGTTGTCCAAATTGAGGACATGCTTGTCCATCTCAAAGTCTCGGTGATTTTCCCTGGTGGGTAACGCAACAGTTGTCAAGCGTGATGTGGCTAGCGTTGGCCCTCGGTTTCTGTCGTTCCCGACGCAAAAGGAATGCGATCAGAGTCAAACGAGTGGCGCGCCTCTGAAACGCCGTGTTTCGGATTGACTGTGAACGGTCGTAGAACAGTCGTTTGAGTGATTGCGTGAACTCACCGTGACCTTGGGATTGCAAAGGTCACTGAGCCGGCGAGTGGTGGTGGATGTTAAGATTTTTTTTCGTCCATTTCCCCTTTGGGCTGGTTGGCAAGGACCCGGCCAACATGCAAATCACGTTAAATTGATGGGTGGTTCTCAAGTGAAGAACAGACTAAATTTATCGGATCTATGAGTCATGAAGTAATTGGTATTGTAGCTATGTAGTCCATGCCGTCTGAGAGCTATAGCCAGTTTTGAAACAAGAAGACAGTGAAATATAACATGGATAGGAAATATGGGAGGTTAATTGGATATGGAGGTAGAATTGGGAATTGAGCATCGACACGGGTTGTGTTTCCAACACTGTCAGCGTGTGAGCTCGGCCTTGGCAAATGCTATGGCATCAACTCCTATGAACCCATGTCCCTGGCCCGTGCCCCCAGTTGAAGGTCTCCCGGGAGGGAGCTCCCCAGATAGCAACCTCCACGCTGTGCTCTGAGGACTCTCTCCCCGTGGAGTCTGCAGCTTTCAGCTGCTCATTAGCACGGCGCAGACTGGCCACCTCGAGCCGCAGGGCTGCAAGGTCCCTGTCGTGGCGGGCTAGTGTTGTGTTTATGGTCTCGATCTGCGTGCGAGTCTCGGCAGCACTGCTCTGAGTGTTACTAATCTCACTGCGCCGGTCGCCAAGATCACTCTCAATCTCGGTCCGCCACTTCGCAATGCGCACAAGTGCAGATGCCACGGTAGGGCACTTCAACTGCTTGGCATCCTCGCCCATGCTCGCAGCCCATTGGGTGTGGGTGAGAGGCCGTGTCCTCTTCTTCCCGCCTGCAGCAGCTCCCGTGTTTGCTCCCGTCGCAGCGTCGATGTTGGCAGCATGGAGGATGTTGTTGTACAGCGTGGCACTCTGACCGACAATGGAGCGATCGCTGCTAGGGCGGGGAAGGGGCGTAAGGCTGATCGAGGCCCTCGCAGAGTGAGCGTCTTCGTAATTCCCATCGTCTCGGTCGGTAGTGACCAAGTCGCCATTGAGGTCACCGTGTGCTTGCTCGTCATCGTTGCCAACGCCGTAGTCGAGGGGCTTCTCCGCGTCTTGGTTCATTCCGAGCGAGACACCGCGGTGGTCACGGTCTCGGGTGCTCTCAGTGGGGATTGGCCGGCGTGACATGCGGCGAGGGAGTGTGGGATTCCGGGGCAACTTAGAGCTCAGTGGAAGACTAGTAGAGAGAGGCTTTGGTTTCGGTGGCGTGTCCAAGTCCTGTACAGCTTCGGCCAGTCTAGGGCGCCAGTCTGGTACCCGATGCGACAGGCGCGGCCTCCCCAATTTGCGTACAATTTGGGCGGGACTTGGGAGCAACTCCGGGGTGCACTGCGACAGCCGCGGCCTGCCTAATTCGCATAAAACTTGGGAGGGACTTGGGAGCGAATCTGGGGAATGCTTCAAGTCCATGGCTGGACTTGATGAGTTCCAACTCGGGTTTTGAGGCTGTGGAACGTACCTTTGTTTTCACCCTTCCCCAAGTTCAGATAATCATCGGTGTGAAACTCGTAGAGATGGTCAGCAATGTCCTGCACTTTGCATGAGAGCTCGGTATTGCAATCATCAACAGGGCATGGGAGCCTGAGGCAAGGATGAAGAAATGACATTGGTCAATCACCGACATGCACGAGAAATGAATGGGATTGTGCATACTTACGGCAAAGTGGTCTTCAATTTGTGTGGGTGGTTCACGCCGCCCATCACTACCCTTTACCGCTGTGAATCTGACTCGCACCAGGGACTCCAGCATCCTGTCCTGTTTCAATCCCCGAGGAATTTTACTCTGGGTCGCGACGATGTGTACTATTGATGTGCGTCGTCTCTACACTCGTGCATCTTCCAACTTCTCTCCTTCCACTTCCCCATCCCATGTCGGCCAAATGCTTTCTCGTCGTTTACTAACCTTTTGTCCGATTTTGCAGATCTGCACCAAAGCTGGTGCTGGAATGGATCCACGGGAGAGCGAGCCGATGTGCGTAGCTCGTCCCTCATCTCTTTTCTCTTCTTCTTCGTCTACGCTTTACGTGGTCTACGCTTTACGTGGCGTTGCTGATAGAGCCGAACACCCTCGCCTCTTTTTATGCGGCTTTATTACATGTTGCATCCGGGCCTTCAGTTCTCTGTGCACGCAACACGGTTCTTTCACGCATACTCCCCGTCTCTTCCTTCCTTGACCTCCCCATGTTTTATTGCAAGTTTGTGTGGAGACCTTGCGGCAACCGATGTTTACTCGTTCCTCTGACACAGTACGCTCTGTGGGCGGCGTGATCACGAAGTGTGGCCCAGAAGAATGTTACGTCCTCATTCCAGTGAATGTAGAGCACTTCCAACCCTCCACATTGCGGTGTTCCGGATGTCTCGACGAGCTCATATCCGCGATGGATAATACATTCACCCTAATGTTACGATGTTGTACAATATATAGTCAGAATGCATTTTTTTTCACTGCTCCCACAATATTTCCTGAATGTTCTCTCTGTCTGCATAACCTATTGGCAAATGGTAAGTAGCTATCCAGAAGCATATGTTGCCTGACGGAATCGAACGTGTGACCTCGCACTTTCCTAAAAATTCATCCCCGAACCAACCGCGCTTCGTACCTTGCAGGGTGGGTACTTGTTCAAACACATTAAATTTTTGGGAGGAAAAGCTTACATGCAATATGAAGAGGATGATGTCGCCAGAATTATGATTTTCTTCTCATTGAGACAATATTGGCTCGGATGTAATCTTTTGATCAAAAATTGTTCAACTCCCCGCAATCTCTTCAATAAGGAACCAAAGTCAAACCTAAAACAACACAGGACATCACATTGGATGTCTCCTTCAGGGTATACAAGACATGCCTTCGCTTCGCTCCGGCATAAGTGTAAGGTGTGACATGTTGAGATTCCACTAGCTGATATTTGAAAAATCACTGAATGTCCAAGGATAAATGGTGTACAGATAGTGTATGCACATCGACTCAGAACCGTGAAAGCATTTTCTGGCAAGAATGATCCATTCACTCGCGGTAGATATTCCATACAGCACATCCGATGGGTGAAGCTACAGTCTCAGCCGCAAATATTCCCTTTTCACCTTCGCATCAACCGCAATTGCATTACCCACTGCAAGGAATATTGAGTGAATGCGGCGTGGATGAAAGAGATGTACGCACTCCATAAATAACAGCGGTCGGAAGATAACGGAGTGAGGACCATGGAAAGCGTCGAAAGCTCAAACCGTGACAAACCAGGCCGCAGGCGATGAGATATGATCCACGACACCATTAACCCGATATGTTATGTAGTATTGACCGAATATGGAATCCACTTAACGCTCACTTCGCTCACGGGGTTTCAAAGACTCGGATATATTGCGGGGTGTTGCCAACTGACGTGGATGGAGCACATCGAGGCTATGAAAAATGGGTTAGCATCGATGCGGTACCGTCAGTGTGAAACATATACGTATCCCAAGACGCATCTGTTACAGCAACTTAGAGCGGCCGAGCTTAGAGCGGCCGAGGTATGGAATGAGATAGGTGGAGCGGATTGCATAGAACTTCGGCGACAGAGTGGATACCTGCATCTGCATGGCAATCACAACATGCCAGGACTGAGCTCAATGTCTAACAGGATAAAAGAGTTCATCAAAACCCGTCTCGATGCGTCAGTTGGTTCTCCTAACGTAACCAAGATAATCGAGTGATGGGACCATTGCGTTCGGCGTGGATGCGGGACTTGATGGATGTGGAACGACTGTGTACTCACAGGGTCAAAAAAATCCAACGTTGATCAAGAACTCACCCCCGCGAGCCGTTTCTTACACGGGACCTCAAAAAATCGATCCAACAACATGTTGCTTTGGGAAGCACTGAGCACGTATGGGCACTAGTCAGAGGTGCGACTAAATTTAGGACAGCATACGTACCGGGAGTGCGCGAAAACCGGATTGAAGATTCCTTGGCGACGTACAGTGAGATGGTGCAAGAGGGGATGCGTAATTGTTACCTGGTGGAAGGAGGATAGCTTTTTAAGTATCCGAAAGAGTAAGTCTACAGATAATACGCACCGTTTCCACGGGGACCATCCAACTGCCACTGGAGAAAATGAGGATGGAAGTATAGAAAGGTTGACGAAATTAAATGGGGAGTTGGCGAACACGGGAAATAAAAGACAAATATTGAGTTATACCTCGCAAGATACCGTCTTCGTTGTTCAGAATGGAGGTAAACAGGTGCGACCTGCGGCTTGAACACCCTAATGTTGAATAATCACGACGCCTTGCACGTCGCGATGGGCCGTTACTCTGAAGGCCGAGACGTTTTGCTGTCCAGCTCTGTCTTGAGATGTATTCCAAATGTTGGATGCGAGTGGAACCTTGACACGCGGTTGTGTGGCTTTGCAATCTTACTATTGACAGTCAGCGCATTCACGGAGCTATTGACGCGAAGACAGCCGCTCGGCCTGCCGGAGAAGAGTGGAGCGATGCCGAGTTTTGAGCGGAGTGAGACTGAGCACAGTGGAAGCATTGACTTGTTTCTTGCACTATCTTCTTCAGGCGTTGACTCCTTCGAGGACGGCTATCAAGCTTGTATTGAGCGCCTTATTGAGGCAGAGAGGACGGCGAGAAGGCTTGATGCTTCCAAAGGATTTGGGGTGGCTTGATTTGTCTGAGGACCGCCGTTCAGCACCGTGTGGATGGGAGAGGACAGCGTCGAGATGGGCGGAGGATGATGGGAGGAAGGAAAGCGCAGCCAGGATTGACGGGTGTTCCTTTTGAGCGGGCCTTGAGCGCGAGATAGTTGACCGCATGTTCGCTCGGAATGAGCGGCACGTAGAGTTTGGAGCTAAATGATGATCGCCGTCGTTGTCTGAGAATACACGTGAGAAGAGCCAAATTTATGTGGGCTCAGAGCTAAGGACGGATGAGAAAGAAACGGCGAATTGAGGTGATGCCAAACATGAGGATAGTGATTCAAAGGATCTGCTTAAGAAAAACGGAAGGGCAGAATAAAAGATAAAAGATGAATCTGATACCAATCTGAGAAGTTCGGGAATTCGCGAGCGCCCAGTGGCGTGCGAAGAATAAACATGTACATCGTGATACGAGGCATCTGCTTAATATACGAGGTATGTTTGAATTTTGCCAGTTATCCTTGTGCTGGCTTTCTTGGAGGTGGTACATCCGACAGCTGAGATTTGGATATAGTCTTTCTATGTATGTTTTTGAGCCATTCGGAAGTCTAGCCTAAAGGAGACGTCAAATCTGATATCCTGCATAGATTTAGGTTTGAATTTGGTTCCATATTGAAGAAGTTACAGGGAGTTGAACAATTTTGATCGAAAGATTACTTCCAAGCCAATTGTGTCTCAATGGAGAAGAAGATCATAATTCTGGCGACATCATCCTCTTCATATTGCATGTAAGCTTTCCCTTCCAAAAATTTAATGTATTTGAACAAGTGCCCATTGTGAGGAGGTGTTGAACAGAAACTGAGGCCCCAGTGCCAAATGGAGAAATGAAATGCATTTTCGTGTTTTCCTTTACATCACTAATTGCGCACGAATTATTCTGAAAGAATGGTATATGTTTCAACGTAATATGGCCAAAACTCAGGGAGATATGGGGGAATTGGTCAGCGCAACGAAAAAGTTCCCAAAACGGAAATTCTTCGTTCACGCCTTCAGTTCCGACATTAGCTGTAAATCCGACTATCCAATACTCATTTCTCAGGCACTGACGGGAAATTATGAAGGGACAGAATTCTAGATACGACGAGGCTGAACACGGGTTCCCTTTGTAATTTTCCCAAATGAATTGAATGAACCCAGAGTGAGAGAAAAGGAAAACATTTCAAACTCCGCCTCCGCCCTTTCACACAGCCCGAGAAGTACCGGTCTGCCTACGGCAACAAGCTTGCCTTAGAATGCGGTAGGCAGGCTGGTTACGAGTCTAGTGTTTTCTGGGATGGCGCGTGGCAGCAGCAGACTGAGTTCTGCAAATCCCGCAAGTCGTTCTTGTCATCACCGCTATCCTGGCTTGGTCTCGAGGGTGAAGTGCAGTCGGCTGCTAACGAAGTCAGCATTGCACAAGGTCAACTGCTTCTGTTCTTCCTCACCGCCCACGTCGTTGCAGAAATCGCCCACCGCATCGCTGCCGTCCGACGACTGGATTGAGAGTTCTTCGCGTACTCGGTCCTGCGCACTTGGCAGGGCGTATTGATTCCGTGCATCTTTGGGCTGTACATGGGGACCGACCAAATGACCAAGGTGCTCCTCATGAGTGACGCCGGCGAAGCATTGCGGGATTTCAATGACCTCGAGCCGGCCGACAAGTGAGTTTCGTTCATTGTGTTTCGCACCTATCTGACTTTGGATCCAGGTGTATACTGTTTTGTTCGCCTCGTCCGCCTGCACCAAAGTGGTGTCATGTGCAATGATATTGAGCCCAGGAACGTCACGCAGTCAGAGACTTCGGGCCCCCTCATCATCGAATTTGATGGGGCATCCTTCAACCATGTGTGCACGGAGGCATCTTGCAAGGAACTCCGCCCAGGTCCCACAGGTTCTGCGGCTGGATGCAGGTAAGTAACGTCTGGCACATATTCCATACCGCACTAATCTCATCTGATAGCGGCTGAGCTCACAGTGCTCGACCAAGTCGCCGGAACGCACCCGACATATTTTAATTTACTGCGGCTATTGTTGCAATCTGGTCCGTATATTACCTTTTGCATATGTAATATAGCCAATCTAGCTCACCATACTTCAGCTGGTATCAAGAACAATATTCCATTACACACTGGCTTGAACTGAGGTTGGAGGAATGCGTGAACGAGATGTGGAGCTGGCACATATCGTCGCGCGCTACAGATCCGCACGTCTGTGATACGGTGGTCTTTGATACCGATCGAATGAAAAATCAGCGACCATCGGTACGGGAGATCAAAGAGGCTTCATGACGAGGGTAATATCAATTATAACCGGAAAACACAAGCTCTAGGGAATCATTCAACGCAGGCTCATCGTGTACTATTCACGAATATCTCCACGAAAACCTTCCGAAGATGTGGATGAAGTGTTCTGCACGATACAATTCCATCTGCCGTTGCCAGTTCTGATGAGGTGCCGCTTCATCCGCGTCATCCAGGCTCCTTCCAAGCAACTCCTAACCATGTGCGAGGCCGAGGGATTCCTCGTTGTGGCGTCACGGGCCGATAATATCCTGGTGTGGCGGCCACTGATCGGTGCTGAGCAATGCATTTCTTTGAATACAACGTCAACAGCGAGCCACTCCTTGGGTCCACGGTTCTGGTGGGAGTATCACTGAACATCGCGAGCACGCTTCATGCGCTGCTCGCAGTGCTCTCGGTGCCGCTCAAAGGTCCCAACACTTAGACAGATGTATCCCAACAGAAATACCGAGGTCAACACCAGGGGCACTGATTGAGAACAGTGCGGTTCTTGTTAATTTTACATATTGTGTGGCTCGTGCACAGAGATCTGGATCTCTCAGTCTGTGTATGTTCACTTTCTGCTGTAACTCTACCCCGATGTTATAATGTGTGTGGATATTAATAACCAGATCAAATTTGTGGTCATTGTAGGTTGGGAGAGAATGGTTTCACCGTCGATCACATCCTATGCAGTTGCCCATCCGTTCTATACACCATAATGGTGGCTGTTGCATGACATAGCCGCCGGGGGCTGTGGCACAGCACAGCCACGTTCTTCGGTACACATATTGGCGACAGTATAGGTCGACCTTCGACCCCATATGCAAGCCATGGAAATCCCAGTCCCTCCTAGCTGTGTGCGCACGGAGAATGCGCTCAAAACTGGCAGCGCATCCATGCTCCGCTATTCTACGTATTGACTGCGATAGGTACGAAACCACGTTAACTTCCCCATGCTTCGAAAAGTAAGAGACGCACACGAAGCGACAGAAAAAAAGGTATTTAAAGGCTCAAGGTCCTCCGCCTCTTTCTTAAGGTCTTCTTCCAAAAGTCCAGGTCTTTGCAACTCCAGCCCATCTCAACTAGTCTTATCGAACATGCCTGGTATTGCTCTTAACATCGTATGCCTCGGGCTGTTGGTGCGTACATTTTATTCCCATAGTGCCTTTTTTCGCGCATTTCAAGCACCTCCCATAAGAAATGAAATACACTCGTGGAGCATGGCTGCTCACTCCAACACGATTCGCGGAAGACACCGTAAAGTCTCAGGAGAACCGGTGGTTCAACTCCATCTGAGGACATATTGGTTGTTGCATATTATTTTTTGCCTCAAGATGAATTACGTTGATCAAAAATCAGACGAAGACGCGTCCATTGGATTCCAGGGTTCGCCGGTTGATCCAGCGGGAGCCACCGTACTGGGGTTCTATCCACCAGAAAACATATGTATGGATCCTCGCCATTTTTGTTCCAATATCGGCAGCTAAATGAACACACGGTGAATACGCCAACAGCGGGTCCAGATATTGGAGATAATTGCATTATGCTCGCTCACCATTTCCATGCGCTTGACGTTAGACGTCGGTACAGCCGTGACAGACCCAAAATGGAGTTAGTTCGCGCAGCTATGACATCTACAATAAGGAAAGAAAGATCCTCATGGAGGATGACAGCTCCCTCCCACAATTTGACGTGGCGCCAACCCGAATGCACGGGAGAGACGGTGGTCCGATTCCACACCCGGACAATCCACCGTTTGGTGTCAGTATCACGCCTGCCCATGAGTTGCTCCGGTAATGCACCGTCGCGCAGTCAGAAGATTCAGGAAACGAAAACAAACTCACGCTCAATGATTGACTGGGCCGGAGAAGATGGTGTGTCGAGCAGCACAAGCAGCAAGTAAATCTTGCCAAATTATTCATTGTCAAGTCACCGTGGAATCGGACCAACTCGAATTTAATGCCTTACTCACCGCCTTACGTTCACCCTGCCTGCCTACGGGAGATCCTCTCCGTCAATGGGAAAAGCGTATATCACTATCACTATCACTATCACTATCACTATCAACGACCCATTCCAAGTCCTCGTCGAGCAAGGCAGCTCACTCGCTCCCACGAATGTCCCTGGGTTGATAATATGGGAGAGGCGGCGGTTCGACTCACCCGAAGGACATAATAGTCCCGTGAGAGCTCCGTTCTTGCCATTTCTTTCTCGCTGCGCGAGCTTCCGGGAAGTAGAAAATAGACACTTTGCTGCAGAAGAATTAGAAAAATTCGAATTTGATACACAAATGACCCACCTTTTTCGATGAGTACACGGAGAAAGCGCCGTGAGTTTGGGATGAGGAAGGGTAGGTCCTTATGGAGAATGTATTTACACTCCAAAATGATTTAATGAAAAAAGTCACCTACATCAATTTGGGAGAGAAGGTGGTTCGACCCAACCCTCAGGACGTGCTGAAGTTCCCCAAAGGTTTGGTTGATTTCTCGGCGAGCACCCTGATCCGGAGTAAAGTAAATCATGATTAAAGAAAGAGACGCCTTGAACGGGACTGCTGGGGTACCCAAAGCAGCCCAAGGCTAGAAGAAAATAGGTACCAAATGTCTCGGCACGAAGTGCTTGCAGAGCCTCCATGAACGCGCTCAACGAATTGAAGACCATGAGATTTTTAAGGATTATTGCGCATCAATGGAGGGTGAGGTTAAGAAGCGCGGTATTCTAGATACAGCGCCGTCTTTTGCAGCTGCGACAGGGCGGACAAGACAGAGTGAAGTCGCGACGTTAACAAAAACTGGATGTAGAATGTCAATGCCATGCACGTGCAACACGCTTGCCATGCTCGGCGTCCTCGACGCCGAGTTTGAGCCAGACGAAGTCGGGTTGCATTAGCGTGGGATCCAGAGCCGAAGATTGACGTGAACGGAGCACAGAAAAGCAGATGGCGATGGAGTAAATTCGAGTGACTAGTCGACTTGGACGTGCAATGCAGGCAGTGGGACTGTTGTTGGTGGTCGGTGGGAAGCGTGAGAGATACGTCGCTGCGTGATGTCGGATCACCGGGCCGATTTGCCAAGTCGTACTTTTCTTGCCCACGTCACGCATGTAAGTACTAAGGGTCCGGTCTCGGTCTCGGTCCATCAGGAAAACCAGAAGTGGCTTGACAGTGCGGCATAGCACTCCATAGGAGTATATACAAGATTAGTGTGAGTGAGACTTGTTGAGTCGCACTGATGGCGTTTGAGTCGCATTTTTGTCCATCAGAAAGTGCGACTGGTTAACCGAGTGCGACTGGTTAGCCGACAGCTTTGATGGGAAGGAGATCGGCACACGCTGTGCCGACGTTTCGGCTACCTTCTTTGGCAGTCCCCGGAAAATCAGGGGGCTGCCAAATAAGTTCCAGCAGCCCCCAGACCTCGATAAGATTACCGGGCATCAGTATTTAGACGACGCAGGGATGTGATAGTGTTTATGTAAGCCTGTCTGCCAAGTCGTCTAAAGAAAATTCAAGGCTACGATGGCACAAAGTATTAGGAAGCCAAGGGCTTCATTTTTATGTATAGAACAGATTCCCATATTCAGATTTCACTCACTTAGCAGCCTACCAGATATTTGGAATGAACTTTCCACCATCAACCACACACCAGCCAACAAAGGTCACGGAATATTAAATTCAATACTACAATGGCACGAAGTATTAGGCAGCCAAGGGCTTCTTTTGCATGGATAGAACGGATCTCTGTCCTCAGATTTCACTCATTTAACAGCCCGCTAGTAAATTGGAACGAACTTTCCACCGCCATGAACCATACACCAGCCAACAAAGGTCGCGGAATACTCGCTGTAGGCAAAAGTGATGGCCTATGGTGGTTCTCATTATTCTGGCCACCGAATCACTCCAAACAACTTATGAAGCGAAAATATGAGTGAATAGAAGACATTTGGATATGGTACTCGATATCCATAAAAGGAAATTCTGAAGATATAAGGCATTTTTTGCCAGAATTTGAAATGTGCTTTTTTTAGAAGGTGCATGGGAAAGATTGAGTTACATAGTCAAAAAGTGCTTGTTGAGTAGTTTAGAATGCCATTTTGAATTAAATCAATACCTAGTGATTTGAGATCACAATCGCAGCCAGAAGATGGCCATTTTCAGCAAAATTGGGCCAAAATCAGTAAAAATCGACAAAAATGGCCATTTTCTGATCGCAATTGTGAGCTCAAATCACTAGGTATTGATATGATTCAAAGTGGTATTCTACACTAATCAATGAGCACTTTTTGATTATGCAACTCAATCTGTCCCACAGACCTTCTAAAAAAAGCGCATTTCAAATTCTGGCAGAAAATGCCTTATATCTTCAGAATTTCCTTTTATGGAAATCAGGTAACACATCCAAATGTCTTCTATTCACTCATATTTTCGCTTCATAAGTTGTTTGGGGTGGTTCGGTGCCCAGATTAGCGAGAAACACCATAGGCCATCACTTTTGCCTACAGCGAGTAGTGTCGCTGATGCCGAATTGGGGCCGAGATAGGGATCAATATCAAGATCATTGGCGATGAGCGGGCATTGATTGCGTATAAGTGCATCAGTCGCACTGCTGATGCATTCGCCATCAGTCGCACCCTGTAGTGGGGTCGAGTCCCATTAATGGGAGTAAGTCGCACTTTCTAAGTGATGGAGTGGGACTGGACGAGTCCCACTCCCACTAAAATCGTTGTTACTCACTCCATAGCACTCCATAGCAAAATGTGGCTGTGATGTACCTATGGCCCAACTATGGAGCACTATACAGTGCTGCCTAGTGCTGCATAGGCTCGCATAGGCCCCATAGGTACATCTCGGCTACGGTTTTCCAGATGTCCCGAAGTCTGCTGTGCCGCAGATCCGCAGTGAGCGGCGCAGCGGCACTGGCAGCGGCATAGTTACTTGCCGCAGCCGTAGTTCATCCGTAGTCTGTTATATTACCAACTCAATTCCTTAGTCTAAGTAAAACTCCCACCGGCTTGGATCAACGTGTTCTGCGACTTCTCAACCAAGAACTCCGCAGCCTCACACACGCATCTCCATTGACTCTCAGTCATTTGCGGCTGGCTGGCGCTTTTAGGACGGTGTGTTGCTCAGGATCACTCAGACGACCGACTCGATTCGCGAATGCTCTGCTTTCGATTATTCTGATTAGTTTCCGGAACGACGCTTAACGTCTGCCCCCTCTCCGTGCCATCGTCCTCATCGCGTCACTCTCCGAGCACTCGATTTTCGAGACAGTACTTTGTTCTTATCAAGGCAGTCCCTGTTAAACCGCTCTATACCACCATTAGACGCCCACGTGCCAAACATAAGTAACCGTGATGACATGATTGACCGCAACGCAGCCTTGCGGCAAACCTTGTTTTTGGCCAGCGATGCCACCTCCGACAAGGATCTCCATGCTCCCCTCTCCCTCCCTGTCAGAGACAGAGTCTCAAGCACGGACAGAGAACTCAGGCCGCCTCCCCGCCGCCGGTGCCCAATCGAGCTTATTACCCGACAGCACCGCCCCAGGCATAGCACTATCGTGTGGGGCGGAGCACGAGGCCAATCCTGCCACGGACGACTGGTGGGACGCACGGCGGCCTGCCGTTGTGCCCTTCCTCCCTTGGCCATCAGAACAGCCGCAAGACTGCACGGCGCCACAGCTAGTGTTTTGCACGGCCCGGCCTGAAGCCCTGAAGCCCGCCAAGCCGGGCCCCCACAAGCCCGAGCCGAGCCGGGCCCTAGACCGGGCTTCATCGGGCCCAGGGCTCGGGCTTGAAATTTTTCAAGCCCTGCCAGGCCCCTAAGCCCGGGCTTGGCCGGCCAAATATTGCCGCGTCAACTGATGTCAATGTGTATTGATCCAAGTCTCTCAAGTACCTCAAAAATTTAACAGTGCTGTGATTTCCCTTGCTCCTGTACAGTTTGGGATCTCGGCACCACTTCGCTGTCCGGTATAAAAGTCAGAAACATTATGACTTCACGTAATTTTTATTGATGGCAAAATGTATCGAGTTGTTAATCATGTCTTCGGTAAGTCTGACATCGCTTGTACGCACCCCCCGGAACACAGTGATTAGGTATGTATTTGAGTTCTTTTCACTCACTTATTATTATTTGCCAGGAGTTGATTGTATAGTTTGAAGGAGCACCCCAAGTCTCTGCTATTCATTTATATGCTACCGGAGTATGTATCTGCCGAGTATTCTGGTGTCTTGTATTCACCACAGGTCGTGCTCCTGGAGTTGCGTAGTAGATTTGCTGTGGATAATTACAAGACTACGAGTCGGATGAATATGGGTCGGATGTAGATTAGTCTCCTATAAACAGACACTATAACATTATCAACTCGTACCTCGTTTGTTATAGTCTGTCACTAACCTTGATCGAATGATCGGTGGCCTCGTTATTACAAATCACAGAGTTTTTCCGATGTTCCCAAAGCTTTGGTGATGCGTATTTCGATCTTTTGACCCAAAATTTACGTTCAAGAACATGAAGCGAGGACATTGTCTCGCCATTGGTTGGACGGAAGGTCGAAGAAGCGCAATGCCGAATCTTGATGGTCCGGCACACGGAAAATACCGAGATACCAGCTTGAAGGAAAGCGGACCAATGTAGTGATTCTGAAGGCACAGTTCATCTAGAAATGGGATTTTGAGAGACTTTTTCTCTCAAAGTTTGTGGCTAGAGCTGCCGGCAAAGTGAGTAGTTGAGGGAAGTAATTCAAACTCCGATGATTATATAATAACGACGCCACGCATACATGATCGCGCGGTATAGGTGTCCTTTTTGGACAAAAAGGTGGTTCCTGTTGCTGAACTCAACATTCTGGTTTTGGCCAGTGATCATCATGTTCATTGGCGAAATCCAGAATCAGTTGCCATCAAATCCAAAACCAGATTTCTAAATCCAAAATCTGAAGTCACACGATTGTCACAGTCACAAATCTGGTTCTGGTTCGGAAAATCCCGATTTGGTCTAGCAGAATCTCGTTTTGGAAGGGCGGCATCTCGGTTTGGTTTTCTGGCATCTTGTTTTGGTTTGCGCAATTCTATATCTGACTTTCAGATTTAAAACCAGATGTCTACGCTTCTTGCTTCAACTGGAGCAGTGATCATTGTACTAGTGAGTGTATCGTCAGAATGGTCCCATCAATTACCTGACCTCTCTCTCCCCTTTTCCTGGCGCACTATGGCAGATGATGGGCCGGTGTTCATCCCTCTTCCCCTTGAGACCATACAAATCGCCTTTATGCAACTCGGAGACCGTGTGAATGCCGCTCTGCACACTCAAATTGGAGACCGCCTCCACCGGTATACACAGAGATGGTGGACAAGACAACTGGGGAAGTTGAACATGTATATGATTCCTCCACATCTGGCCCAGTCTCTGACATCTCGGATGCTGAGCTGGACCAGCTAATGCACCACATCCTTGAAATCTTTCCCAACTTTGGCCGCCGCATGATCGCTGGGCACATTCGCCAACTCGGGCTTCGGATCCTTGTTTCAGACCTTCAGCAGTCGTACGAAAGGGTGCATGGGCCACCTGTAGCTTACTCTAATACTGCAACCGGTCGCCATCCGTATCGTGTCGCAGGACCCAACTCGCTTGCGCACCATGATGGTCAGCATGGTGAGTCATTAAGGTCGTTTCAGTCTCCGCCCACGCTGATTGGGGAATGCAGGCTTGAGACAATGGCATATCATTATTCACGCCTTCATTGACGGCTACTCCCGCTTTGTGACCGGTATTCGTACCAACAACAATAATCGAGCAGCCACCGTTCTGGCGCTCTTCCTCGAAGATGTTCTCGTCCACGGCGTACTGCGCCAGGTCCGCGGAGATCATGGTACTGAGAACGTCAGGGTCGCTGAGTGGATGGAAGAGGGGTACGGCATTGACGATGGAGCCTACATTTGGGGTCGGTGAGTGCTCTTTTTCTTTATTTGCTTCTACCATTGTTCACAAGTCACTTGCGATCCAACCAACGTATCAGGATGGCGCCAAACATCCATATTGAGCGTCTCATAGTCTTAAGCAGAGCGAATGTTCTGCGGCATTGCCTGAAGTTGAAGTGTATCTGATATATTTTGCAGGAGTGTACATAATATTCGCATCGAGCATCTCTGGTGCGATGTGACCCGCGGCTTTGGCCGCAAATGGAGCAACTTCTTCCTCAGTTTGGAGTACAGCTGCGGCCTCCGACCAGACCTCGAGGCTCACATCTGGCTTCTTCACCACCTCTTTCTTGCTCCTATTAACCAGGATGCTGGTGACTAGGCCAGGACGTGGAATGAGCACAAAATTCACTTAGACACAGAGCGCACCCGGAGCCCATGTGACCTCTTTTCCTTTGGTATGATCGAAAACGGACTCCGTGGCTTCGACAGCGCGCCTGAACTGGCCGATGACGACGACATAGATGATGTCGACGCATATGGTATTGATTGGGAGGATCTCCACAATGCAGACATTATGGCTCACCATACAGAACACAATGCCGACCAGGAGCACAATCCTGACGACCTGGATAATCTGTTTTCTAACAATGAACCGCACCGGCTTTCCCACGTTGAGGTATCGCAGCCTTTGTGTCCCTTCACCTTGGATGAGGTTGCTGATCTGGATGCGCACCTTGCTCTTAATCCACACTCCCAGTCCTGTAATATGACCAGTCGGCAGAGCGTTTGGATAGATGCTCTTGCATTTTGTAGACATTTATTGGGTGCCGGAAATAATTGATCCTGTTTAACCTTGTTTGGACTGAGTGCCTCTCCTCTTGAAATGGCCGAAAACGTCTTGCAATCAAGGCGACAAGAAATTCCTCGCACCCTGCTAGCTCAGGCCCCTTCGCAGGGGGCCAGCTGAACTCTCCTGCCAACCACACAGAACTCGCCGGAGGAGACAGATCTCAATGACAATAATGATGCCTGTGAGTCGCTTCAGTGTCATTGCTGCTCCACTAGCATTGACCAACCCCTAAACCAGATCCAAGCTCATCTCGTAAGTTTCTCTTATCTGTAGAGCTCCCAAAGCCTCACCGTCCATTCTAGCTCCCCAATTGCATTCCGCAGTGGACTTTGATACAGATTCACTGGTCGACGTAAATCAGCTTGTCAGTGATCTGGCATCTGGCCAGTTCTCTTTTGAGCCACTGCCACCGAACATTATCCCAGCAATACCCGAGGAACCACTTGCCTCTACGCCGTATGAATCCCCGCAGTGGCTGGCGTCTTTCATGCAGGACTTTCTGGCTCACACCACCAGCATCTTGTCGCACGCTGAGCAGACTTCCGACAATACGGTCCATATTCCTGACATCAATTGACTGGTGAGCATGTTCCCCTGGCCTTTATTCAAATCTCAAATCATAATTTCAAGCCATTGGTGTTGTCCAGTCACTCTGCTGAAGACATTTTGACGACTCAATTTGCTACCGAACTTGAGATCCTTCATCGCGTAGCAAGCGTCGAGGAATGATATGGGGCTGCATATGTGCACTATACATGGTACCGGCTGCTGAAGAAGATCGCTGATACAGTTGGTCTTCATATCCATAAACCTAGCTGAAAGGTGACCTTGGGCGCATCCGACTTCATGTATGATGATTTTTTCCGCTGGGCTGGCGTAAACCCAGACAGCTTTGGGAATGTCAAGGCATTGATTGCGACCACCGAACACATTCGACAAGGTTTTGATCAATCCCCCGCTTTGAAGCAGCAGTACACCACCTTCTCCGCCGAACTTGACTTGCTTGTTCAGAATCCGGCTTCAGCACGTACACGGCCAGCGCCCCTCAGCTGGACGATTACAGATCTGCGCTGTCGTGTCAATCAATGTCAGTGCAAGTGCGTTTTCCCAGCATGCATTGTCCGTTTCCTCACTATTTGCAGTGTAAATGCGGCCATCAATATATAGCAAGGCTCGGATCAAAGACTACAACAATCCTCTCAGTAATTCTCTGAAATAATCGGGATGCTATCATGGTGCTTGTAGTAACATCAAATATAATGCTACAAATCCTTCAGAGTGTTCATTTTTGTACAGCAGTTGGCTCTGGTACATCCGAAAGATTTACAGGATGCTGTGTTACGAGTTGAGCTGCAATAGGGGCTGCTTCCACTTCTGGCCATTTTCACAATTTTAGCTCCATTGAAAGGTTGAGAAACATCACAAAATGTGTTTTGTGAAGTAAAATCTGCAAGATAGTGTCCCAGGAGCTTATTTTAATTGGCTCAAAGTTGCTTTACGATCAAAAAATGATCGTAAAATGTACACTGGCCCATGTGGCTGTGCTGTCAAATTGGGAAAGCTGCGGCCGACAGCTAATTATGGGCGGGTAACTCGTACATCAGTGAATTGTGCTGTGTTGTATGAAGGCCCTTACTGGACAAATGTTCCGTCAAAGAATGACTATAGTCATTGTCTAACGGCTCGCAATCCAAGGGGAGATACTTTTTGGCCGGGGCGGCTTCCACCTTTGCCTGTGAACACATGTCTTCTCTCTGGAACTGGTAGCAGTGAGGCAGTCTATTCTCCGCATCCATCACTCACCATGTTCTTAAATATTGAGGAGCTAGAGCTGGGCATTATCTGTGCTGAGATGGAATTTATGGGGCGTCGTGTGGATGGTGAGATTTGTCCTCGCAGCAGTGGATTGCCATTAATATTTTAGTAGCCCCTTTGCACGACTCCCTCACGTCGGCAGGGCATACTACGGAATACAAATTGGTGCACAGCTATTTATTTATTCAGGCTGTAGACTTCGATATTAGTGACCGTGGAGCAACTTTCAGCCGTAAGGAGGCCAGATATAGCGCACCGATCCATCTGCATCGTTGGCAGCAGACAAATACAAATTGATGTCCCCGCTCTGAGGTAGAGATCCATCCACTACGGCCCAATCGACCCAAAATTTCTCCAGCACATCGCGGTTCTGAGTGCTGTAACTGTCGGAAACTCTTGCCCTTCTTCTGATCCCCACCACTGCTTGTACTCTTCGCGCTGACAGGTGGGTCGCCTAACCCGGAGTTGCCCTTTTGGAGTGGAAACCACGTGCGACTCAAGCTCCCCTTCAGCAAATACACCAAGGTCTAGCTCCAACACCGCAAGATTTGGAAGCTTGAGAGAAGGAGAGACGCAAGCGTCCCGTCCCATCTCTCATCACGATCCGTGCCGCAGAGGCCTTCAATTTGAAAGCAGATGTTAATCGGTTGACGGAAGAGGTGCAGCTGGGGCGGTAAGGTTCCAGGACATTCCGCTTCGAGCATGTCAAAGAAGCATGTGAGGGCTTCTGACAATATGGCAAGACGGGTCAAGATCCGTGTATTGCGGGATGGCGGTAATAGTCATGTAGAGTGTCTATGCCCCAGCCTTGAAGCTCCAGAGATTTGAGCTTGCAGCAGGAGCGGTCGAGGAATTTGTGGAGATTTTGGGCATGGACAGGAGGCCAGACCTTGGCCAATACAAGATGTTCCAAGTGTGGTAGCGTTAACAGCTGCAGAAGCTCCACACACTCGTGCTGAAGACTGAGTGTTGTGATGGTTGGAATAAGGTAGGGAGCATCCAGCGGGCCCATGCAAACCCCATGCGCTGCATCAACAAGATGCAGCTCCACAAGATTGGTAAGTCTTGGCAGGATGCTCTCCAAATTAGATGAATGAAAGGTGCAGAAGCTAAGGTAGCGGAGTTGGGACCATGGCACGACAATTTCCGGTCCGCTCCAATGCAGATTGGTGAGGTGGGGCGAGCACATGAGGAGCGCTGAGTACCAATCACCTGCCGCAGTATCCAGCCTGTCTATCAAGACTACTGCAATCTCCAAATGGGTTGTCTCAGGCAATCGAGGTTGCAAGGCTACTGGAATGCAGCCTGCCTGAATTTCCAAGCTTCGACAGCGACGAAGATAGAAGCTCGCGAGCAGAAGGTGTTCCCAATGTCTCTGCGGATCAGGACTGAGAGACAGCGAGAGCGGGGATTTTTCCAGAGCAGTGCAGCCACCGTGTGATGAGTTCCACGTTTGGAACTGCTCGAGTATCAAGGGATGTTCAGAGCCTCGGGGTGGCCATTGCCACGACTCGCCAACGGATGCAGACCCTACAGAGAAGGACTGGCACTGTTTCTACACTCGGTGTCAAGAATACTGATTGAGGGAAGTGCGAGGCGGCAATGTGTTCAGCCTGGGGCAGACAGTGGATGAAGATTTCAGATAGGACATCATTTGACAGAGGATCCGACATGATGGTAGGAGCGAATGTGACTTGACCAAAATAGGAAATTGATCGGCCTTGTTGATTGATTACTTGTATAATTTTGTCGTCAATCATGATTATTTTTTCTCCTCTCTATGACATTGAATGCGGTGTATTGAGGGTACAATCTGTGTCTCGGTTGTTTATTTTATTTCAAACACAGTGGTCAACATTTTATAGATAAACAAAACGGCCAAGTATTATGAATCAACCTCCATCTCAAAGATTTCCAATTTTCCAAATCTATATATCGACAATATCAATGTCTGAATCCATAAATTGAGAGAAGCCTCACCCGTGAGCCACAATGCTTGCAAAAAACCGATTTGGGAAAGCTGCGGCAGGACGGGAACAGAAATTTCATGTGGTCGCATAGGTTTTCCCCAGATTCCCATTCTGCATCGTCGAAGAGCAGGTGAGCCTGTTCCACAAGATTGTACTGGGCCATGTGCATCAAACGATGCTGCCAACACCCAATCTTACACAACAGCTGCTCCACAAATACCGTTCCGAAAGAAACAGCGTCTTTGTCTTCCTGGGTCATAAAATGGTCGAGCCAATGATAAAAGCACATGAACGCCACACAGATGGCAGCGGCCGATGAGTTTTGGCGCAGATTGAATCCCAGAACCTTCAGGCCAGTGAATGCGCCGTAATCTTGATTCACCGCGATCCACTGTGCCATCTCAAGCACAGATGGGCTTCGGACAATCCCAGCCCGGAACAGGGTGTTGGTGAACTGCAACGCCCCAAGCCCAGGACCGAATCTGCAGTAAGGGAACTTGGTGGGGAGCGAGCATTCGGATGGTGGCCGAATTCAAGATAACATCATTGTCATGCCCAGGGGTTAGCAGCGAGAACGCAAACAGCACTGAGATGGGTGGAGGGAGGGCACCTTAGAGAACGACGTACAACCGACAGGCATAGCCATGCGCTCGGAGGAGATGGAGTCACCCAGCATCAGGCATGATGCCAGCTGGGGACACATTGATGACATACGAATCACCCATGTTCTTCCAGATCTGGGAATTGTTGAAGAAAGGCGGTTACGGCCACCTCAACAGTCGGAGCTGTAACAGCAGACAGCCCAGTCGCAGGTTTGGGCTTAAGTGCTTGCGACCAGGCCCAAAAATTGGTGTACATTGGAAGGATGGCTGGCGCGGGCTAGAGATGATGTTAGTTACTACGAGATGTAAATGCGTACCGAGGGGAGAAGGGGTCTGTGTGGACTGTCTAGCCGTCAACAGCAACCTGGATGGCTACGAGGCCATGATGAGGAACATCAAGTTCAGTTTACTGGAAAACTAGAATAATTTAGTTACTGGCGGCGGCGAAGGGACTCAATGTCAAATCAATTGCTGTATTCAAGCGGCGGCATATAGATGGAGGACTTGGTGTCTGAAGCAAGGCAGATCAGATCAATTGTGCAGAATGAATACTGAACATACGTGGAGACTGGCCAGCCGCGCACGAGGACCAAGAAGTGCAGGCTGTGCAAAGAGGATAATCATGCTGCGGAGAAACACGAGAAGACCCACGAGAAGACCCACTAACCATCGGAGCATTTGAGGGTCCTGCCTCTGGTGAAGCAGGCAGTGCATTATCACCCAGAGACAGTGCCATTGCTCACCTGATTTGCGTTGCCTCTTTGTCGGACTATCTGGCGGTTAATTCAGCACCGATCAAGAGCTCAGCGAATTCACGTCATGTGCAGCATCAAAGAGTGGCAGGGATTGCATCGGCTCTTCGTCAGACTGTCTAGCCATTAATTTGGAACAGATCACGGGCTCACCAGACTCACATCATGTCCCGCATCGAATAGTGGCGCTCCTGCAGCGCGTGCTGGTGCCAACGTCCTGGCCTCTGGTGCCAAACTGCGGGATGAGGGACAGATATCAAGGCAGTGGATAGGGTTCGCTCAGAATCAAAGCTTTGCACTGCATTGACTGGCATGAAGCAAGCAAACTGAAAGGTAGATGTGAATACTTACCTCAAGCGCATACTGAACACGCAGAGGAAAACAAGCATGTGGTATGCGGCCCGCAGGTAATGGGCCTTGAAGCGGGCCATGCTTCGGGCCTGATAAATGTGGACATTCAAAAAAAAACATGAGCAAAATTACAACGTGAGGCTTACCGATAAAGTAGATGACGCCGGCGGGGTTTACAGGGTCGGGAAAGGACTTTTGTTTCGCAAGCCCAGTGACGGTGAACTCGTACAACAGACACCGGCCACCGAAATCTTGCGCTGGAAGCCAGACTTTGGCTTGATGCCGGTAGAAAACAATGTCCAGGCAAAGCTTTCAAACCGTTGAGCATGAATCATATTCATTATCTCGGACTGGGCCCCGTCCAAATTGGGCATTGTTAAAGGAGGTGCGGAATGGCCTGAGAAGTGGAGGTGGTGGTCAGACATATGCGTGGTGAGATGGGTGTTGAGCTCAGCATAGAAAATTGAATCCCTCCCCTGGGTTCCGTCCGCTCCGGCAGGAACCTCGAACTTGAAGAGGAGATTGAAATCATTGAAGACGGTGGCCCAGGCTGAACCTTCGCTGCCGATGAGCCGAGGATCAGTGGGATAGAGATCCGGGTACTCCGGATCGGCGTGTTGGTGACTGAAAGGCTGTGTAGGAGGTGTTCAGCGATAAACAGTCTCCAATGTGAAACAAAACCTCACAGAGAATGGCCAGATGGCGAATGAAATCTCTGTCGGGGGCTTGTTGGGCTGCGAGACAGCACGTGTGTTGGAGGTGAAAGGTCGTTGAGTACCGTGAGGCATGGAGGTGCCCGTCGATGGCCCCCCATGTCCGGTGGTGTTTGGCAAAGGCATTGAGCCCACCTCACGGTGGAAAGTCATCGAAGGGACCAGAGACATTCTGGGGAAAAATCAATCTGGTTGGCCCCGCCGCACAAAGGTGGATCACGTCGGGTCAGGGGGAAGAGTTGATGTGGACGAAGAAGGTGGTGCGGGTGTGGGTACCTGGCTTGGGGTCGGATCATCTGGTGGAGGGTCATGAGCGTAATAGGGCTGTCCACAGCCAGGCCACCAACAAGGAGTGTGTTCCAGGGTTTACAAGAACAAATGTGATCTGTACATGTGTCGATTAAGTGAGCGAGTAGAGTAGGAAGGGGAGGGTACCGTCTGAAAGCCGACGCAGCCGGAGTCCGTGCATCGACCTCGCGGAGGGTAGGTCACCGCTGTGCAAGGGCATGTGCCGCCTCACTATGGCCACAGATACAGGGGGGGGCCAGGCAAAGGCTAGATAACAGAGTGAGATGGTGAGTGTGAAGTAGAGATTTGGATACCGAGTACGCCACACATCGACAATGTTGACAAGGGCCTCGAGTGGACGTGGCCATGGAAGAGGGAGAAGAAAGGAGTGAAGAGTGACTTGTGACTTAGGGTCTTGGATGATTTCGCATCGCCTGCGATCATTCACTGGTGTCATGGATCGGGGATTGGAAATCGGTTTGAACGCCAGGAGAGCCCACCAGGAATCCGCTGTTCATAAGAAATGTTGCCCAGCAGATCAAAACCAGCCATGAAACAGCCAAAACCAAGGGGGGCTGGGTGGGGACCTGAAGAGCAAGAATCAAAACCAGATTCACCAAAACCAAAACCAGGTCTTCGGGGTCAGGATCAAGATTTAGCGTGACATTTGTGACGAACATGGCAAATCTGGTTTGGTTTTTCAAAAATTCTGATTTTGGTTTTGGAAATTTATGTTTCGGAAAGCTCCGAGGGGAGATTCTTGTTCCTGAATGCGAGGGTGTTTTAACAGTGAATGCATCTCATTTTGGGCAGTGAACATCGTGAATTCATCGTGATCACGGCCCTAAAATCAGTCTTAAACACCAATCAAATCCAAAAAAGAGCTCAACCAAATCCTTTTATTTTTGTCCAAAGAGGACACCCATACGCGGTTAACTACAGACTAGATGTAGATATGAATGATTAAAATTTAGTATTTTACATTATTTTGATTTCCAGGCCCGGGCCTGAGCCCAAGCCGGGCCAGGCCAGGCCTCCCTCAGGGCTTGGGGCTCGGGCCTCAAGAAATGGAAGCCCAAGCCCTCTCAGGCCGGGCCCAAGCCCCGGCTCAGGCCGAGCCGGGCCCTGCAAAACACTAGCCACAGCGCCCGCCGCGCAGATCCACGGGGTGCGGCGCCCGAGTGCACCCTCGCGCGCACGCTGCGCACGACGGGGAACGCTGGGTCGGATATGTCGAAGACATGGAGTGCACGGTTGTTGTCAGGCTGGACGACCAGTATTTTCGCAAGCGATCGACGCTGGGGCTCGGCGGGTGCTGGGTGCGGATGTGTTGTCGATGGAGTTGGGTGTGCAGTCTGGTGAGCGATCTCCCTCTCTTTTTTTTCCTCGGGTGCAACATTGCACAAAATATACGTCAATCCGGGCCCTCTCACCCCACTACTCTATATTCCATTCGTCGTCGTGACCCTAATACTAACAAAATTCCGGCTCCAGCGGCAATGCCCTCGGTGCGCTGCACATCCCATGCCGCGCGCATCGGACCCGTAAAGGACCGGCGCACTACGTCTTCCTCCCCAGCGCAGTCTCGCCATCAATAAAAGACGCGGCCGAATCATCACAGTACGTGCTCTAATCTTCTTTGCTTTTCCCAGTTGCTTCCCTTTCTCTCACCCTTTCCTCGCCACACACACACGCATTTTTGCTTCTGTTTTGTTCGCACCTGTCCTACCATCCCACCCCTGCTCAAATCTGAATTCGGCGCACTCACCCACCCACCCACAGCCCTACCGCTCCCACTGTGCCACCTTACCCACCCTCGCCGGGCAATTGTTTCAGCGGTGAGTTTATCCGGAGCGTGGCGAACGGGCTGGATGAGTTTGTTGACATTGGGCTGTTCCGCTCGGACGGGGACTTGAACTTTGAGCGGGGACTTTGGGCAGTGGTTCAACCCGGACGACGTCGGGATGGAACTTGGCGCACCTCAAAACGAAAACACGTCCCCACGCACTAACACAAACCCACCCCTCCCGTCCGAATCGGAAGGGGGCTCGAACTTTGAGCGAGAATTTGGGCGGTGAGGGTCCCGAGGGCAGGAGGGTGCTGTACAAGAGACGTGGCTGGGCCATTTGAGGGGAGGAAGCAACGGTACGGGTTCAGGCCCAGGTTCAGGCTCGGGATGTGGGTACGGGGGGGAAGGTGTGTTTCTTCTCTCTCTTTCTTTTTGCTTCGTTTCTTGTGCTACTACTCCTTGCACTACTCGTACGTCTCCTTGCCTTTTCTCTTCTTCCCAGCTCTTCTTCTCCCCTTGTATCGCCAGCTGATAGCAATATGTCCCACCACAGTATGCCGACATATCGATGATGGACAACTCCTTGCCCGCCGCACTCCGCTCGAGCCGATGGTGTTCTCGGACCGGCATGCGTGTGTTTCTTCCCGACCTTCGCAGCAGCCGGGGCTCATATGTTTTTTCCTTTTTAGGATATCGTACAGCCGGCAGCAACGCGGACTGCAGCCCCATCGACGAGACCAGAAGTGGAGGCACGCGTAGGGGCGCGCGTCGTGTCGCTATTTGCGCATCGGTGGGAGGGGTGCATCCCTGCCTTCTTTGTCTTTTCTGTATTCCTTCCCCGGGTGGCCCAACTACCCCAGTATTTCAATCATGTTGTACTACCGCGCAAAAGATATTCACCGAGAACTCAAGTGTTGGGATATTTGGGAACTTGGGGTCTTGAACTCTTGCCAAGATGCATGCCTTTGTTTATAGTTGGGCTAGGTTGACGATGGCGGATGAGGCACTGATGTGATTTCAAAAGTATGGCCATACCTATATTGGTAAACTGCTGAAAATGTTACTCGGTTCTCCGCGAGTCTATACCAGAAGAATAGGACTGGGACTGCCCCAGTCCTATGAAGTAGGACTCAGTCCTATGAAATAGGACTCAGTCCCATTTCTTCGGCTAAAATGTGAAGCAATGCCGACACTCATGTGACTAATGTGGGAGCGGCAATCACCCTCGCTTGTGCACTCTCGACATCAATACATCTGTTTTCATATCTATGCGGAAAACATAATAAAAGTTTCGGGTGTTTGATGGTTCACAGCCCCTAAGTTTAGCATCACAACCTGAATATTGTCCCATTTGCTGGTATACAAGGATATTGAGAGCAAAGTAAATGTATCTAAAGGTAGAGCAGTGACTTTGGGGAAGTTGGGGATTATACAGCTGCTGTCAACGGCATCACCTTCTGGAATTATTGCCAGGTATGTATCACTGCAGTTGTTTGTTTCGATGGTTGAATCGTGATCGAAGATTTTATAATCGTATTCAGAGCTCGAAATGCGAGATTCAGTGTGATGGAGTGCCTGTTACTGGTTCGCCTCACACATATCAGTGCATCTTAATTTTTTTTCGCCGATATTAACCGAACAACAGGCCTCATCTGCATATGGGAAACAGTATTTCATTGGTTGTTCAAAATGGAAGAGGTCGGAGACCGGTAGTAATCTCTACTGGCCGATGCCCCAAATGTCGATGAAGATATTCTGCGGTTTGTGATGGAAAATGAAGGACACCTACCAACTGGACCAGCGGAAATGAACCATTGCGTTCTCACGGTTCACCCACGCATCGGGCTGACGCACTGTTGTGCGTCGTAATGTTCTATATTTTTTGAATAACAATCTGATGCCACCTACATCCAGCATACAGCCATATCATCGATGGCAAAATCAAACCAGCGGGATCGAACATCGGCTATACCCGAGCAGGATGATTACTTACCAGATGGCTGCCACCAAAACTCTTCTTTGCAGGCCTGAGTGAAGTTCCGATATCCGAGCCGTAATCCCTGTTGTTTGAGGTGTCCTTGAACATGCGTGCCAAATATGTGTAGTCACGTGACATATGTAAAATCTCCAGTTCAGCGTTGGAATCAGCCACAGAGATAATGCGCATATTTTATACACCAAGCTAAACTTCATTCGCTCCCATGGGATTAAACTTCCCCTCCGAAGGCTTCACCTCAGAACCTTTATATATCTTGACCAGCGGGTCGCCATGATTGACGCCGTCGACCCGAATCAACAGAAGGTTGCATGTTATAGGCTGTATTTGCGATTTTAAAACTTCAAACATAGACGCCGGCATGTAGCTTACACCTATGTGTATCATCTAAGAAAGTACACATGAGTATGGAGTCTGTGGTACAACTAAAGGAACCTACCGCGAGAGCTGCTACGAATTCAAGATTGCTGCCCGTAAAATAAACCCCCAACGACGCCACGACCGAGAGGGTGTAGATCAGCCCAGTTTCGAGGAATATAGTTACGATACGGGTAAGGAGATGCGGAGGGATCACGCCCCCCAAATATAGTTGGCGTTCAATCCCGAACAAGCGCCGGATGATCAGGTCTACGTGACTGAGGTGTTCAGAATAGGGTTGGAATTGTAACAGGATGAAAGCAACATACATGTCGTGATGATGCTGGTCAGGAACGTGAATACAAGGGTCGCAGATAGGAATGGTAGCAAACTTGGATCGCTTATGCTCTTGCCTGGGGCGAGAGTGGCTGTTCGGTATGAACTTGTGATTGATGTAACTGCAGTACGCTCAGGGTTGTGTTTCATGCTTAGAGTTAAAGAAGACACACCGAACTAGTGCAAGCCAGGCCACGGCAGGTGCAATAATTGCACGCCAATTTCTATCATATAAAACGTAGCATCGGTAGATCTATAAATGTATTAGAATCAAGTAGCAAAGACGGGCGGCTTAAGCATTGAGCTCACCACCAGTGCGTCCCCGACGATGACCTGCACAGTATCCTCCACTGCCACCATCCAGTGTTTCCAATCATTGTTTTTGGTTTGTAGAATTCCAGAGCACCTCCAGGACCACCATAGTCGATAAAGCCGTCTATCACACTTTGCATATACAGCACAGCACTGAAGCTCGATACCAAGAACATAAACACGGTCGCAACGAGAATGGGGAATTTTATCTCATGACGCGGTCTGAACTGAAACTTCTGACTTGCAGAGAAAAGCAAAGAGTGTAGGCAAGGAACGAAAGTTGTAAGAAGAATGCCTGCGAGGATGATGTTCATTTGACATTGCTGTAAAGGACTTGTGCAACTCACCGTACAGAACACAGCTCACAAAGAGAGCGATGAGCCGCGCAGTATGTCCCCGTACATCGGACATGGTGGGTGAAAACGAGAGAAAGGAATGAATCCTGCCTATATCGGGCTGTTGAAGAGCAGTCGCGGGATCAATCAGCTCGGCCATGGCAGATAGAGGAAGCCCACTTGAAGACAGTCGCGAGATGGGATATCGCGAGTTGTAGATGGATCACCTTGAAGTTCGGTATTCAACCGCTGATACGTCAAGTGTGACGCCGCCCTACTTCCGAGCAAGGTGGAAGCAAGACGAGACACTTGAAGTCTTGAAAGTCTTGAGGTTGGTTGTTGTCGAGTCTCGCGATATTGCGTGGGTAAGTTGTCGATTCAAGCTAAGCTACCTAACTCTAAACTACTCAGACTATTTATACTAAACAACTAGACTAAGAGAGAACAAAGGAATTCTTGTACTACTGACTCACTATACTAACGAAGAATAAGGGAACCTTTGTACTATATATATAGAAGTAACTGCAACATAGTTATGCGGGGATCAACCAACTACGCCACATTCAGACTCAGACTCGTCGGCTAGCATGGACGAGTTGCGCCACTCTCGGCGGATACCGCGCCACTGTGGCGTATCTGCATGCCACTTGCGCCACTGTCGTGTCGCGCCGCTGTGATGTATCTGCATGTCACTTGCGCCACTGTCGGTTCGGTGCCACGAGGCCTTTTGCACTTTAATTATTTCACTGTCGATTCAAAGCCGCCATGTATTGTATAAGGAAAATACATGTATGAAAGTAATTACTTTGATGATCGACATGGACACGGAACCACAACCGTAGATCATGAGGGAGAGGAATAAGCAAGAAAGTAGTGATAGATAAACACAACACAGGAACTCACCTGTTTACTCTTGGTTTTCTTTTGCCTTGCTTTGAACTGTAGTTCCAACAGTTTCCAACGCATGCTTGGTCGGATTCCGAGTGCGTGAAAAATGAACAATGTTGCGTTCATCAACGTCGGCGTTCAAGACTTCGATGGGAGGTGAGATTACTTGGAGAGCAGCGGGGGACGAGTATGGGGACGACACGGGGGGAGGGGGTAAAATTGGAAGCTCAGCCTTGGCGAAAACAATGTCCGTATCCCACCCTTCACCTTGGATGTCGCGCAGATCAAGGATATATGCAGTTTTTTTGCGAGGGACAGGAAGAAGGATGGAATTTGATCCAGGTACTCGACACGCTCGACCTTGCCCTGTCGATTTGATTGTTGCCGGACCGACAATGGCGCGTGAGATGATGTTTGTGTCACCCCAGAAGGTTGTCAACAAGGCCACAGACGCGAGATCCTCGGGCTCGTCGTCGGAATCGTTGTGATCCAGGGAGTCGGATGGGTCGGGTGGATCTGAAGACGCACCAGACGGCCACAGGGAGGCCTCAACCTCCATCTCGTCATCGGAGGAAAGGATTTCGATTATTTCTTTACGGTTCTCGACAAATTGACGCGTCCGAACGGCAGGACGAGCTGGGGAGGTCAAATCAATGGTAGGCAAACCCGAATCCTCGGTTTTGACGCGTGTTTCTTGGGGACAGATGGAGACAGAAGCTTGAGACGGCTCCAGTTTGACAGAAATAGTGGATTGACACGTCGAGGTAGATGCATCCAGTCCGAGGACAGGAAAATACCGGGGTTGGCACTCACAAATGAGAGGGGGAATTACTTTCACCGGCGTAGAAATGATCAGTTGAGCAGAAGGAGAGCTGCACGTTGACTCAGAGTCCCGGAATGCGAGCAGGTCGCCTGCCGCGACGTGGGCAACTAGCTGGATGTCGTCCATGGTGGCTGGTGGGACGCGGGGGGAAGGAAGCTGCCAAAAAAAACTGGGATCAGATCGGCATTTGGTGATCGTCAGCCTAGAATGGAATTATCTCACGTTTAAGCGAGAATGGCGCATCTCATCAACATCTCATTCAACTTGCGCCACACTCACCCAACTCACGCCACACTGGCGCAACTCGTCCCCGCTAGCCGACAAGTCTGAGTGTGGGTGTGGCGTAGTTGACACATCCCCCCGAACAACCGTATCCATACATTCGCCCTCCGAGGCTTACTATTGTGACTACTGTAAGCCTCTACATTCGGCATCAATTACCTCCAGCCATGTTCATCCCAGTGTCCTCAGTGATCTCCATGTTGTCAATCATCCTGTCTACATCAGGAAAAACCTCATTTCGCATTTGTTGACAAGTGTTCAAATTTGCCGACATTTGTTGACATTTCGTTCAAAATGTCGAAAAATGCCGGAATGCTGGAAAATGTTGAAATGGATAGGTCCCTGAAAATTGTTGCCAATTTTCGAACATTCCTTGAAAATTCTTGCAAAAATGTAACCAATTGGCACTGAATGGTACGGAATCAGTAGGATGCCATGTACACCGCCAAATTTTCCCCAGGTTTCAACCACCTGAGAATCACACATGCGAAACATGGATTGAGCATCTGGGAGCCAAGAATGAGAAATGTGGTGGCCAGATTTCATATTGTATTGTCCCATAATGGCCCACTTCAATCCATTGTCCATCGCGTAGACTTTGTGGCTGACAGCTCGAACATTGTGTGAGATTCGGCAATCAGACCACCGACCAAAATCATTGTTCCATTTACGGAAAACATTGCCATTGTTCGCTGGATAACACGCTGACCATCAGCCCTACAATGGAGTGATTCACCAGCTAATAACCATCTACATTCAATCATGGCAGCTTCGTTTTCAGGCAAATCCTTACACAATGGAGGTTTCGCTGGAGGTTTGCGCGTGTACCATATCCGTCAGATTCGAACCGGTACAGCTCCGACGCTGTTATATCAGCTTGAATGCTCGCTGTCCAATATCTTCCCTGCCAGGCTCAAAATTTGGGGTTTAAACAAGAATAAAACCGATTTCAAAGTCTATTTAAAACATGGGAAACATTGAATGCCCCCTATGGCGCCTCTTCGGCCGGTTCCGCCCCGTCACCCTCACCCTGCACTCCATTCGCCTCCGGCTCAGTCGTAGGATCAGTCGGCGGATCCATGGCGCCAGCATCCTCGCGTCCTCGGCCAGCAACAATCAGATCATCGACTTCTTGCTGAATATTGTTGGTTGCTTGATACACGATGTCGACGGCGCCGTGGAGATTCTTGTCCACGATAATAAGATCTTCGAACATCCTTCGAAACGAACGATTCAGTGCCGAACATTATCTGTGCAATAATAGAAAGACTTACGCATCACAAGCTTCATCATTCCCGTCCGCCGCCGTGCGCATCAAGGTTAACGCCTCGTCAAGACTGACCCAGAAGGATGCGCTGCTGTTCTGAAGATAGATGTCTCTCTATATACACAGCACCAGTCAGAAAGGAGGGGAGGAATACAGCAGAGTGGCAGACCATGAGCGCAATTCGGCCACAAAGAGCATTTGTAATGCGACACTTGGTGCCGTCGACGAAGGCCTGTGCCAACCCAAAAAGGTTTTGATGTTGGCCGGGTGGCAATTCAAACCGTGACTCGGGTGCCAGCTTCATTCACGCGGGAAACTCGGACACTCGCAAATAACTATATGGGATGGTTAGGACGACACTATGAGGGCAGATAAGATCAACCTTTTTCTTGAGAGAAGACCGGTCTTGAGTGAATGCATATTGAACAGCGGCTGTAATCTTCTGCATATCTGCGGGTTTGTTCTCGATGCCAGGTGGCATGTCGAATCGATGCTTCTTGAGGATGTTCTGAGCAGGACTGAGTGAATGGAAGAAACGATATGGAGTAGGGACAACATACGATAACATGTTGCACCGGGAGATCCCCACGGTACTGAGCCAACTTCGGCGACAGCATGACAGCGATTGCATAGCTTTTGATGTTCGTCTGTGGGTACACAGGATGAGAACATTGTACATCGTATAGAGACGGTGGCAAACACACCTGGAGTTCAGGAGACACAGAAAATGCCGGCGCGGCGACAATGATGTTCCCTACATCATTCTGCAGACTGAGAAGAAGACTGAAAATCTTCCCCTCGCGGACGGTGGGTTGTATCCTGCGAAGGAATTACGAATGGAGAAACAAATTCGTGATGGAGGTGGACATACATTAAGGAAGGTGTCGACCTGGGTCAACTGCTCGCCTCGAAGTTTTTGTTTCTTGGCAAAAGACTTCACCGCATTTGCAGCATTTTGGGTGGCAGGGCGAGAGTGAGCTAAGTTGAGGCTGGCGAGGGGAATGCTGCCCGTGTTTTCGTCTCGTTCATCTTCACTGGGCCCAGGGCTGGAGGTGCCATCGCGTGCATGTCGAGGTCGTTTACGAGAAGGTACAGGGGTGATGGTAGGTCGGTTCTGCGCGACAGCCTTCATCCGCTGTAGGAATGCGTCATTAGAAAAGCTGGACATGGTGGAAGGGGAAGAAGAGATGAGGGTGAAGAGCTGCAAAGCGGCAGGCCTCTTATAATGTCGTTCCGGTGGCATGGATTACTACATTTGGAAATGTGCGCTTTGACCACACTTATTGTCGTCCGCATCTGGCTTCGCACTCTTCAGCAGAACCATGGCACCCGCACCCAAGGAAAAAGTCGCACCTGAAGGATGTATCTTGAGCCAGGATGGCAAGAAAGTACATTGCACTCTTTGTACATCGATCTCTCCGTCCGGCCAGGAAGTCTGGTTCGCCTGGGCCAGTGTTTCGAATCATCTCAAGTCTGCAGGACATGGTAGAGCCACCAGTCAGCATATAACAAGGCAAATCGCGGCCGTGGCCATCGAAAAGGACCGCCAAAACGACCTAGACAGACGTCGGGAAGCCGAGATGCGGTTTTCCGCCCTCCAGGATGTACAAATACCAGAGCAAGTGCGTACCTCGCGCATGCAAACGACCATGGAGACAGAGCTCTGGAACCAACTCGATGAGGATCCCCATGCCGCCGGTTTCGACCTCGGAATCGACAAAACAACCCAGCAGTATAATGACCTCTGTAACGAGATGAACAGTCTTTGGAATGCCGGAACAATAGGACAGAATGCTAGTTTTTCGCTCGGGGAGGGCAACGACGAAACAGACAACTTGTTTGAAGATGATAATGACGACGAGTTTCTGGCCGAAATTATGCAAAACGCGGGTATGTGGCGGTCTTTGGCAAAGCAGTAACGGTCCCGTGACAAATGATGTAGCCATTAACGACCCGAAAGAAGGCGACATCCTCGACTTTGAACACCAAGAGTCGACGGAACCGAGCGTAGAATGGGCTCCGTACCCATCGAGAATGGTAAGCCCTTTTTTTACTTATATACTCGTGTCATTCCTGACTTATCAATCAGTTGTTCCTGCTCGATACCCTCGATAATTTACCCCGTCTTCGGATATCAAATTCGTTAATGAAAGTCTTCTTGTGGATATTGAAAGAGTCCGGTGCTCAGGACGTTCCTTCTTTTGACCGTCTTCGAAAAGTTCAAAAGGGGCTCCGAGAGAAATGTGGTGTACCAACGACGCAGTACAAAACTGTCAAGGGGAATATATTTTACATGAACGACCCTCGCACAATTATTGCCAAGGTACGTGGCTTACTGGTTCTATTCTCAGTGTGCACTCTTTCTGACCTCCAATCCAGGATTGGGCGAATCCTCAAACTCGGAAGTTCATCCGTGTTTATCCCGAGATTCCTGAGGACGGAGTTATACGAGAGATATGGCATGCCCAGAAATGGCGCAAGGACATGGATCTCAACAATTTCAGTCCCATGTACGACGCAAAACATCTCAACGCGCATTTTTATGTCAATGAAGTTGCACGCCTTGATTCTGGCAAACTTGTGATCCCAGTTCGATGGCTGAAATACGGCAAGAAGATTTGTGCAGATGCGTATGCAGTTTCCTTCAATGCCGAGGTGAATCAGGACTATTTTATCGCCGCTATATCCTGACATGATCTTATTTAGGGTGTCGCAACTGTACTGGACGACGAAACCATTTTGATTGATGCTTCTGAGCTTGCTGCGAACTATTTGGATTTGAAAGACGAAAACTGCTTACCATCCTGGTCCGGTAAGTCAGGCCATCCAGTCTCTTGCTTTTTCTGAAAGATTCTTGTAGAGAAAAGCGTCAAAAGCGGCTTTCCCGAACACATGCCGAATCCGAAACGAATTTTGGCTGATGGTGATCCGCTGTACAGCAGTTTTATTGATTATTTTGGCGACGATGTGTCGGGAAACCGCTCAAAGTCTTGGAATAAGCACTGGAATGCGTACATGACCCATCGTAACCTTCCCCATGAACTTTTACACCAAGAATACCATGTGCATTTCGTTTCAACATCGCCGAATGCGACCATTACAGAGCAATTCACGGTATTCAAGACAGTTGTTGAGTCAGTCGCCTTCTTCCATGACTCCTGGTTCTGTCTCATATTTTAATTTCCAGAACCACACACAAAGAGCCCGTCAAAGTCCGTGACGCTGAAACAGGCGAAACCACACAATTCTCGATATATGGCAATGCTGGGCCATCTGACAACCCGATGCAAAGCGAGATATCATCGCATATCGGCGGAAAGGGAAACTTCTTCTGTCGAAAATGCGAAGCTGGCGGAACAGAGAAGGATAAGGAGAGCAATCACTGCTTTCATTCACTTTTGCTGTAAGTCTTTCGTTGTTTTCGATTTTATATGGGCGTTGAGTTACCAATATCAGCCCGGAGTGGCGCGCTCGAAAGACAAGATTGTAACAGAGCTCAAAAAGCAGTTCAAATTGGCCTGTGCTGGTGTCGCAAAACATGTTGAAGATGCACAAAGGTCGACCGGGGTCAAAGACGCTTACACACAGTACTGGATTGAACATCTCTTGGAGCAATACAAGCAGAAGAAGTCGGAAGGTCAGCACCCCAAGGATATTGAATTGGAACTCGTTCAATGGACCCCTCAATAACGAAGACAAGATTTATAGCGGATTTCTAACGTTGCAAGGTCGGACTCTGTTTCCCAGCATCAATTTATCCCTTCAACTTTTGTTCACAACTGTATAGGCTTTGATCCAACCAAGGACACACCCGTCGAGATCCTTCACACCATTCTGCTTGGGGTTGTCAAATACATCTGGCATTCTTCCCACACGAGCTGGTCCACATCCCAGAAGCAGCTTTACTCCCTCCGCTTACAATCAACTACTACCGACGGGCTTTCGATTCACGCAATTCGAGCCAATTACATTATGCAGTATGCAAACTCGTTGATAGGACGCCAGTTCAAGACCATTGCTCAGGTCAATGTCTTCCACGTTTACGGTATTGTCACAGAGGAACAGTTTGCGACCTGGAAAGCAGTTGGCGAGCTTTCGGCTCTGATTTGGGTTCCTGAAATCGCAAATATGGATGAGTATCTGGTACACTGCCTTCTTATTTTGCACTCAGCTCTTTGACTTACCCTCGACAGGCAGACCTTCTTGTTGCGGCAGGCAATGTCTTGGATGCATTTGCTGTCCTTGACCCCACGAAGATCTTGTCAAAAATCAAGCTTCATCTTCTAGCGCACCTCGGCGAAGACGTCGCTGCTTTTGGACCTCTGATTGGTGTTATGACAGAGGCGTTTGAATGCTTCAACGCCATTTTTCGATTCTGCTCTATTCTTTCGAACCACCGGGCGCCCAGTAGAGATATTGCCCTCCAATTAGCCGATCAAGAGGGTCTGAAACATCGGCTGACAGGTGGGTGGTGGCCAACCGAAAGCGGCGCTTGGGAGCAAGCCGGGCCGCGTGCACGGGAATTTCTGGAGGCACGACCGGTGCTTCAAAAATTAATCGGTTGGACCATTCAAGAACGACCCACAGCAGGTACGTTAATTACTGCAATATTCCAAAACAGATCTAGAATTCATTTACAGGCGCTGTAAAGCCAGTAGCACTACCAAAGCGGCAGAAAGGGGTACCACGACCAGTCCGCGCCGGAATCACCTTTGGATCCACCGATGCTAGGCATGCACTCAATGCCGGCGATTACAACCTGACATCGACTTGGTTTGCATGCCGCCAAGTCATATCCGCGGCACTGGACGAATGCAAAATTGGCTCTTGGGTCTTTTTCCGGTCACCTATAACCGTGAGCATAATATCCTGCCACTCAAAACACCGCTGATATATTGACATATTCATGCTGATAAGAACGAGCTCATCACAGGCAGGATCAATAATATCCTGGAAGATCCGGAAGCTTCGCCCGTTATCATTCTTGACCACTTCCAAGTTTCCCAAGAACGCCACGAGATTTTCGGAATGCCAGTTCTGACGCGGCGCCAATCGGAAAGATCCCTGATAATTGTTCCTACCGCGGTAAGTCAGATGATTCTTTTCGTCAGAACTCTGACTCATTCAAAAGCGCTTCAGAATATCAGATTCCAATACAATGCCCAACATGATTGCAACCATGCGAAGTGTGAGGCCACTGGGGAACGACCTCGAATGCAGGAACGTGTCGACTCTGGTCTAGTCGACAAGTTTATCGTTCACAAGCCAACTGAGCGCTTCATTATGAACACTCATGGATTCCACAATGCTCACCTGCTGCGCCAAGTCCTTCCCCGCAGTCTAATTCAGCCCATCCCACTTTTCGCAGACAGAGAGGCCAAGCATTTCGAGCTTGCGGAGACCCTTCGCGGAATCAAGAGCCTTAAAAGGAAGCGGATGCAAGAGAAGCGGGAAGCAAAGAAAAAGGCAGCATCGGATGGCGCTAATCCGGATCCTGCAGCAGGAACAGAGACTCCAGCAATGGATCCGCTGCTCCCAGCAAATTCTGAGCCTCTCGCCCTTGCCTTAGAACGGGTCGGGAACAGTCAACCAGAGTCATCTGACAGCGAATGGGACGAAGAAGCTCCTCAGAGGAAGAAGCAGAAGCGCCGCCGTGGCCGTCGAGCGGTGGGGGATAGTGATGAGTCGGACTCTGATTATGGTGGTGGTATTGATGATAGTGTTGTGGGTACCAGCGCTACAAGAGCTTCGACGAGATTGCGCATGGCAGCGGAAGCTCAGTGATAATTGATTGATCTGTACTTTTTTCGGGTTATTAGGCTTCACTTGTAAGGATAAATATACCTTGCAATTTTGACCAACAGCGTAGAAACAAATGAAAAGGGTCCAAAAAATTCTTTACGGTGAACGACTTTGCAAGTCGGGTCTTGATCGGGTGTGAATGTTAATCACTTCCCAAAAGGGAAAGTTCCTCTTGCTCTGTCAACCTTCGTCGAATCATTCAAAACGTCCCCATGAAGTCTGAAAATGCCGAACGGGTAAAACGGGAATCATTCATTAGATCCAGCCATTCAACGTAAGTGGTATATTCCCCGTGGTATTACCCATCTCACGGTGGCATAGCGCGGGTTTACTGGACAACGGCGGGTATCTGAATTCACAAACATCAGACACGCAGTATTTCGGGTCCATGGAATCGCAGGCTGCAGGGCTGAGACCAGTAGGTGTGTGAATACTGCCAGTTAAGCTTTTGGGTGGTATGTTAATGTTGTTTTAGAGCCACCGGAGGACCAAGACGAAGGCGATGACATGGACGAAAGCGGCAGCGGGTTCGGGAGTATGTTCGGGTTCAGCCAAGCGAACAACATACCCCCCGTTGTCCTCACCCCCGAGGATTGTTTGCTTGAATCATATGCAAATTCCGCTCCCAGTGGCACCCAGTTTCCGATCCTCGAAAAATTCGGGGACTCTTGTGATATTGCACAGGCTACTGAGCCGGTAATGCGACAGAAGCTCGGTGATCCGCTGACCGAGGAAGAAAGAAAGCTTTCGGCGGATTTTGTTTTCGCTTGCCAACGGTTAGCAATGTCCGGAAACCGTGATCCTCTTCGCCAGCCCAACGCATTGGAGATCGAGCTCGCCGCTGTTCTCACTCGTATCGCCCAATCGGTACCGCTGATCATGCGGTTGTCGATGGAAGGTCGGTGGAATGACACGATGGCGGTGGTGGACGATGCCCGACGGAACTTGAGTTTGCTGGACTTGGCACATTGCATTGGGAGGATTGTCGAAGATGAGGTGAACCCAGAACTTACGTCCCAGGATGTTAATGCACGGAACTACACTCGGGAATGGGTTGCAGCGAATAATTGAATGTATTTATTTGAATATAACAAGCCTGCAACAGAAACAAGGACCAGAGTACCAAGCAAGTGAGCGAGGGGTGACCATGAACATGAATGACACCAGTAAGACCTCAGTGTGTCGGATGGTAAACCAGCTGACAACACGGCGACGACGAAAACGAATGCCACCAGCCAGAGCCGCGTGTGCTGCGTGGTACGCCGAGTAAGTCCCACGAAATTTGTTATGTGGGAGCCAGATAAAACTTTTGTGGCGCCCAGCTGATTGTTCATCTTAGCTGTTCAGATGGTAGCAGGGTGGAGAAAATGTGGGCGCATTGTGGCGGAAATTATGACCAAACAATGGCCGCGCCACATCATTGATGGATGCAGCCCAGTTGGCGGTGTACACTCTTAGCCATGGTTGCGTTGAGAATAGAACAAAAATAGTTGTATTTGCATTGAGGATACTTACATGGGATGGGTACTAATACTGCATCTATACTACACTGACACCCCTACCATTACCCCCACCAATGCACTCTAAGACCTCGAAGAAATAACGAAAGGTAAAGGGGAACCGCCGAGGGCTTGCTGAACAATAGACTGATCAGCGAGTGCCAAGTTAATACCGCAATATTTATCATACCTTACGCGACTACAAACTCTCAAACGATCCTTGCGAGGCGGCATTCGTGAACCCTGAGCACAGGACACTAGAAGTGAGTTATATAGCCAAGAACGGGGAAATGGAGCCGGACACGTACAGGGAATGAAGTGATCGCCCTTACTTTAAGCGATGATAGCGGGTAAAACGACGGGCGAGATTGACGTTGGGCGGTGATGTGGGTGATGCACCTTGTGGAGCCGACAACTTGGGCACTGCTTCGTAAAATTTACTCCACTGCAACAACGGTGGAATATCACGACACACCTTGGCTCTGACTCGACTGGCAACTTGGAGGCCACCTTGAAATGTAAGGACTGATGTAAAAAAGGTGTGTTCATGACAAGGCCGGAAGGGTTGGGCGTACCTCTGACTGTGCGCCGGCGAAGCAGGTCGCCGTGGTCGCCGTGGACACCTGGAGTGAAAATTTGAGGCGGTAAGGAAGAGATATGTGGTCCTTACAAGGACCGATGGAGGCCAAGGTCGTGCCAGTGGGGTGGCCGAGTCGTACAGCACACAGGTGATGTCAGGCAGGACAGAATAGATCTGGGTGTGGAACTATAACAATAACAGAGGGAATGGAAACTCAGCTCAGTGGTAAGCTCAATTCAGCTTAAAATTGCTTGTGAATACTCAGAAACAGCAAGTGGATTCGGTATGTGGGTGGTGGCGAGAAGGTGGAGGTAAAGAACAAGAACAATGCCGTAAGATGTCGACATATAAAGTACGCCGAGTCAAACCAGGTATGTAAGAGTGGCCTGTGGTTGAAAAACCGAAGCTAGGAGGGAAACTTTCGCCCAGCAGTCCAGGTACTACGCAAAGATGTATAGGGAGATATTCGCTGTCCCGCTCAGCGCCAAATGTGGGTGACCAGACCACTTCGGAATCGATCCCCGGCGTAGCCCGAGATGCCCGAGATCCGGTTCGCCTCTTCGCGTTGGCAGTATGTAGTGAGAAAAAAAATGAAATATCAGCGGTAGATCGTATGAGTGAATGTAAGAGTATGAAGATCCAGTCCAGATATAAAATTTATAACATCGTTCTTGTGGAACTGTATCTGGAATAATGCTGGAATTCTATATATCTCAGGCTGGGATCTGCATTCAGATCCTTGCTGTGCAGTCTGGAGAGAGTGAAGTGGCTTCCCACACTTGAAACTGTACAGCCACTCCACTCTCTCCGGGACTGCACAGCAAGGATCTGAATGCAGATCCCAGCCTGAGATATATAGCTTGCGAGATTTGCGATTTTGAGTCACTTTGAAGCACTTTCTGTACCTTCTAGTTCCGGTTTCGGTCATTGCGCAAGTCTCGGGATTTGAGTCAGGGACAGCGATGAATGGAGCCGCGACGTTCGTCGAACGGGGACGGCGGGCACAAGCTGTAGGACGTGAGGGTTTAGATTTCTGCTTGAGAACCTTCCTGGATTGGACCAAAGTTGATGCGGTAAATGGAGGACACATCAGGAAAAACCACCTTTGGTAATTTCCCAATATTTCCCCGGAATTTGGAAGGTTCCCACCACATTCCGCGGATTCAGGGTAATTGTCCGAATTACCCGGATTTCCTTGATTCCGTTTTGACCCAATCTACAATAATGTTGAAAGCCCCGGATTTCCCCGTGTAAATTCGCGCGCCGACTCGCTGTTCTGAAAAATTGAGTTTCTCAAAGGTTGACATGTTGCTATAACCCTTCGATGTGCCTTTTGAACTGATGAATTTAGCATACAATATCATTGAAATCCGTCCAAACTGAGCGAGAAACAAATCATTTACTGGCACGACTCAAATGCGGTCAATTGGATGGTGTGCCAACACATATGCACTGCAATAAGGGCATTGGCGAATGAAGCCATTTATGGGTTAATCTCTCCTTGACAGACACCACAAACTTGACAAGATGTGCCTGCGCTTCGCTCCTGCATTGAGGATCTAGCCAAGGTTGATGCAGGGTTGCATTCCAGAAAATCCAGGCTACACGCCCCAGAAATATATTGAAAGTGACGAATTCCCATCGCCGAAGTAGATTTTTGGTGCCCTGAGAATACGAACATGGAGAGGGGCGACGAGAAGGGGCGACCAGAAATATTTCCAAAGGATGTGGCTCGGTTGTCTGGGGCATGTGGAGGTTCGCAATTCCGAAGAGAACAGAGAACAATCCAAGAAATGAGATCGTATGAATGTACAATGAAAAAAGCCGTATACTTTTGCTCCAGTAAAGAATGAATGTTGCGCAAACCGGACCGGGACAGAAGCTACGTTGATTGCCGCGCAGCAAATGTTGAGAAGAAGCAGAGCATCAATGCGTCTAGAAGTTGCAGCACTAGAGCCAATTAGTCAAGTTTTCAGGGCAACAAATAAGATGGCTTTCAGGAAATTGACAGATTGCCAGCATTGGCTAGAATGAGAGGAGAATGAGGGGAAGAACAGATGTTAGGGTAGAGACAACGGCATCGGCTGTTTATATTGCGAGGGTGCGACCTAGCCGGGAGCTACGTGAGTCCTCTAAATGCTATGGCCGCACGGCCATGTTTGTGTTACATTATGCGGCTCGCAGTCGTCGCGCAGCTTCGCAGCAACCGGATGTCAAGGACAAAGTGGGAATATTTGTGTCAGTTGGGGATGGAGTTCAGTTGAGCCGCAGTGGATGAAGAAGAGAAGAGAGAGATCAAGAAGGGGATACGCTCGATGGGGATGGAACCAAAGAAATGTAAATGAAACCCTCGTCATTTCGTAAGAAACGGTAGATGCTCGTACCCTCACATGTTTAATATCAGGCTCAGATCAGGCTACGACCATGGCGTTTCTCAAGGTCTATCTGGTTTTGCTTTCTTTTGTTATTTCAGTATCGACCCAATCTCAAGACGTATTCGAGACGCCTAAACCACTCTGGCCCATGTTCGATCACCCTATTCGGCGTGTCGCATTCGTTGGAGCCGGACCTGCTGGCCTTCAAGCTGCTGCGAAGCTCATTGAGCATAACTTCACGGTCCGACTGTTTGAGCGTGCGCCGCATCCAGGGGGAAACTGCCTTTACAGTGAAGAGACCCCTGTTAGGGAGTCGTATCCGTGATTCCTACGCTGATGCGCTGTTTTCCGATAACTTAATCGTTTCAGTGACAAGCCTTTAGGGCAGACGGCCTGAGATACCTGCCCAGCTCCGCGTGACACGATATTACAACGAAGGTGATGACGGACTGACGCTGGACGACAGATGGACGGAGCACTGGCAACCTCGTCCCTCTGGAAAAGCCTCCACATTAACACCCCCAAAGTAAGTCCGTGAATGCCTGATATCATCTACGGAAATCTGACTTGTCGCGGACTACCGAAGGTGAGCACGGAGCTCCCAGACGTGAAATATGATCCCGACACGCCGTGGGTGGTCTCCCACCATGCGGTCCAACGGCATGTCCGCTCTTATGCCTCCCACCATTGCCTCAACTCGAACGACTACTGTCCGGCGACAGCATCCGCGCCACCGGCGACGGCGTACTCCACTCGTGTGGAGAAGGTGGAAAAGAACATGGAAGCGCACAACCTGGGTGCTCACACTCCGCCGTCTTGAGCGTCTGCATGAGTCCCACAGGATCCTGGCCGAATGGTGGACGGAGACATTCGATGCGGTGGTTCTTGCACTGGCCCGTACACGGCACCCCACGTTCCCGACATCGACGGCATCGTTGATTGGAGCAAGGCAACAGAGGGGGGGCAATACAGCGGTATATCACTCGCAGGTATACCGGCATCCGGAACGGTATGCGGGCAAGGTGCACCAGGCAAATTGTTGACCTGTGCAACGCTGATATATCGGAAGACCGTGCTGATTGTCGGCGCCTCTGTCTCTGCCTCTGAAATCGCACGGGACATCGGTTCGTTTGCTCATCGCATCATTGCAAGCGTCCGGGTGAGCTTTCATCCCTCCATCGAAGAAAATGATCTTCATTCTTAAGTTTCCAGCCTGCCAACGATAGTATGCCAAGCATGCGGCAGCTCGACCCTCTCAAGATTCCCCAACATCACAGAATTCGTACCCGAAATCGCGTTCTTGGAGCCTCTCAGTGGACACCGTAACGGCATCCGCAGCGGAAAAATCCATCTTATAAATGGCTCCGTTCTGCAGGGCATCGACGAAGTGTGTCACTCTATTCATCGTCTAGTACCTTGCATCTAATTGCGGAACGACAGATCATACTTGCAACGGGATTCCGAGGCTATTCCTTGTTTCCTCCCAATTCGTGAGCATCCGTTCCATTCGTTTCAATTCATATTCACATAAGATCCCGAATAATCATGCCAGAACGACGAAGCGGCCGGAGGATATCCACTGGACGGGACATTATATTCCAGATCCGACGCTGGCTTACACTTTTGGTCCATAAGCACCACTTACTCGCGACACACGTCTCTATATAACTAATGCCTCTGCAGGGCGTCCCTGGACTTTGGGGCGATACCAATCATACGGGCTCGCGAAGGTGTGGAAGGGCAGCGCGCGTTTGCCCACGTCGAGCAGATGAAATTGGAAGAGGAGTACTGGCGCGAGTGGCTCGGCGAAGGTACTGCATCGATAGGTTAAGTTCCATCCACTCAGTTTGGTCCCAGAGGTGTTCCGACGTTATATAACTTGGCTCAACAACGCGTCGCTGGAACACGGTGGGCGCTTCGTAGAGCCGCCCCCGATTGAGTACGTCCGTTGCACCACGAATGCGAATCTAAACTTGATCTTCCCAGGAACCTCGAGATTTTGAAATACTACATGTTTGTCTATCTGCTCAATGTGAGTGTGTTCATAACTAGTTTTGTTGATCACCAGTTAACCTGTGTTCCTATTTGGAACACAATGAATCTGGACAGCATAGGCAATTTTGACATTTCCATGCTTTCAGGTCAATTGGGAGACAAAGATGCATGGGACGCATTGGTTGACGAAGATGACGATTGGTGATTTGTTTATTTTGTTTGTGTACTGGTACCAGCTGTTTCCGACATCGTATCCCACAGTGTTTATATTGACATTATAAGTGGTTTTTTGAGGTTGTAATGCCTTGCTTGGCGTTGCCTGGAACACGAAATAAGTAAACAGGGAGGTAAATTAGCCTTCGTTCCGGTCCTTATTTCAATTGAATATGAATGCTTTTTTGCAGCGTTCATACACAAGCATAGGTCATGCGTCCATTTTCGGGACCAGAACAGTGTTAGTTTGTATCCCAACAACGCCGCCTCACTCCACCTTAGCATCGCCTCACTGCGCCTCAGTGCCGCCTCAGTGCTGCTTCTGTGCGCGGCAGGCGCCTCATTTTACCCAGCCCGTCCTCCACATGACCAGAACAACCGCACACCTACCCAGTCATAACTCGGACCGAAAATAAATTATTGCGCAGCGTTCCTATCGTTATGAAAGAAATACCCACCGAGTCGGCGCCGTTGTAACGCGAGGAGGACACTGCACATACAATATTTAGCGGTGTTCAGTCTGAAAACGCGTACAGAGTTGGGGGTGAAGAAGCGGCAGCGGGGAGAGCACCGGAAGAGGCAGAGAGTCAAATAGAATCCAATGTCCGAAGGGTAGATCACGCATTAAAATCCCAGATTACAGGGAACGGTTGCGTATCTTCGTCGAAGAACACCCCCGAACAGATCTGATTGAGGAAAGAGGACGAGTCCGACTTGGTCAAGGGCGAAATAAATTTCAACTTGACCAAGGGTTCGCGCGTCAAATCGTCTCGATGAGACAACTTGGCAAGATTTCAGCAAGAGGCAGCTGATCTCCTTATCGCGGACCTGTAGGCCTGTGACCAGCCTGCCTACGAAGAGCAACAAGTGCGGCAAGCGCGTTGCCGTAGGCAGGCTGGTACTTCTCGGAATCATCACAAGGGCTGAGCGCGGAGTTTGAATGTTTTCCTTTTCCCTCATTCTGGGCCGAGTTCAACCTATTTTACAAAATTACAAAGATGACCGTGTATCAACTTGAACTTCTCTGCAATTCTGTCTCTTCAGAACTTTTTGTAAGTGCGAGAGGGGGCGTATACTGAAGGGTCAAAATTGACTGAGAATTGATCGCATGCATAGCCACATCGATGCCGGCGTGCTTAAGATACGAGTAATAACAGAGGCTGAAAGTAAGGTTCACAGTTGACACTTTATTACATGTAAGCCAAACTATGGATGTTGACCTCTGCGGTAAGGCCTCAACGTTGGCAGTCCAACGTGCGAGTCTGGATAAGGGCTTCTACGACTCCTCTTGCCAGAGCGTGGGACCTTCATCAATCAGATTCAATTTTGTTTGTTGTACCTAGGTTCTCAGTAATGCAACTTTGTCAACTGTAGTAAATCTGCGGAGCGCTGCTTTATGAAGTGCAGCGTGAATTGGAGTGATATGTACTGCTGGTGCTCTTAAGTCTTAGTTTAATGGCCGGCGTCACATTAACACTCAGTGGTTTGAAGACTCGGAGTGGGAAGTTTCAAGTCGGTACTGAGTGGGCCTAAAATACGATCATTGCGGCTGTATTGGTATCACGTCATTAGGGTCAGTCAGAGTAACTCGTTTCGACGTTTCTGGGGTCGTTTCTAGGGTCGTTTCTAAAGTCGTTTCTGGAGTCGTTTCTCGAAATTGTTGGCATCATAAACGTGGGGAGAAACGACTTCGGATTTATTTTGGTGGAGAAACGACTTGCAGAAACTCCTCTGGAGGAGTTTCTGAGGCGTTTCTGGGGCGTTTCTCGTTTTTTCCCACACTTTAATTCATTTTCGTAATTCGAGAAACGACTCCAGAAACGATTCCGGAAACGACACATTAAAACTTACTCTGACTGACCCTAGCAAGTCATTAGGGTCAGTCAGAGTAAGTTTTAATCAGTTGTTTCTGGACTCGTTTCTCGAGTCGTTTCTCGAAATATTAAAGCGTGGGAGAAACGAGAAACGCCTCAGAAACGATCTAAAACTCCTCCAGAGGAGTTTCTGCGTCGTTTCTGAAGTCGTTTTCTCCCGCCAAATAAATCCAGGGTCGTTTCTCACCACCTTGGGGTCAGTCAGAGTAAGTTTCAACTTGTCGTTTCTGGAGTCGTTTTCTAGAGTCGTTTCCCGAATTATGGAAATGAATTAAAGTGTGGGAAAAACGAGAAACACCCCAGAAATGCCCCCAGACACTCCTCCAGAGGAGTGTCTGCAAGTCGTTTCTCCACCAAAATAAATCCGAAGTCGTTTCTCCCCACGTTTATGATGCCAACAATTCCGAGAAACGACTCCAGAAACGACTTCAGAAACGACCCTAGAAACGACTAGGTTCGTTCCAAGCCCCGTTCTGACGATGCCGCACCGAAAAAAACAGACCAAACATCAAGCCAAACACACCAAACACGGCTTTCGTCAGAAGGGGCTTGCTTCAGACTGCCGAAATCGTGGGGGTTGGAAATCAGTCTCTGCTAACACAACGCGGCCTCAGCGGTGTCCGGCCATTTGGTAAAACTTTTAGTTCATTAGTATGGCTACGAGATCACCCAATACCAGGTGCAAATATATGTAGAATTCACCGAGTTCTGGAAGGTCCAACAGCGAAAACAAGCATTTTTTGTGATACCCGAAGGATATTTATTTTGCAACGGTTTTCAGAGACATTTCATTTGAAGCTACCCTTGGTAACATATCTTCGCGTATGATGCATTTCCAGGGCTATATGTTGTACGTGGACGAAGTTATTTGACACTGATTCTCGAAACCGGCCGAAATTACTGTATCGTCACGCTCTGTGACTAGTGTTCCATGCGTCACACTCAGAACGAAAATATTCACCGTCTTCCATATATGCAGTAAAAATTGGGTTTTCTGTGTCCAATCTATTCCCCTGAGTCAATATCCCCTCTTGAATTCCTAAAAGGTGTTCTCTTGGTTCAGAAACATGCAAAAGGGGCAGTTAACCAGGCCAATGGTATTATGTTGTTGCCAGCTTAGGACAAGGTATTTGTAGTGATAAAAAGCCTCACAACAGTTTATTCTGTACTTGATATGATATCAGATGGTTTTCTCATTGAATAAAACCCGTATTCTCGCTGCTAAGCCATCTGATCTAGAGAGTGGGTTAAAATCTGAACACTCTGGACACCATGGAGCTGCAGTTTGGATTTTCCTAGACGTGGCAATAACCTCAAGTAGACCATATTTTCATTTCAAATATGGTTAGTACAATGTTGTGGTTGAATGCAGGATGCGTCGATTGTGTGAGGCGGAGTGTGACATAGTGTGACACCTGGCACTTTCCGACTTCGCAGCACCCACACGCCCACTGCCAGAGCCATAAAATATTCAAAAATATATGGGTGCATCCAGAACATGCAAAGGGACATTTGAGCAGCAGGGACCCAGTTGATTGGATGTCATTCTAGACCTACAGCCAAAGATCTTTGAAAATGTGCCAACTTTGGATCAACACCACAACTGAATAGTAACATTCAAGTCTGACAGTCAGTGAAAAGCATAGGCGAGTACCCATAGATAGGTTCTTGGGTTCCCAGTTTACACCTAAGGATTTGAGCCAAGATTGGAGTAGCAGGAAAGGAGTTGGCAACCCCCTCTGTTTGATGCAGTCTGAAGCAAGCCCCCTCAAGAAGGTCCCCGGCGCGCCGGGCCGGAACTTCGCGGGCTTGTTCCGAACCTAAGAAACGACCCCAGAAACGTCGAAACGAGTTACTCTGACTGACCCTGTTTCTGATGCCAACAATTTACAGAAACTACTTCTAAAACGACATCAGAAACGACCCCAGAAATGACCTCAGAAACCTCGAAACAACCTTCTCTGACCGACCCTATTGACATTCAACCTTGCATCCTGCCCTTTACCGGTTTAAAAGCACACATGTATCATGTTGAACAATTGTACAACCTCACACACTTGGAAATCACCGTAGCTGCCGGAGCGAAGCGAAGGCACATCTTGTCTCTGTGATTGACATCTATGTTCACCATTATATTATATTATAGAGATGTGTCTGCACGCATAAATTTAGTGTGGACTCGCATAATCATGTTGCTTTACGTTTCACGATTTCTATGTACAATTCAGAGTATTCAAAGCCCAAAAATAAAGAAACAGAAAAGAGTGAAACCTATATTTGGAGCGCGACATTCTCGTGTTCTTTGTGGGAAGCCTCGTCCTCTGATGTTATAGGTTGGTTGTGGTTGTCACGTGAGCACGCTGCCGCGTTTTGCTTCACGCTAATCGTGTTGTCCCACTTATCGGACGCATGTGGCGAACGTGTGGTGCAGGAACTCGATGGGGCGGTCAGATTCAAAGTTGGAAGTGTAAGCTGAGAAGGAGGAGATGATGATGATGATGATGATGGTTGTGGTGATGAATTCGGATATAGAGAGCGGATTGCACGAAGGAATGACTAGAATAAAAATCAAATTCAGTTATCTGGGTTTATGTTCGAAAGCAAGAATACGTACGGGGTCTGTGCTAGCGAGAAGGGCGTATAGAAGGGGCCGCAGCGTGGTGATCATCGTGTCTGGTTTGATAGATGAGATACAGTAAAATGCAGAGAGAGAAGGGAACGGACCCAATATTCGCAGTTTGAAGCTCTGAAGAGGCAAAGTTAGTTTGTGTTGATGTTGATTGTACATGATAGGCGCACGAGATCAGTCATCGACTGTACATGCAAAACGTTGTAGACACCAAAACTGCAAGCCGTGACGCTGAAGAAGCAAGAGAAAATCGGATACAATCCTAAGTGCGCAAGTCAAAACGGAGTAAGGATCCACAGAAACCTTCCTTACCGATACGAAGGATCAACGGACGATACCGCACAATAGGATGTGCAGGACGGCTCGACTCTAACGTCATGCAGGCAGTAGCGCCGCGAGACAAGGCGTCTGCCCGGAGATGTTGTATTCTTGCCTGCCGAGCGAGTTCGAGTAAGCTCTAAGAACCAACGGAATGATGATTAGAAAAAAGACCTCATGCCGCGTCATAAAGATAACGATGATTAAGAAGGAGATGATCTCCACGGTTGACATTAAGACCATCCACACTGATTGTGCACCCACCAGCCAGCGTAGCTGGCTCGATGGTGAAGGATCTCGGAACCAACAGGTCCCGTTCACGGCGTACCAACTATAAATTAATGTCGATGACGGTAACTTTGAAATTTGAGTGATTCTTACCCAAGTTTGCCATATGCCAAGGGTGGGATATTGCATGCTAAGCACAAGATCACCGAACCGATAATATAGAATTTCTCCATTTTGTTCCCATTTACACCGAACACAATAACAAGTCTATAAATGCGCCACGGATGAGGAGGGAAAGACAAAGGAGGCGCGACGAACGGCAGATTGAGTGCTATGCAGCAGAACATACACGCAGAGAACATAGGCCCCACCTAATATGAAGACAATGTGTGAAATCGAATTCGGAGAGAAGCGCCGAATGGCACGCACCACACCTACGAAGGCAAAAAACATGCAGCTCACACCTTCCTCCCTTTCTTTGGTGAACATGAGCGACCCAAGGACAGCACTAAAGAGGACGGCGTCAGGGCGAGCATACGGGATGGTATCACACGACTACTTTGCTACTAGCGCATATGTGAGTAGTCGGAAGCTGACGCGATTGAGGTAGGGTCGAGAGCAAGTATTCCACTGTAGGTACGCTATGGCTATGAGGAGCAATACACTCAGGGCGACCCCGGGTATGGAGACACCGAAAGTGACATCTCTGCAAAGAGAGGGCAAAATCAGTAAGAAAAAAGTATAAAGAAAATCCACAGAAGATATGACGCACGCTATAAGCGCTAGCAAGTGCTCATGGCCGGAAGACATTGAAGAAGCAAAAGAAGGAACCTGGGATATTAAGACCTTGAAGAAAAGGAGCCGTGTACAGATCATACCCGCAAACCCAAATCACCTCATTTTAACTGCGAGATATTGCACGATCCGACATATCCGAAGTCCACCGACCAATCGCTTATCTCCCGAATACCTGGGAGAGCACCCCTGACAAGAATGGAGTTTCTTGGCAGTTGACGGCGACAGCATTTGAGGCTCGGTGTTTGCCGGTTTTCGATACATTCGGAGCAAATCGGCAATGTATTTCACCAATTTGTTACCAGCCAAATCGGCCTTGCTTCTCCTTGGAGAATTTGTCTTGGTGTACGTATTCAATTGCGAGCGGCGGACAAAGTCTTTCCACCCAGGCAACTCGAACTTTTTTCTCAGGATAAACAATCGCGCTGAGCACGAATAATATTGTACTATTCCAGGGATAGATTCGTGCTCTGTAACCATTTTCTTATATTCAGTTGGCGATGGGGTGTGCACTGTTTCTATATTTTTTCTTATTGAACTTGATTAGTCTTCGAGTTGAATTCTGCCAGAGTGAAGGTTACATAAACATGTTCGCGGGTTCTCGATAGATTAACCGTTCTTTAACGAAATGGCTCCTCGGCTGTGCCATTTCTCCATATGTCCGTACTCCTTTCGTCTTCATCTGCTCGCACTCTGTTTTTAACCCCATCCATGCTCGAATCCCTGCACTCGTCCACACCCCCTCTTCATTTTGTATGCCCCATATGTCTTTTCTGCTCGACGTTAGCAAACTTGGTTCCTCGGCGGTGTTTATCTCTGCTGCATTCTTCCTCCTTGCTTCCTCCTCTCGCGATCTTCTCTGTCTAACCCTTTCAGAATGTCTGTGCCGTGGTTTGTTTTGGCGCAGTGTCGGTCTCGTGTTTAAGCTCATCCCCCGTTCGGCTCGAGGGTCTGTTGATTCCTCATTGTGCACTCAAAAATCTGCCTGCTTTCGGTCAATTGACCAACCGTCCTGTGGAACTAACACGGCTCCTGCTTCAATGGCTGTCCTAAACTCGTCTGCCTGACCTACTTGTACTGCGATCCGCATCCGCGCAGTTTACCTGTCACTGCGCCGCAGATACTTCCATTCATTACCGGGCCTGCGGCCACGTACATCCCCGACGTTCCTCCTCAGATAAATCGCGCCCTTCACTGGTGGTTCAGGTAGCAATTCTTCGCCCACTTTTGCCGTCCTCACTTTTCCTTCGCCAGAAAAATCTCCAAATCTGATGCTACCCTCAGTCGATCTCTGTCAGTTGTCTTGCGGATGTTTGTGGCGGCTACTGTGGTGTTTGCTCGTTTTCCATTGACTGTTTCTCCGGAGATGTTATGGTTGACTTTCTGCAAATATGTCTTCCTCAGCTGGCCCTGCGGGTTTTCATTCTTCAAGAAAATGGTCATACTGCTGTGTTAATTACAAACCCCCCTGCTGGCTATCATCCGCGATCCCGCTCGCCATTCAGTCCGCTGTATTCAAACCGTGAGCGCTGCAACACGCAATTATGTCTTTACAATCAAAGAGAAAGCTCATCGCTACCACTGGTCTCTCGAAAATCCATTCGTATATCAACGCCTCTCAAGCGAACGGGAAGGCGTTCTTCTGTTCACTTTCCTCATCAAATTTATTAAAAGAGCGATTGGTGGGGCGGTAAAACGATTTTTAGGTTGCATTTCTCTGGAATATATCCACTTTTAATTATCCTTGTCATCCTCGTTTTCGTTCCTGCAAATACAAAACAAAGATCAGAATCACATTCCTTTGTTCGCCCCTTTGCCCGACTTCATCCATGGTTTGTATCCGGCTCATGAGGTACTGCAAACAATATTTCCGTGTTTGGTTCAGTACCTTCAGATCGGCCGGAACGAAGCTGCGGCGCATCTTGTATGGTGTTAGAGATCACTTGGAAATCACCAAAGCGAATCGGGCGGAGCCTGTGATAACTATTTGATGACCTAGACCCTCACCTCTGACGCTATGTCTCGGCATTCTCCGACGTCCCTGCGCTTGCTTTATGATCGCCGTCGGCTCGCAATTGCCAAGACCTCCATTTTGCCTCCGTTACGACATCCGGCCGATACAGCATGAACGGTCCTTCAATTGAAAAGAATATGGTACCAGGTAAAAGTTTGCCCGGGCTACGGTCATCATACTTGATGAGATTGGACATGGGTCTTGTGCAGTAATATTTTGCAGTTGAACTAAGTAGAATTTATAGTAGAGTTTTAATTACATTGTTGGCCGTGAACAATGGTCCAGAGCACGTAGAAATTAAACCAAAAGGGTGCGAGAGTCGAGCGGAAAAAGGCTACCCCAGAAAGGAAGAACCCAGGGAAATCAAGTCGAGGGTAAGTGGAATTAGGCGGTGGCGTTCAGGCATGGCGGCGACTATGCATCAGGATGAGGTTGCCGTTCAGATAGTTCCGAGATCATCGCCAGCCGATGCTATTTGCGGTAATTCCGTTGACAGTCGGACACTGATTCCCCATGAGCCACCATCAACCCGTTTGCCCGTTTACGGACGGATACGGGTCCCGTTTGAACGGGTGAACCCGTCCCGTACCCATCCGTTTACAAAGCAGGCAGAAAGGTCTATGGACGGGACGGAAACCGTCGCGACGGGCCGTCGACCCGTCGCGAACGGGAACGGATCGGAGCCCAAGATTCCACCCAGCAATGCTGGAACTTTTGTCTTTCTGATCTTTATAATCCCTCTCCTACTCTGTTGTACCGCGGTACGTGGTCTCACCGGAGACTGATATAGCCCATCTTGTCGCGTAGCATTGGCTCCTAAACATATTTTCCTTCTTACGCGCGGTTCTCGTGTCAGCAGAAGGCCATACCGCTCTTACATTCCATGTACTGTTTTCACCATTGCGGCCGCACCAGAAATTGCTAACTTTTCCACCATTTGCTTGGGAGATACAGTTATCGTGAGTACACAATGTGTTGTCCTTGATTTATCCTAGGGCTCCAACCCGTCCGCCTTTTTGACGGGTCGACCGACGGGACGGCCGGGTTTTACCCGTGCGTCTGAGGGCCGAGGCTGGTGCTGCGACGGGACGGCTACGGGACGGGTTAACTCGTTGACGGGGTATCCGTGCCCGCCGGTTTGAAGGGTCTGAGGGTCTCTCAGGCAGCCGAAAATGACGTGTGCCAAGCGCAGGAGGGCGCCAAACTGCTGTGTACTCCATGCTGCGCGGCAGAGCGGACTGATATCGACGCAAGCATCGCCGCTCGTTGGCCGCATGTTGGAGTTACGAGTTATGTGCGCGCACTGCATCTGTGGCGCACTTTGTTACCAGGTCCCCGCCGTTCATTCCTGTGACCGTACCTGTACCTGATAGACTTAATTCATACCTTAATTACAGCAAAGTAATATATGTAGTGTAGATAGCGAAGAATTCCCTGCGCGTTTGCAACGGGTTCCCTGCTAATATTGGAGTCTCTGGCCTTGAATTCCAACACCGCACTCACCCGAGCTCAAAATTACTCGAATGCCTCCGCGCTCGCAATACTTACATGCCCAAGCAAACCTTGTATCTGCATCCAATCCGCATCGGTGAGGCGATTGAGACTCAAGTACAAAGATTATATACCGAAAACCGAGTGCCTGAGTGTAACTAAAAGGATAAGTACGAGTACCTTACTATAACTAGAAGGAAAAAGATAAAATCTATACGAAGAGACCGTTTACCATACACTTGAGTTGGCCGTCTACCCTGCAGGTACATACGCCGCCGTGTGGCGACATAAGGTCCCCCCGCTGGGCCTGGATACCAATGTACCCGTCTGCCAACACTATGAATTTTATACGAACCCCAAACAGGCATTTCGTGGAATAAATCGTGAGGTTCGTGTTCAAGTTTTTTGCAAATCTGAGAAACCCAAAACATCATCCGATATTTCCGATTCAGTCAGCATGGCGTCACAGAACTCCACCGACTTCGAGCCTGTCAAGGGCAAGCAGAATGTCTCGAAGGAAGATAAGACTGCACTTGAAGAGCTGCTAGTCAATTGGCGGAAAGTCGTAGAGGCGTGAAGTAGAAATCGAACTGAATAGGGGTCAATGCCGTGCACGCGCGAAGTAAGGCTGGGGCTCGGAAAGACTTGGCGAGGGGAAATATCTGGTGTAGAAGTGCTCGGTGTTCACTGGCGGCGTATTCTTGTTGGAGGATTTATGTTACTGTCCGTGTCGATGCTTGTGATTCGGAAGAGAAAGGTAATGTATGTTTTTATTTATGTATAAGGTAAATAAATTGTTGTAAAAATGATCGGTTGTAAGGTATGCAAGAAGAGATGGAAAGGGGGGAGGCAACGAGGGCCTCAGCTCGCCCTTCCACAGTGGGGGGAACTTTAATGTCGTCCTCGACATAACTCGCAAGAAGGGAGATAAGCCGTGAGTTAGGTATCGGAAAACTGGGAAATGCGCATGAACATGGGTTGCATACGCTGGCGAAATGTTGGCGGATCCGTTGCATATAGAGAGTCGAGATGAGGACAACTGCGCGGACCATGGAACGGAAACCATTGTCGAGGAGGAGCGCCATGAGCGTCGAGATGAATGTATGATGGCACGACGATGCTAAATCATGCTGTGGAACAGCACGTCGAGCGGATCATGCTCGGGCACTGGAGTAATGAGCTCGATGGGAGGAATGGCGTGAGGAGAACTTGAGTTGACCTCGTGTGGGGGAGATGGAATGTGATGACGAGGCTCAACCAACATGGGACGTGGTAGAATGTGAGCGACAGGGACGGGCATGGATTTGGGATGTTCGACAACGATGCGCGTTGGGTTATGAAAGCGCGAGATGATGTGCGGCAACACCACCCGGATGTCGTGTCATGGGCAGTGGCGAACCATCGAAAGAAACGAGACGTCCATGATTGTTGATTTTCGCAAAAGATCGGCGGAAGAGAATGAATGTGTGCAGACAAACTCGGAAATCAGGCGGATGCTTCCCTGTGGTACCACACACAAAACAACGGCGCGAGCGCGCGGTTTAGACCCTGGAATGCTCGAGAGGTCGTACTCGATCGGCGGGGAACGGCCTTGCTCGATGTGCGGAGATAGCGGATGATCGAGCCGCTCACTGGCCGACACGAAAGTGGCGTACACGATGTGCGTAGTGACGTGGTGAAAATGCAAGCTCATCGCCGACGATGAAGGCGTGAGATGCAGGAAAGGGACCGGAGGAATGGATCGAAATGTAGGACGGGATGCTAGATGGCGCGGACAACGCAAATGACCCAGAGAGGGTTCGATAGAAGAACCTCCCCTCATGGTGGGCTCCACTGTAGAAGATGAGGTCGGTCGCTGGGTGGACCAAGAGCCTCAGGTCGTGCTGGTACAGGTAGAGAAGACGAGGAATAAAAGTGCGATGATCCAGGGAAGTAATCTGACTAGAAGTAGAGTGAAGTCTGAAGGGAATCAAATAATAAAAAACTCGGCTCAAAAGAGAATGTTGAGAAGTGCGAAGATAATCAAAAGAGAGTGGGCATTGTGCTGGTAGGAAGCAAGGAGAGGTCTCCAAACTGTACAAACAGATAGAACGGCGGAGTTCAGAGTTCAACGCGCCGCCATGTTTCTAACTTTATTCATATCTCAGCAGCAGATCTGTTCCTACCAGTGGTCCCATCAAATATATTGAAATGTACGTCTTCGTCATTTTCGCATTTGAAGACATGCTGACTTGTATGCCAGCCCAAACTCAGGCTCGACGAAGCGGTGGGCTTTCACTGAGCACGAAGCACAACTTCCATGTTATGAAGGTCAATATGCATTTCTCGCGTCCTTTGCGCTTGGCGCGACTTGGTATTCTCGCATTACGACGAAAGGCCACTGGATTTCAAGGTCATTTCCGTACAAAACATCACCGCATCCTCATCGTAAGCTTTCGCCTTGTCTGCCGTTTTAGCTTACACAACTCGATCTCCCCGCCAGTCGAAGTACGCCCATGTCTCTTTGACTTGTGGGCGCGCTGAATTGCATTCCATCCTGCCGAAAAGACAAGATTATTCCCGACCTAACTCTGTGATTCTCGACTCGTACGCACATATCCCACCATCCTATAGCTATTCCGGGGGCCAGCTCAACACTCATTATCAAAAAATCATGTTCTCCAAAAACCATTCTTGCAACGATGCGGGAACAGTTTTTGAAGAAATTTTTTGATGAGGTTTTTTTTGGGTGGCGGTGCGTTCCCGCATCGTTGCAGGAACAGTTTTTGTAGAACATGATTTTTTGATAATGAGTGTCGAGCTGGCGCCCGGAATAGCTATAGAAAAACTGAGGTCAGGGGGATTATTTGCAGGATGCATGAAATCCCCGGGACAGCAGGAACTAGGCCTTGCCATCGCAAAGAAAGATATACCCACTTAGCTTCGCCTCGTAGTTATCTTTCCTCTTTGAAATACTTACCACTGACATCGGCTTATATCCGCGCTGTGCTGTGTTTGCCTTCCCGCCGACAGCGTTTTCGCTCGCATCTGCCAACATTCCCACGTTTCACAACCCGTGGTATATCGTGGAACCACGCCAATGTGGCCCCCTCACCGTCACCCAAATATTATTTCTTCACCGCAGGAGGTATATATGCCAGGGATTCGGACGGGGCTTTGAATTCCAAAAGATTTCACTCATCGGCGAAAATTTGAATAAACCAGTGCCAATTAGTTCGGTTGGCCAGGGGATGCCACGCCACCGAAGCAGAATCAAAACGTTCCGAAGAGAATCCTAATAACGTGTATAGAGTACTTCCACTCTGCACTGTGTCATCTACGCCCCACCTATTCGCCCTCACCCTTCACCATGCACCTCGTCCGTTCTCTGTGGCCAGTTACCCTCCTCTCTATTGCTGCCGTCCGTGGCGGACTTACAAATTTCACATTGGACGATACATCCCCGACCGTCACTTACACCGAGACGCCCACTGTGCGGTGCTCCCCGGGCTTGACGTCGCGACTGCACAACGGAACGTCGACCATAACCGCCGGGACCATCGTCGTCCCTTTCGCAGGTGCGCTTCGGGCCCTTGACAGATATCCGCTGATTTACTGTTATCACGGTGATATCAAGGCAGTGCGGCTTATGTGTATCTCGGGACGCTCGGGGACTGCATTTTCAATCTCGACGGGAACAATGTCAGCACGTTTAGCCGCCCGGATGGGAGCCACACCGATGATATCTACCTCGCGTGGACGGATACCACGATGAGCGACGAACCGCATGTCTTTACGATTTCCCCCCAGAATGTGGATTGGTTCATCCAGTTGGACTATATGATATATAGGTGCGTGCACGGACGTTCAACCAGAGGATTCGGGGATGTCTGATATTGTTTACATGTTAGTCATAATGCTGGCACCAGTAAATCGCACCGAGGCGCGATTAATGGTGGGGTTGTAGGGGGCGTCGCCGCCGCTGCCCTACTATCTGTCGGGGCTTTCCTCCTGCGGCGGCGTCAAAATCAGAGACAGCTTTCCACGCGTGGTGTCCCGTTGGGAGATGACAGGACCGACAAGCCGAGCATCAAGTTGACGGGGATGGGTGTGGAGAAGTAGTTGAGCGAGCACATTGAAGGACATGTAAGATAGCACAGCACGAATATCCCGTAGTAAAATACTGCAAGAGCGAATCAAACCTTTTGCGTCTCTCGTTGACCTGTAACAAAATTGGTTGTCAGTTAGTACCCTCGAGACCCAAGCAAAGAAAAAAAAAAACAGGTTCAGCCGCTGGATCATGGCTACGGCCCGAGTCGAACGGGGGGTTCTGGGCCCTGAATGGGGTCCGTGTTGAAGGAGCTCCTTCGCAGATCCAGTCCTTTTCCCTACTGTGTTGCCCAGCCATTTTGTACCACGAAATGGTGGCTGGGGCCGTGACCCAGCCACCTGTGCCACAGCCACCATTTCGTGGTACGAAACGGCTGGGCAACATAGTAAGCGGTAAGGACTCACGATTTCCGCGACTTGGGCGGCAGAGCCAAACTTGGTAGGAAATTTTTCTTTATCAATGTAGGCATTGGTCGATGGGTGTACTTTGTTGCCTTTGGAAAGGTGGCGACAGAGGCGTAGCTTGTCCGGTTCGTCTGGGCCCTGTGGCTGCACCGCGATGATGACCGGCGAGCACTGGAAAGGGCCTTTGAGAATGGTCTCCGTCTCCGCTTGTGTAAAAGGACCGCTCATGCGCCTCGCCCGGCGACTTCCTCCTGCAAGTACATGTCGATGAAAGCAGCGTGGTCGTCGGCCGATTTGTCGTTAGGGAAAATGACGGTCGAGTGAAGGGTGGGAAAGTCGCCCATGGGGAAACCGTTGCGCAAGTTGCGGACCAAGAGTGGATACGAGCTCGTCAAGTTGTGTTTTTGAAGGAGACGTTCGAAAGCGCTAGGGTCGTATGGTGTTGTAATGCGATACAAGATTTCGTCGTGGTCAAGAAGGCGGGGGGACGAGTTGATAGAGTTCAAGAAGGAGAGTATGTCTGCCCCTGCCCACCTATCCATTCTTTCCCATTGTTCTCTCCCTCCTTTGTCGTGTGCTCATTCCATTCGTCCACAGAATAATATCCACCCACAAAGACAGCATCGCCGAGCGCGACCGCGGCCTCTCCGGCATCCACTCCGAACTCAGTCCAGGAACTCCGCCTTGTGCCGAGGATGGCTGCGCTGAGGTGCAGGCTGGTTGATGAACCACGGCCGGTGCCTTCATCCCATTCCCTCGCATCTTTTGTGCTCAATGTGAATAGTAGCCAATACCCGCTGACACGTAGGTCACTCCGACACTCACATCGACCTTAAAGTGATATGTCTGCAGAATATAGGCAGACCATATTGAGAGAATAAGTTGTGACACTGGAGAGCGATATTTTGTTGGTTGACATGAACAAGTATGCGAAACAAGTGACAGTACCCTGTTTGGCCGAAATAAAATTATCATTGCTAAATGTAATATTACCGTTTCTCGTATGCCGTAGATATATAGAGAGTAAGAACATCAAGATCAATCCAGAGTCGAGGCCAACTAATGTGTGGAATCGGACTTGGATTATTTGTCTCATACTTCGCGTCTTCAGCTCCTGGTTTCGTTTACAATCCCATTTATTCATCTCCCCTTGAATCTCTGTATCCCTTCCGTACGCTCATCTTCTGCGGCAACCAGTTGGCCGAAGATGTAAAGAATCCGCATTCAGAAGCATGTACATAGGTCAAGATTCATTCTCGTTCAGGGAACGTCGGGGCCTAGCAGGAATACATATCCATCGGGGCTTTGCAGTCTTTGGCACAAATCTCCTCGCATTGCTCCTGTATCATGGCCTCAGTAATACCCTCCGCGACAAAGCGGCTCCCCAAGGTCTCCCATAATCGCGTCCAAGATGTCTTCATTGCCAGACCGAGCTCATTCGTCGCCTCATCTGGGTAGGGATTTTTGAGGACGCGCAGTCTGTGGTTCAAGTAATCACTCACCAGAGCCAGTCCCATTGAATGGCATCGATATTTTATGGCCATGGAAGTCATGATCCCAGTGTATTTCCTCGATATATACATGTCGGCTGAGCGAGACTCCCAAATCTCGATGACTTTCGAGGTAATCAGACGAGTCGCAGGACCCCGGTTTGCACTAAGCAATTGATATTGATGTCCTCGATGAGCAACAAACCTCCGGGCTTCGCAAGTTTAGCTGAATTTTTCACAATGTTCTCCCCGTTGGGTACCTTATCAGGACTTTTTATTCAACAAGATAGATGCAAGAAACGCAACAGTTGTACTGACATCATGAGTCATGACCAATCGAGAGCGAACCATGTCGAAGGATTGCTTTTCAAGGTCCCAAGCTTTAGTTAGGTCCGGCTGTTTGAACCTCATATTCCCCGGGATCTGCCTGGAGCGGTGTTCTCTTCAAATGAGTGCTAGCAACAGAACGGATGCTCACTGGTGCGGAAGCGGCGATACATTCACCGCAATGATTTCAGCCTCCGGGAATTGAATTGCAGCTTGAATTGCCCTTCGAGGACTTGCATTTAGAGCATGTCTTGAATGCACAGTAATCGTCATCTACCATGCCCCACTCCCACACCTGTCCTCGGTTCTCGGCATGAACTTCCCGAATTTTTAGGAATTGATATGCACCCCAGGTCTAAGATTTTGCGCGGATGAACTGCAGCTCTTGGAGAAGGACCCAGCTCACCGCCAAAATACCGGGTGAAGGCCGCATGCATCTCGTCGAGTCTGAGCACAGTACATGACAGTCAGCACTGTTCATTCGTAGGGTTGGATAGAATGGTACCGCTGCGTTTCCTGCTCTGACTCATGTGCAGTCTGATATAGAGGTGTTATTGCTCGTAATGTGCCGGATAAACTGGCCAACGTACGGGCAACAGATATTTTGGGTAACCCGCTAGGTCAGCCATATGGGATACGAGGGTGGTAACTGATGAGACCACATTCTACCCTACCTTTTCTTACTTGCAAAAAAGGCGGACGGGACTGGAGTGAATGCTGGCGGACAGCACGTTTGGAACCTAGCATGGATGACAGATGAATATTTTCCTCATTTGGATCTGAGTACGGCAATTTCGACTTTCCATTTCCCAAATGCCCTCCCGAATCTGGCTCCGGCTAGTCTCACCACATCCACTACCACCGCCCCACCCACACCGTTCCTCATCTCTTTATCCGCCTCTTTATCGACAATCATCACGCACGACATCAACAGCTTTTGCCAGAATCCGGATCCTTCAATCGGGGTACTGTGAGCCGCAGGATCTGCGGTGGAATGGAAGCGGAGTTCGGGGAGCAGACACATGGACCGTCCCATTGCGTGTGTTCCATTGCTAATCGGCGGGTGCACATAGTGTTGTGGCCGGGGTGGGTGCGGGGGTGGTGCGGGTCCAGCTGTCTTCGTTTCTGTACCGAGTACAATGGCTTTGTCGTCCCCATCCTCTCTCGTGGGGCAGAACATTAGAAAACCGGCATTATATATACGGTAGTTATGGGTGTAATGATGCCTTGAATTTAGAGCAGGATATACTAGAACCCGAACATCCTAACCCAAACCACATAACCGAACAGCCTTGATGCAAGTCTACATCAGAATATTGCATCGGAAGTCTCCTGTACGTCGCACTATTACTTCGGAACTATACCATACATCAGGGTTGCTGCCCCTATACCTGCGGCTATGTCGTGCCTCGCCACCTGTGGCCGTGGACCTCCATCGCCACCGTTCCGTGGTACACAACGAACAGGCAAATAAGAAGTCCCCACAACTAGGCCACATTGGGGGTCTGAGGGATCAAAGTTCGGTCAAGACTTTCGAGGGTCCTGTACTATTGTGCTTCTCCGGAAGGTCTAACGCTTCCATTCTCCAGTGAAAGCAGTAGATAATTGGTCCCCTGCAGTTCTGTTCAAGACCTTATCCACGCACTAAAAACCATTATGATATGATCTGTGACTGAATATCTGTTCAAAATATACAGAACAGGGACGCGAGTCCTTCGATTCCATAATCTCTTGAGTAACATGCAAAAGAGTTGTCCATATCTCACTCAGTTCTGCACCTTTCAACCTGAAACTGAGCTAGAACCTCTGGAGTAATTCAAGCGCAATTAGTGATAGAGCTAGATTGGTGATAATGTCCTATTTCTGAATGCACCCAAAGTCCTGCTCCTCTGGCGAGATTTCCACCTACCGGGCTCAAATCAGATCCAATGGGTCTACATTTTTGTAAGGGCCTCTGTTACAAAGAATGCTGTAGATCTAATTTTGTTATATCTCTTCCTGGAACACCTCCTACCTTATTTGTTGTTCAAATGTCTCTAAATTTAAATATTGATCCCTGCACAGACAGTTTACGCATCTTACCTCTATGACGTCCTTTGAAATTATTATAAGTTGGCCCTTGCAAAAATTCAGACCCATTGGACCTGATTTGAGCCCAGTAGGTGGAAATCTCGCCAGAGGAGCAAGACTTTGGGTGCATTCAAATATAGGATATAATTACCAGTCTAGCTCTATCACTAATTGCACTTGAATTATTCCAGAAGTTCTAGCTCGGTTTCAGGTTGAAAGGTGCAGAACTGAGTGTGAGTAGGCCGGCCATCAACGATCTCGGTAACTTCCGAAGTCTTGCGTACGGAGGACTGTCACAGCCACAGCCTTATGTTGCGTGTCAGATTTCACACGGATGTGTACCTTTTCTCTTGGTCTACATAATCAACATATTTTCCAACCCCTCAGTTGGGCAGGCCCTTCCCCCCTTTCATAACATGATCAATGGACTCCGGTTGACGTGAACAAGTACGCAAAATAAGGGACAGTACCCTATTTGATCAAAATAAAATTATCATTGCTAAATGTAATATTACCGTTTCTCGTATGCTGTAAATATATAGAGAGTATGAACATCAAGCTTAATCTCCAGAGTCGAGGCCAACTAATGTGTGGAATCGGGGATGCAAAAAAAAAATGATGGACTGAGAAGATTCGAACCGGTCTCATCTCGGTGAATTACATAATCACTAAATACATTAGATTGAGCTCTTAAAAAGACTTCAGAAATCTAATGAACACAGCCACTATTTTATTACCTTGTTGAAACGCACTGATAAAGTTTTGCCAACTCAAAATACTGGTTCCGATTGATGAAAAGAACAATCACTTTACCATGTAAAGCACTCGTAATTGTACCCACCCCAGACCCGAAGATTGAGGCACTTCTCCCAAAGATTTCCGGGGTTGGGCTGTTGTCTGTCTGCATGTGAGTGGCAGAACAATTTTTGTGAGTGAAATACTGACATAGGCCACCAAGAATCATGTACGACTTGTGTTGGCAGTGGGGGTGGTGCTCCCTCAAATTGCACTCCGCTGCGCACCAGACAGAGCACCGACCGAACAACTAGGTCGCATCCTATGATGGCGAACAGGTGGAGCACATATGGTCCCAAGTCGCAATTAAGAAGCATCACTTGACATCTGATTGGTTGTGAGTCTCGCTTTTGCTTTTGCGAGCTGCCTTGTAATGTACTGAGCCCAGGCAGACTAAATTGGAATCCCAAGTGGACTAAATCAAATGTTCCTGAGTAGCACTTAGACCCAATTTTGTCGAATTGATTTCATTGGCTTGGTGTGACTATTGTTTTGATCGGAATGAGTTTCATGATCGGCGAGCTGGCACACCGGATTTCTTCGTCAGTATAACAAGTCTTTCGAAGCAACCGAACTGACTGTTGCCGTGACAAAAGCAAGGCAACGGACAGTGCCTTATCCCCTTACATATAGAGACAGTATGCGGAATATGTCAAATATTATGGAAAAATGTGAATCATGCTCGGTAAACGACGATTGCATAGTTGCAACCAGTTTTGGTAGACAGATACACGTCCTAGGGCTTCCCCAGAATATTTTCAGATTTAATCGTCCAGGCCGTCTTCTGGGGTTGGTCATCAAACAGACTTTGGCTGA